>JXCR01145921.1:142669-162687 GCA_002079205.1 Phalaenopsis hybrid cultivar
TATATATATATATATATATATATATATATATATATATATATATATATATATATATATATATATATATATATATATATATATATATATTACTTGCTGTTGATTATATGTCTAAGTGGATTGAAGCTATTGCTGTGCAAAGATGTGATGCTCAGAGTGTTTCTAAATTTTTAATTAAAAATATTTTTACAAGATATGAAATGTCGAGAGTAATCATTACTGATGGAGGATCTCATTTCAGGAATAAGAGATTCAAAAAATTAATCAATAAATATGATATAATGCATAGATTCTTTACTGCTTATCATCCTCAAACTAGTGGTCTAGCAGAAATATTGAATCATGAAATTAAACGCATTTTAGAAAAATTTGTAAACCCATATAAATTGGATTGGTCTGCTAGGCTAGATACTGCATTATGGGCATACAAAGCTGCTTATAAAACTCCTATAAGAATGTCCCCATATATATTAATTTTTGGAAAAACATGTCATTTATTAGTAGAATTGGAACATAAAGCATTTTGGGTTATTAAAGAATTTAATTTTAATTTAAAGGATGCTGGTGAGAAAAGGTTTTTACAACTCAATGAACTTGAGGAAATTAGAAATGAAACATATGATAATGCAAAAATCTATAAAGAGAAAATGAAAATATGGCATGAGAGATTATAAATGAAGCATATGATAATGCAAAAATCTATAAAGAGAAAATGAAAATATGGCATGATCGGAGACTATTAAAAGAAATTTGAACATAGAAAAGAAGTTTTACTATATAATACAAGATTGAGATTATTTCCAGGAAAACTAAAATCCAGATGGTTAGGACCATTTAAGGTGATTAAAGTTTATCATTATGGAATTTTTGTTGCTAAAGATTCTAACACTAAAAATATATTTAAAGTTAATGGGCATCATTTGAAACATTATTATGAAGGGCACATAGCTCAATTTAAAGAAGTTTTAATGTTAAGTCAACCCAACTAAGCAAATGGTATGTCGGGCTGACAACGTTAAACCAAGCGCTTTGTGGGAGGCAACCCATACGTATATTGCTATGTATTACTATTTGGTTTGTTAAGTGTCTTATATATTAGTAGATAATAATCCTACACAATTGCATTTATTATAAATTAAGTCAAATATTGGTATTGGAGGAAAATTTGGAATCAAATTGAATAAAAAAATGAAAATCGCAATTTTGGCCACTTGCGCCGACGTCGCCCTAGATAACGGACATCAACATCGGTAGCGCCAATTGGGAGCATCGACGGCGCCGAGTGCAGTTCGATAGTTTTAGATGTCTTTTGGCGGGTTTTGGCATGATTTCACTTCATAATAATAGCCGGGACGAGTTTAAAAATGCCTTAAAACGTCCTTGGATGCCTTCAGAGTCCATGACTTCCAATTCCAGAAATACTTTAAGGTATGGAGTTTTCAACAAAAGAAAGTTTATTAGTTTCGATGCATAGAAATTATACGATAAAGTTATTAGGAAGAGAAGATCGATCAAGGAAAGAGGATTTGTTAATCATGGAGTGATCAATCCTACTGGTCCTATTGATAAAATCATTCTACAAAGCTTTGGGAAGTTCTGTGTTACACTACGTCTACGGTTGTCATACCTGTGGTGAAAGAGTTTTATGCAAACTTACATGGAATTACTCAAGGTGTTGTCTTCATACGAGGTAAGGTTGTACCATTTACTCCTGCAAGGATTAATGAATTGTATATGATAGACAACATTCTAATATGTCGTTATACAAATTTCATTCCTACATGAGATTTGATGCAAGATGTGTATAACCTTTTGACGGATGAAAGTGATATGTGGGAGATACAAGATGAAGGATATGTTAGTTTCATTACTTAATCTAATTTCGAAGAGATGACATTTCCTTATTGTTGCAAAATAACTCCCTACTATAAAAATTAGTAGAGTTACCAAAGAATGTGTTATCTTAAATTACTGCATTCAAATGGAAAAACCCATTGATACATGATCTATTATATTTAATTATATTATGGGTATCCTTGCTAATGGACCGATTTATGGACTTTGACATCCATCTACCATCTTTTTGATTTGCATTCAAGCTTAAGTTCCATATGAAAATTGGGAAAAAACTTTATTACCTTGGGAGCCCATGAATCCTATGGATAAGGATTATTGTGGAAATAGAAATGAAGTATTAGAAACTATCAGAATCAATCTTCACATGCTTCAACTCCATTAATACCACCAACAGTTGGAAGTTCGCTTACTTTGGAAAAGAAATTAAAGAAAATTGAAAGGGAACTTCAGAGTATTATGAACGCAGTAGAAGATCTTAAATACCTTTTTGATCACTTAGATTGGAGAATGAAAGAATATTTTGTTCACACTGGAACTTTTGAAGCAGGGTTAGTTCAGATGTTTAAAGAAAAAGGGTGGATCTAAGAAAATTCGACAGATCAATTTCCGTACCAATCCTACTATAACTTATATGTTCATTACCAATCTATGAGAGATATCATAGGAGGAGAAAGCACTGAAGAAGAGGCGTAATAAATGAAGACTTTAAATTCTCTATCTATTTAAGAACATTATATATATTTAGCGTAATTGTGTGGATTTAATTTAATTTACTTTTTTTTGCTTTTTGCTTTATAATTATGAACTTTAATTGTGTGTATAGTTTTGTGACAGGGTTTAGTGTTGTGACTTGATTTCAACCTTGAGTTATAATTAGTTTGTCTAATATGTGTGATTGTGTAATTAAAAAATTGTGTTTGTAAAAAGTGTACTTTCATATATAAAAGTTAGTTTATTGTTGTTTGTGAAAATTCATGTTGGTGAAATGATTTATTTTGTGAATTATTGTTAGATAAAAAATTGTGTTTAAAATACTAAAAATTTTGGGGTAAGTCGATAGGAAATTGAAAATTAAAGAAAATCAAAATATGAAATTTTCGGGCCTTCAGCTTCAAAGGTACCCTCGACCCGACAACAGATTTTATCCCCTAAAAATTTGCAATTTTTACTGTGGCCACCATTTTTACGCTTAAGTGATCTTCAACCTTTGGTTTGGGNTTAGTGAGCCTACTTCCAGTGACCCCAACAACATAGAACTTTTGGATCAGATGATGATACAACAAAGAGATATTTTGAGGATGAATCATAAGATGCAAAATATAGAGGCCAGAAATGCTCACATTGATGATATAATTTGCCAGAAATTTGAGTATGATGCTGCTTATGATCATGCTTTAGTGAGATACCTGAGGGGAGACCATTTAGTTCAGTTCCCTGTTCACCCTGTGTTTACTCCATATCAGCAGCAGAAGTTGGATGAGATGAAGACGAAGATGATATTGACTGGTGATCTATTTTGTTTGCTTGTTTATGTTTGTACTGTGTGATTGTATTGTTTGTGTTGTGATGTTATTGAGACTCTATTGTTATGTTATGTGAAACGGTAATGTGGAAGACTGTTTTTATTTTTAGAATTTAGTTTAGTTATGTTGTTATTTTCAGCATTTTGTTCTGTTTTGTGATTAGCTCTTTCTCAGCAAATTTTATATGTATTATGTGCAATTTAATATTTTTAGCCTTGCAGTTTTCATTTTAGCACCTGCAGTATTTTCAAAATTTATATTCAAAAATCAGAATCTCCAACAGATATAAATTTTCTTATGTATTTAATGTTTTCTTTTACCCTTCATTTTTAAAGCACTTCATGTAAAAATCTTTTAAAAATTTAAGNACAGTTTTCATTTTAGCACCTGCAGTACTTTCAAAATTTATGTTAAAAAATCAGAATCTCTAACAGGTATAAATTTTCTTATGTATTTAATGTTTTCTTTTACCTTTCATTTTTAAAGCACTTCATGTAAAAATCTTTTAAAAATTTAAGTTTGGGGGGAAGAAGAAAAAAAAATTATTTTTAGAAAGAGAGAAAGAACTTAATTTTATTTGTCCTCACTTAATTATATTTTTAAAATTTTAAATTTAACATGACTTTTGGTATTAGAGGCTAACTTTGGATAACTATATTTATGTTTCTAAATATATAGTAAATTTAAGTAAAATTTTTCAAAAATAAAGGTTAATTTTAGGGGCTAAGATATTTGGTAAAAGATAATAAGACTATATTTTTCTATTTTTAGTAAATGAAACTTGTATTTTTGAAGTATTAAAATTCTTAAAAGATTCATGTAAAAAGAAAAGAATTAAACTTTATGAAATCCTNTTAGGGGCTAAGATTCTTGGTAAAAGAGAATAAGACTATATTTTTCTATTTTTAGTAAAGGAAACTTGTATTATTGAAGTATTAAAATCCTTAAAAGATTCATGTAAAAAGAAAAGAATTAAATTTTATGAAATCTTTAAGTTAATATAAATTTGTTAAGTGAAGAAATGTAAAAAGTAACTTTAAAAAGAGGATAGAGAAGTTCAAAATCATTAAAGACTATCCAGATATAGTAATCCTCAAAAAAAGAAAAGAAAAAGGCTATCCAGATATAATAATCCTCACATTAAATTTAAATTTTATGAAATCTTTAAACTAATATAAATTTGTTAAGTGAAGAAATGTGACAAGTTTTTGACTAGAAAAAGATAGTGAAGTTCAAAATCATTAAAGGCTATCCAGATATAGTAATCCTAACATATAAAAAAAAAAGAAGAAAAGAATAAAAGAATAAAAGAAAAGAAAAATGGGATTAAAAATGATCCTGAAAAGAAAAGAAAAGAAAAAGAATATATATATATATATATATGGGGAGAAGCTTGAGGAGATGCGTAATTAAAAATTGACTTCACTTGAATAAACTTAAGGAAAAAGAGTTGAACATATTTTCTACACTTTTTATTTGAATGTTAACTTAATTATTAATAAAGTTTTATGAAGTTATTTTTCATATGAATTTGCTAAGTGAGTTTAATATAACAAATTGCAATTTTTCTTGAAAGAAAAAAGCCTTGGACTTAATTATTGAATATCTTTACACCTTTAGTATTAAGAGGAGTTATTTTGAATTTTTCTTAAGTTATACTATTATACTTGGAAAACTAAAATATGGAAGTCTAAAAGTTAAGGACTTTATCATAAGTCATAATTTTTATGTAGTAAAGGATTTTGAGGAATAGTAACATGTAAGTTTGGGGGATTTTGATACACCAAAAATATATGCATTTTAGATCCATATTTTATACCTATTTTTGATGATATTGTACTTTAATGGAAGGTATTTTGATGTTTTCTCAGGTTGTTGAATTTTGAGGGCTTAAAGCAAAAAAGAAAGCAAAAAGGAAGAAATTTGGAGGCAAAATGATGTTTTTGAAGAAATACTCAGCGCCGACGGCGCAGAACAAATTAACGCGGAGATTTTTTACCTAGTGCCAATGGTGCCAAACGAGCACCGACGACGCCAAACGCGGTGCAGACCCCGTTTCTAGAAGGTTCGATGTATTTGGACAATTTTTTGAAGAGTTTTTGGAGGCACCTCTTGGAGAACTGGCATTGGGCTCTATTTGGGGACGAATTTCATTAGAAAAAGCGCCCCTCTATATTTTTCACTCCTCTACTTTCATTTTTTGCACCACATCATTCCATTTCACTTCCATATTAGAGTCAATTAGTGATTTTATTTTCATAGTTTAGAGTTTTTGTGGTGAGATTTAGTGTGAAACTTTCTGTAAGAGTGTTGGAGAAGGAGAAATGTGAGAGATATCTTCTTCCTGCATTTCTAAGGAAAGGCTACAAAGGATTTGCTTTGAGAAAGAGTTTTTAGATAAGTATTGTTTGTTTATCAGTGTTGTATGAACTTTCTTTTATATATTAAATTTGTGTTTTGTTATTTCTTTCTNGACTTAGACTTAATTATTAAATATCCTTATACCTTTAGTATTAACATGAGTTGTTTTGAATTTTTCTTAAGTTATACTATTATACTTGGAAAACTAAAATATGTAAGTCTTAGAGTTAAGGATTTTATCATAAGTCATATTTTTTATGTAGTAAAGGAGTTTGAGGACAAGTAACATGTAAGTTTGGGGGATTTTGATACACCAAAAATATATGCATTTTAGTCTTATACCTATTTTTGATGATATTGCACTTTAATTGAAGGTTTTTTGATGTTTTCTTGCATGTTGTTGATTTTGAGGGCTTAAAACAAAAAGAAAGCAAAAAAAGGATGAAATTTGGAGGCAAAATGATGTTTTTGAAGAAATGCTTAGTGCCGGCAGCGCTGACAGCGCCGAGGGCAGATCCGACGGCGCAAAATAAATTAACGCGGAGAATTTTTACTTAGTGCCGATGGTGCCAGACTAGCACCGATGGTGCTAAACGTGGTGCATACCCCGTTTCTAGAAGGTTCGATGTATTTGGACAATTTTTTGAAGAGTTTTTGGAGGCACCTCTTGGAGAACTAGCATTGGGCTCTATTTGGGGCCGAATTTCATCAAAAAAAGAGCCCCTCTATATTTTTCACTCCTCTACTTTCATTTTTTGCACCACATCATTCCATTCCACTTCCATATTAGAGTCAATTAGTGATTTTATTTTCATAGTTTAGAGTTTTTGTGGTGAAATTTAGTGTGAAACCTTTTGTAAGAGTGTTGGAGAAGGAAAAATGTGAGAGATATCTTCTTCCTGCATTTCTAAGGAAAGGCTACAAAGGATTTGCTTTGAGAAAAAGTTTTCAGATAAGTATTATTTGTTTATCAGTGTTGTATGAACTTTCTTTTATATATGAAATTTCTGTTTTGTTATTTCTTTCTCATGAAATCTAAGTAGTTCCCTATATTTTTCTCCCTACTCTGAGATATGATGAAATAAAGAGATAATATGAATGTGCCAATATTAAATTGTAAAATAAATTGTGATGATTTTTCAACTCCAAACTTAATTTACTTTTCGATCTGACCAAAATTGAATTATTAAAATGTGTTGTGAAACATATGATCCAGGAAATGGAGTATGAGTTCTAAAACAGAGTAAGGAGCACATTTGATTCCATGAAAGAGAACATCGTTTATGGAATTAAGTGCAAATAAATAGGGAAATATTCTTTGTTTGGTGTAGAATTGGAGAACCTTTAGGGTGACAAAATAAAATCTTCAATTCAGTCTTAGTGTTTAAGAACTCAAGCGAGAGCTAGCCTTCAATTGAAGGGAAGTGAGAGCTCTGGAGTGGGAGCCAATATCCTCCTAGCCTAGCCACGGATTTAGGGACTAAACACTGAGATTAACCAATAATTTTCTATGCATTCTATCAGAGCAGAGAATTAAAATTGCTCCTATTTGGTACAATACATATTAAGAACATTTATCTCATCTCATTTTAGCTTAGCCTCATTGTATTGGGAATGATGCTTTTTCACATAAGAATCTCCGTTACATAAACATACTTAATAGATTAGTATTTACTATTTTAAATTTTGCATATTTGATTTGATAATAGTTTAGAAATTTTTGATTACATCTCAACAATTGAAAAGTGGCAGTGATCTCAATTGAATTTCTATGAATTTCCTAGCAAATTTGTCATTTTCAATTTAAACCTTCCCCATAGGATCAATATTTGGTGCTTAAATAGAAAGTCCATTATTACTTGATAATGATATGTATACTTGCGTAGAATCTAAATATTAATTGATTATATTTAATTAAATTTTACACAATCTATGACAACAAAAAAGTTGGATCAATTTTCAAGCTTCACTTGACAACGGGGTAGTCACACTCTAACCCTGGATGATTAATGTAACAATATGATGAAGTTCAAATGATGAAATCAAAATAATTCAAGAGATCCTCAAAGTAGTTTAGGGTCATTTCCTGAACACTTTGACATCTTCTAGATATTTTAAAGGGCAAAATGAATTAGCCATATTTTGTTCTAAAATCATCCAATAAGAACTTCAGAGACTCAATAGTCATACTTTGGGGTTTGATAGTTATACGTTCGTGTACTCTTGCAATTTAAATTCTTCACAAAATTATATACAAACTGATAGAACTAACCTTTCAGGTGGAGGAACTAGACGAACCGACATGTACGCTTTTAAATTATTGCATTTACCTTTACTTCTTGCCTCAAACTTGCATGTTAAACAACGATGTCATCTTGCTTGTCAAAACCAAAACCGTTAGGATAGCCACAAAACTGAAAATAAAACTAAAATTTAAAAATTAAACAAGATAAAATTCACCGCCACAACATTTAAAATATAAGACAACTCAAAATTTAATCACAAACATCACACAAAACAAATTGAAACTAAATTAAAAATGACTCTATTGGATGATTCGGAATCCCTCATATGAGGTAATCTACAGTTACTAATGAGATTTTCCACTGTCTAAATGAAAGTATGAAACTCATTGAGTTGAGTTTAGCAAATTCATTTGGACTAAGCAAAATCCAAAAGAAAATAGTGGTACCAGAACGAGGGAACTGTAGGATCCTAACCGGTGTCGCTCTAATCATTTTTAATATCCCCCATAAAATTTAAATAACCATGACCATAGGAAATATTTGATTTGACATCATGACTTGTCACATTAGAAAACTTAAACTTGATACGACGAGAAGTTTGGAGCTAGCTTTGTGGGCAGCACAACCATCTTAAACAGCAAAACATGTCTACATCAACTAAACCATTCTCTCCTTAGAATTAAACAATCAATCCATAAGACTTTGAGTTTGTTTGCTTATGCAATATAAATCCTCAACTTATCTTTAGGCCTTTGTATAGTTCTACTATACAATATAAGCCCTAACTCATTTTAGGACCCGAGGTTGTCGCTCGTCACGACCTAAATCCTCACATCTTCCAGGCTATTTGTGTGATCATCTCACACGAATGTAAAGCCTAATAAAATTGGTAGGATGAAACATTTAATTATTTCCCCTCTAAACCAAAGCCAAACCATTAGGTAGCTTAGGAAGTCACCGAGGTTCTCCTCAGGATCTATGACATCCCCTAGTTCTTCTTCCTTTGGATTCCAAAATTAAAATGTTCCAAATTTGAGTCATTCCCTTTCCACACCCCTTTGTCCAATCTTGTTGAAAAGACCTAATCCTTTGACCTCTTTGAAGATAATATCCTCTGATTTTTATTAAGAGTTTTTTAGATGACTTTGGTTATTTAAGATGTAATTAACTATAAGGGCTTGCCTTTATAGAAAATTTTTCCGAACCCAGCTTAATATAAACCTTTTTAATTTTTCATATTAAATAGGAAAACTTGTTAGCTTATAATAAAATGGTTTCGCAGACCAAACGGATGTCATATATTTTTTAGTTTATTTGATTGAATCTCACCCTCAAGTCTTGTGTTTATCTTTCAAGATAGACACATAACTTGAGGTGTAGTGTTCTTTCATATAAACTATGAAAATTATGGGATCAGTTTGATTTCATATTTTTCTATAATTAAATATATATATATGTAAATTAAACTCCTTTCTGAAGCGGGCGATGAGGTTTCGATTCCGGTGACCGATAGCTTCCACAGGACAACCCCCTAAAATAGTGCCAACAAACACTATCTCTTATTTGCAGAAGAAGATTAAGTTTGCTGGGGTCAAGGATAGTTTTTTGGCCGATTCCCCCCACCTTACCCCCCGCCTCGCAGCTGCTTCTTCTCTTCCAATAAGGGTGCTGCCTCAAAGTCCTACCACAACAGATTTATTGTAAGAAACCTGATAGGGCGTGGATTAAATAATCATTGATGGGCGTTGGATGGTTGATTGTGGTAGGGTTGTTGGTGTATTCAGGGATCACAATGGTGCTGCTATTCTGGTGCTCTCCTCTAGTTTTTTCTCTCTCTTTCTATTCTTAGTTGAGCCTCAGGCCTTGGTCACTACTCTCTCTATTGAAAAGGCTATTCACTAACTCTCATAGCTTGCTAGTGTTCATAGTTTGTGTTTTAAGTTTTATATGTTGTGTTCTCATTGTTTGTGTATATAAAATATTTTATATTCACATACATTATTTTCAAAATACATCTAAGAATATTTTCAACCAAATCATCCTCTAAATTTATAGCTAATAAAAATTTTATTAGAAATTGTCCGTTTAGTTAATTATCTCTTGTAATATGGATGTATTCCCCATGATTAATAAATAATTAGTCTAAAGTAGTTTAAGCTTATAGACTTATCTACTTTGATTATTGAAACTTGAGAGAGAATTACTTAGAAGTCCTATAATCAAAGGAGATTCAAACCTCCAATAGTGGAGTTAGTAGAAATATCTCTCTCCAATCAAGAGCCTTGTATCTAAACATACCCAAGTAATTTTATAAGCATTGATATTAAATGCTAGCAATATAGGAAATTTGGTGAAATTAAATTAAATTGCACAAAGAAGAAATGAGGAAGGAGCTTAAGCTAGTATGAAAAATATGTTCACTTTACCTTTTCATTTTATGACAGCTTCTTAACGAGCAACCCTCTTCTATTTCTCTAAAAAGGAAAAGGGTTGTTAAGGTCTCTCTATAAAAGGCCTAGTGCCTAGGTCAGTAATGTTCTCCCATCTAGTAATACATAAAGTTCAAATAAGTCCATAAGTATTTTTTTCATTTATATTCATACATTTATGTATGTACATTTCAATTTAATTATCAATTTATGTTCATCATAAGTTAAACTAGTTAGTCACTAACATCAATCTAAGTTTAATTTAAATAAGTCATTTATACTAATTAATTTTTTTTATCAAATAAAAAATATTATTATTTTAATTTTTAAATAGTGAAATATATTTTTTCATGCAAAAATCTATCTACGTGTGCATGCATTTTCTTAGGAAAACGATGAGGGACACACCTAATTTTAATAGAATGAAATAACGATTTACCACTCAAATAAACAACAACAACAACAAACCCCAAAGACACAAAATAAAACTTAACAAACAAATTAATAGCCTAAACAAACAACAGGAAGCATGACACTAACAATGGACTTCTCCAATCAGCAACATCTAACAATCCAAAATATCAACAAGAAGCAGAAGAGGGAGCACATGGAATCAACAACATTGCAAGCCAGTAATTAAAATGAAAAAGTTTGGCCATCCATCAAATATCAATCCTCTTTAAAAATGGCAAGAGTATTTCAGATCTACAAAACCAAATCAAGAAAAATGAAGCTACAACGAAGAATAGCAACAATAAACAAAAATATTAACAAATAACTAAACCACTAAGGAACCAAATGTTAACAACAACAACATTAAGGATAAGAACTGAACCTGAAGAATCAAAAAACAACCAGACAACGAAATAAGGATCAAAACAAGAATTGAGCAGCACCAAGAACAACAAACCAACAAACCAAAGTTATATAATTAAAAATAATTTTATGCATCCATTCTAATAAACATATATTTAGGCTAAAGTTAATATGTGGATTCCTTTATTGTTAAATAAGAAGTTGTTAAAACCAAAGTTGAGTGTTATAAAAATGAAAATAAAATAATGTTATGGCAAAAACTAAGTGGAACATATAGAAAAAAGATTATATAATTATATTTAATAAATAATTGAAACAATTGGAATAATTGGAGTGATAATCAACAAATATAAGATAATTAAAAACAAGCTTTCACAATTTGGACATGTACATTGAAACTTAGAAAATAAACCCACATTGGTCTAAATACAAGTTTATAAGCCACAATTTGATATCTATAAATCTTTTGATTCATTCCACCTAAACATAATTTTTTTCAGTTTAATAACCCAACTTTATTATTAGAAGTAGATACTCATATTTGTTTCACTTTTTTTTCAAGAAATAATCAAATACACTTAATCTATCACACTTTGACATCATTTTATTTCTAATAAAATTAATTGATAAATGTTAGTATCACTCATTTTCATAATTAGATATCTTGTTTTTGTTCTATTAACTCTAAAACACCTATCTTTTAAATATTTTCGCCATTGAAATTTTCTAATTATTTCAATAGATGCTTTACAAAATCACTAAACACATCTTTAAAGTATTTTCTCCGTTTAAACTTCCTATTTATTTTAGTAGATGTTCTACAACATAACTCTAAATAGGTATCTGTAAAATATTTTCTCCTTTGTAACTTTCCAATTATTTTCAACCCAAAAATCAAAGAAATAAAACTGTTAATTGTGAAGAAAATCCAGGAAGATCTATCTTATTAGTTTCTTCTTCTTAAGTTTGATACTAAAAGTTACCAGTTCAACATTAGTTTTTTATATAGTTCTACTGTAATTTTAAATTTTCTTATAACTATTTTTAATTTCAGCTCACCAATGACGCCCTTTTTCTCCTTTCCTTTCCCAACATTCTCGTGGTATTTGATTATATACTTTTCCAGGTTAATAATTAATCATATCTAGAGTTATTTTACTATATATATATATATATATTNGGCGATGAGATTTTGATTCCGGCGACCAATAGCTTCTAAAGACAACCCTCTAAAATAGTGCCAACAAACACGATATCTTATTTGCAGAAGAAGATTAAGTTTGTTGGGGTCAAGGATAGTTTTTTTGGCTGATTCCCCCCACCTTACCCCCTGCCTCACAACTGCCTCTTCTCTTCCAATAAGGGTGCTGCCTGAAAGTCCTACCTCAACTGATTTATTGTAAGAAACCTGACAGGGCGTGGATTAAATAATCATTGATGGGCGTTGGATGGTTGATTGTGGTAGGGTTG
The DNA here is from genome assembly GCA_002079205.1 of Phalaenopsis hybrid cultivar. NCBI lineage: Eukaryota > Viridiplantae > Streptophyta > Magnoliopsida > Asparagales > Orchidaceae > Phalaenopsis > Phalaenopsis hybrid cultivar. The sequence continues at coordinate 155,369 of JXCR01145921.1, forward strand.
GTGGTGTATTCAGGGATCACAATGGTGGTACTATTTTGGTGCTCTCCTCTGTTTTTTTTTTCTCACTTTCATTCTTAGTTGAACCCCAGGCCTTGGTCACTACTCTTTCTTTTGAAAAGGCCATTCACTACCATAAAATTATATTGGAAATGAATTCCCTTTCTCTTTGGAATTGTTGTGGGAAACTTGATTCAACTCATTGGCTGATTTATCATCATCTTAAGCTAGTGTCTTCTCTTTCCTTAAATTTTATTATCAAGTGGTCCTTCATTTCTAAGGCGGGAAACTTACATGTTGATTGGTTGGCAAAATCTGTCACTTGATCTCAATTAGTTTTTTGCTCACAAGTCTCAACCTCCCAATCTTATGGTTTTGTGGATTGGGGATGTGCTTGACCTTCCATATAAAAAGGCCCCCTCTATGTAACTTGATTTTGCTAATGGAAAACTCTCATAGCTGGCTAGTGTTCATAATTTGTGCTTTAAGTTTTATATGTTATGTGTTTTCATTGTTTGTGTATATAAAATATTTTATATTCACATACATTATTTTCAAAATACATCTAAGAATATTTTCAACCAAATCATCCTCTAAAATTATAGCTAATAAAAAAATTATTAGAAATTGTCCTTTTAGTTAATTATCTCTTGTAATATGGATGTATTCCCCATGATTAATAAATAATTAGTCTAAAGTAGTTTAAGATTATAGACTTATCTACTTTGATTATTGAAACTTGAGAGAGAATTACTTAGAAGTCCTATAATCAAAGGATATTCAAACCTCCAATAGTGGAGTTGGTAGAAATATTTCTCTCCAATCAAGAGCCTTGTATCCAAACATACCCAAGTGATTCTATAAGCATTGATATTAAATGCTAGCAACATAGGAAATTTGATGAAATTAAATTAAATTGCATAAAGAAGAAATGAGGAAGGAGCTTAAGCTAGTATGAAAAATATGTTCACTTTACGTTTTCATTTTATGACAGCTTCTTGTCGAGCAACCCTCTTCTAAAAAAGGAGAAAGGGTTGTTAAGGTCTCTCTATAAAAGGCCTAGTGCCTAGGTCATTAATGTTCTCCCATCTAGTAATACATAAAGTTCAAATATGTCCATAAGTATTTTTTTCATTTATATTCATACATTTATGTACGTACATTTCAATTTAATTATCAATTTATGTTCATCATAAGTTAAACTAGCTAGTCACTAACATCAATCTAAGTTTAATTTAAATAAGTCATTTATACTATATTTTTTTATCAAATAAAAAATATTATTATTTTAACTTTTAAATAGTGAAATATATTTTTTCATGCAAAAATCTGTCTGCGTGTGCATGCATTTTGTTAGGAAAACGATGAGGGACACACCTAATTTTAATAGAATGAAAAATAACGATTTACCACTCAAATAAACAACAACAACAACAAACCCCAAAGAAAAAAAATATAACTTAGCAAAGAAATTAATAGCCTAAACAAACAACAGGAAGCATGACATTAACAATCGACTTCTCCAATCAACAACATCTACCAATCCAAAACATCAACAAGAAGCAGAAGAGGGAGCACATGGAATCAACATTGCAAGCCAGTAATTAAAATGAAAAAGTTTGGCCATCCATCAAATATCAATCCTCTTTAAAAATGGCAAGAGTATTTCAAATCCACAAAACAAAATCAAGAAAAATGAAGCTACAACGAAGAATAACAACAATAAACAAAAATATTAACAAATAACTAAACCACCAAGGAACCAAATGTTAACAACAACAACATTAAGGATAAGCACTGAACCTGGCAAGAATCAATAAACAACTAGACAACGAAATAAGGATCAAAATAGGAATTGAGCTGCACCAAGAACAACAAACCAACAAACCAAAGTTATATAATTAAAAATAATTTTATGCATCCATTCTAATAAACATATATTTAGGCAAAAGTTAATATGTGGATTCCTTTATTGTTAGATAAGAAGTTGTTAAAACCAAAGTTGAGTGTTACAAAAATGAAAATAAAATAATGTTATGGCAAAAGCTAAGAGGAACAGATAAAAAAAAATTATATAATTATTTTTAATAAATAATTGAAACAATTGGAATAATTGGAGTGATAATCACCAAATATAAGATAATTAAAAATAAGCTTTCACAATTTGGACATATACATTGAAACTTAGGAAATAAACCCACATTGGTCTAAATACAAGTTTATAAGCCACAATTAGATATCTATAAATCTTTTGATTCATTCTACCCAAACAACCTTATTATTAGAAGTTTAGATACTCATATTTGTTTCACTTTTTTTTCAAGAAATAATCAAATACACTTAATTTATCACACTTTGGCATCACTTTTCTTTCTAATAATATTAATTGATAAATGTTTGTATCACTCATTTTCATAATTAGATATCTTGTTTTTGTTCTATTAACTCTAAAACACCTATCTTTTAAATATTTTCGCCATAGAAATTTTCTAATTATTTCAATAGATGCTTTACGAAAACACTAAACGCATCTTTAAAGTATTTTCTCAGTTTAAACTTCCCATTTCTTTCAGTAGATGTTCTACTACATAACTCTAAATAAAAAGGTATCTGTAAAATATTTTGTCCTTTTGTAACTTTCCAATTATTTTCAACCCGAAAATCATAGAAATACAACTCTTAATTGTGAAGAAAATCTACGAAGATCTATCTCATTAGCTTCTCCTGCTTAAGTTCGATATAGTTCTACTGTAATTTTAAATTTTCTTATAACTATTTTTAATTTTAATCAATGATCCACGATACATATGTTAGTAATTTCAGCTCACCGATGACGCCCTTTTTTTCCTTTTCTTGTGCCAACATTCTCGTGGTATTTGATTATATACTTTTTTCGGGTCAATAATTAATCATATCTAGAGTGTTATTTTAGTATATATATATAAATATATATATATAAATATATAATTTNTCTATTGCAAGAAAAAAGTCGGATCAATTGTCAAGCTTCAATGGACAACGGGGTAGTCACACTCTAACCCTGGATGATTAATGTAATAATATGATGAAGTTTAAATGATGAACTCAAAATAATTCAAGAGATCCTCAAAGTAGTTCAGGGTCATTCCCTGAACGCATTGAAATCTTCTGGATATTTTAAAGGGCAAATTGAATTCGCCATATTTTTTTCTAAAATCATGTAATAAGAACTTCAGATACTCAATAGTCATACTTTGGGGTTTGATAGTTATACGTTCCTCTACTCTTGTAATTTAAATTCTTCGCAAAATTATATACACACTGATAGAACTAACTTTTCAGGTGGAGGAACTAGAAGAACCGACATGTACGCTTTTAAATTATTGCATTTACCTTTATGTACTTCTTGCCTCGAACTTGCATGTTAAACAACGATGTCCAAAACCGTTAGGATAGCCACAAAACTGAAAATAAAACTAAAATTTAAAAATTAAACAAGAAAAAATTCACTGCCACAACATTCAAAATATAAGACAACTCAAAATTTAATCACAAACATCACAAAACAAAAATTGAAACTAAATTAAAAATGACTCTATTGGATGATTGGGAATCTCTCAGAGGAGGTAATCTACGGTTACTAATGAGATTTCTCACGGTCTAAATGAAAGTATGGAACTCATTGAGTTGAGTTTAGTAAATTCATTTGGACTAAGTGAAATCCAAAAGAAAATAGTGGTACCAGAACGAGGGAGCTGTAGGATCCTAACCGGTGTCGCTCTAATCATTTTTAATATCCCCCATAAAATTTAAATAAACATGACCATAAGAAATATTTGATTTGACATCATGACTTGTCGCATTAGAAAACTTAAACTTGATACGACGAGAAGTTTGGAGCTACCTTTGTGGGCAGCACAATCATCTTAAACAACAAAACATGTCTACATCAACTAAATCATTCTCTCCTTAGAATTAAACAATCAATCCATAAGACTTTGAGGTTGTTTGCTTATGCAACATAAATCCTCAACTTTTCATCAAATTAAACAATCAATCCATCAGAATTAAACAATAAATCCATAAGACTTTGTGGTCTTTGTATAGTTCTGCTATACAATATAAGCCCTAACTCATTTTAGGACCCGAGGTTATCATTCGTTACGACCTAAATCCTCAAATCTTACAGGCAATTTGTATGATCATCTCACACGAATGTAAAGCCTAATAAAATTGGCAGGATGAAACATTTAATTGTTTCCCCTCTAAACCAAAGCCAAATCATAAGATAGCTTAGGAAGTCACCGAGGTTCTTCTCAAGATCCATGACATCCTCTAGTTCTTCTTCCTTTGGATTCCAAAATTAAAATGTTCCAAATTTGAGTCATTCCCTTTCCACACCCCTTTGTCCAATCTTGTTGAAAAGACCTAATCCTTTGACCTCTTTGAAGATAATATCCTCTGATTTTTATCAAGAGTTTTTAGGTGACTTCGGTTATTTAAGATGTAATTAACTATAAGGGCTTGCCTTTATAGGAAAATTTTACGAACCCAGCTTAATATAAACCCTATTTAATTTTTCATATTAAATAGGAAAACTTATTGGCTTATAATAAAATGGTTTCGCAAACCAAACGGATGTCATATATTTCTTAATTTATTTGATTGAGCCCCACCCTCAAGTCTTGTGTTTATCTTTCAAGATAGACACATAACTTGAGGTGTAGTGTTCTTTCATATAAACTATGAAAATTATGGGATCAGTTTGATTTCATATTTTTCTATAATTAAATATATATATATGTAAATTAAACTCCTTTCTGAAGCGGGCGATGAGGTTTCGATTCCGGTGACCGATAGCTTCCACAGGACAACCCCCTAAAATAGTGCCAACAAACACTATCTCTTATTTGCAGAAGAAGATTAAGTTTGCTGGGGTCAAGGATAGTTTTTTGGCCGATTCCCCCCACCTTACCCCCCGCCTCGCAGCTGCTTCTTCTCTTCCAATAAGGGTGCTGCCTCAAAGTCCTACCACAACAGATTTATTGTAAGAAACCTGATAGGGCGTGGATTAAATAATCATTGATGGGCGTTGGATGGTTGATTGTGGTAGGGTTGTTGGTGTATTCAGGGATCACAATGGTGCTGCTATTCTGGTGCTCTCCTCTAGTTTTTTCTCTCTCTTTCTATTCTTAGTTGAGCCTCAGGCCTTGGTCACTACTCTCTCTATTGAAAAGGCTATTCACTAACTCTCATAGCTTGCTAGTGTTCATAGTTTGTGTTTTAAGTTTTATATGTTGTGTTCTCATTGTTTGTGTATATAAAATATTTTATATTCACATACATTATTTTCAAAATACATCTAAGAATATTTTCAACCAAATCATCCTCTAAATTTATAGCTAATAAAAATTTTATTAGAAATTGTCCGTTTAGTTAATTATCTCTTGTAATATGGATGTATTCCCCATGATTAATAAATAATTAGTCTAAAGTAGTTTAAGCTTATAGACTTATCTACTTTGATTATTGAAACTTGAGAGAGAATTACTTAGAAGTCCTATAATCAAAGGAGATTCAAACCTCCAATAGTGGAGTTAGTAGAAATATCTCTCTCCAATCAAGAGCCTTGTATCTAAACATACCCAAGTAATTTTATAAGCATTGATATTAAATGCTAGCAATATAGGAAATTTGGTGAAATTAAATTAAATTGCACAAAGAAGAAATGAGGAAGGAGCTTAAGCTAGTATGAAAAATATGTTCACTTTACCTTTTCATTTTATGACAGCTTCTTAACGAGCAACCCTCTTCTATTTCTCTAAAAAGGAAAAGGGTTGTTAAGGTCTCTCTATAAAAGGCCTAGTGCCTAGGTCAGTAATGTTCTCCCATCTAGTAATACATAAAGTTCAAATAAGTCCATAAGTATTTTTTTCATTTATATTCATACATTTATGTATGTACATTTCAATTTAATTATCAATTTATGTTCATCATAAGTTAAACTAGTTAGTCACTAACATCAATCTAAGTTTAATTTAAATAAGTCATTTATACTAATTAATTTTTTTTATCAAATAAAAAATATTATTATTTTAATTTTTAAATAGTGAAATATATTTTTTCATGCAAAAATCTATCTACGTGTGCATGCATTTTCTTAGGAAAACGATGAGGGACACACCTAATTTTAATAGAATGAAATAACGATTTACCACTCAAATAAACAACAACAACAACAAACCCCAAAGACACAAAATAAAACTTAACAAACAAATTAATAGCCTAAACAAACAACAGGAAGCATGACACTAACAATGGACTTCTCCAATCAGCAACATCTAACAATCCAAAATATCAACAAGAAGCAGAAGAGGGAGCACATGGAATCAACAACATTGCAAGCCAGTAATTAAAATGAAAAAGTTTGGCCATCCATCAAATATCAATCCTCTTTAAAAATGGCAAGAGTATTTCAGATCTACAAAACCAAATCAAGAAAAATGAAGCTACAACGAAGAATAGCAACAATAAACAAAAATATTAACAAATAACTAAACCACTAAGGAACCAAATGTTAACAACAACAACATTAAGGATAAGAACTGAACCTGAAGAATCAAAAAACAACCAGACAACGAAATAAGGATCAAAACAAGAATTGAGCAGCACCAAGAACAACAAACCAACAAACCAAAGTTATATAATTAAAAATAATTTTATGCATCCATTCTAATAAACATATATTTAGGCTAAAGTTAATATGTGGATTCCTTTATTGTTAAATAAGAAGTTGTTAAAACCAAAGTTGAGTGTTATAAAAATGAAAATAAAATAATGTTATGGCAAAAACTAAGTGGAACATATAGAAAAAAGATTATATAATTATATTTAATAAATAATTGAAACAATTGGAATAATTGGAGTGATAATCAACAAATATAAGATAATTAAAAACAAGCTTTCACAATTTGGACATGTACATTGAAACTTAGAAAATAAACCCACATTGGTCTAAATACAAGTTTATAAGCCACAATTTGATATCTATAAATCTTTTGATTCATTCCACCTAAACATAATTTTTTTCAGTTTAATAACCCAACTTTATTATTAGAAGTAGATACTCATATTTGTTTCACTTTTTTTTCAAGAAATAATCAAATACACTTAATCTATCACACTTTGACATCATTTTATTTCTAATAAAATTAATTGATAAATGTTAGTATCACTCATTTTCATAATTAGATATCTTGTTTTTGTTCTATTAACTCTAAAACACCTATCTTTTAAATATTTTCGCCATTGAAATTTTCTAATTATTTCAATAGATGCTTTAC
>JXCR01145922.1:5633-25698 GCA_002079205.1 Phalaenopsis hybrid cultivar
TATATATATATATATATATAAACATGTGTTCAATGTTAGCAAGTAGGCAATATTTCATAATGAAATGAAATGCTCCTGAATTTTACTTTAGAAGTTAAAATTTTTTATGTTGGGGGATTGGATTTTATGTGACCATTTTTACCTTCATTTATAAAAAGAGGGGAAGGAAGTGATCCCATAAAAAAATAAAAAACCAAAGGTGTCAGCACTCCACACATGACCCTACAACATGTATAAGATAACTGAAAGGAAAGAAATAAAGAGGAACTCCACAGATCAAGGCCCACAACCTAATAAGGGACCCAAAAAGAGAACCAAGAGATCTTTTGCAGAAAAACAACTATCTCCTGAGAGTGTTGTGGTCAGCAATTCTGAAGTGGGGGACTTCAAGCAGATCACCATGCAGTAGGAAGAGTAGTGGAGGAGGTAGGAGGCAGAAATAGATGTAATATTGGAGCTTAGATGATTTCTGACAAGCCAGTGAGCAGGTTTGTTGCCTTCCCTGTATATAAAAGTAAATATAACACTGAGCTGAGAGGTGAGCCTTCTGATTTTTTGAATCCAGTAAGAATGTTTCCAGGGAGGCACTTCCTCAGAGCCCAAAAGATTGATGACCACAGTAGAATCCACTTCCACCCATATGTGATACCATCTACTCTTTGTAGCAAGATTTAGAGTCAAATAGACAGCAATAAGCTCAGTCTCAATAGCATCAAAAGCCAAGGCTGGGGTATAAAAATAAAGCAAACATTGGCCAAGGCAGTTTCTGAAAAGTCCACCCACACCAGCACCCATTTCAGTAAAGCTGCCATTTGTATTAATCTTAACATTGTGACACATAAGGGGTTTCCAAAAATCCTTATAGATTTGAGGGGTTATATTCTCAGAGGAATAGGAGTTGGAGATATTGGGGAACCTTTTATATTTGATCAACTTTTGTATGTATATTACACTGTTTCTGACCACCTTATTAGTATTGGGTAGGGTATCTTCAAATTTGGCATTATTTCTAGCCATCCAAAGGAACCAGGACATTATGAAAGGTATAGGAGCATAGTTAAGCTCTTACCAGTTCTGCCAGCAGGTAGCAATTTTGTCCCGAGTAAGATAGATGACATTAATATTCAAGTGTTGAAGAAACTAATTCCAGACTTTGTGAGCAAAGCTGCATTCAAAAAAGAGGTGTGGCAGAGATTCCTCCTCCTGTAAGCACAACTAACATCTAAAAGGGCCTCTTAACCCTTTTAGCTTGTGTATGTCATATGTTGGGAAAAAATTTTGGAATGTCCTCCAGAAGAAAAAGGACATAAAGGGAGAAAGTGATTTATTTCAGACAATATATCCCCAAGACACCTGCTCCCAACTATAAAGTTTAGAATAGATAGCTTTAGCGAGGCTTTGATTTGCATAGGCTTGCCAATCAGTTTATCTGATTTATTTATGTTAAATTGTATGTTGGCAATTTTACTTATTGAGTGATCCTGCGGGATAGTTGAGAGCTTTTGTAGTGACCAATTATTACCTTCCCAACAGTCAGCTACTTTGAGACAAGGGTTGGGGGCAGTAGAAGAGGGTGTCAGCCAGTCTTTAGGGCACTAGTGGTCAAGCCAGAAACTGATATCTCCTTTACCAAAATCCCATAAGAATAATTCTTTAGCAGTGTGTCTAATCTTTAGCATCCTCGCCCATGTTTTGGAGTCACCCAGTTTCCTAACAGCAACGGTAGGATGTTGATGTTTACAGTATTTGCCCCACATGAATTTAACCCATAATGAGAATTGGGCTATTAACTTAATCCAGATTTTTCACAAGTTGACTTAAAGTAGATTGTTCAAGCCCTTAAAACCAATACCCTCAGTCAAATGAGGTTTAGCCACCTTCTCCCAAGTAGCCCAACACATTTGTTGTCATTGTCCTGACCACAAAAACCTGTTAAAGGCCCTTTCCATCTGAAGTTGAGTACTTTTCTTAATAATTGTCATCTAGAGGATGTAGGAGGGAAAGGTAGTAAGAATGCTCTTAAGCAAAGTGATTATACCACCATTGGAGAGGAAGGACTGAGTCCAACCAGAGAGAAAGGGGGAAATCTTATTAAGGAATTCCTCAAACTGGATCTATTTAGTTCTGCAAGTGAGAAGTAGTACTCCAAGGTATTTGATAGGAAGTTGAGTGCAAGAGAAACCAGTATAAGTAGAAGCCTATTGTTTACAATTGTGGGAGGATTTCTAATTTAAAATCAGATGGCACTTATCAGCACTGAAATACATCCCTGAGTGTAATTGAAACTTCTAGAGGCTCTGAAAGAAATACTTAACAACATTCTTGTGGACACATGAGAAGACCATTATGTCATCAGCATATAGTAGGTGAGAAATGGCTATATTGGATCTGTGGTGGTATCTAGATAACTTTGGGTGGGTTCAGAAGGGATTCATCCAAGATTCTGGACAAATAGTCTATAGCAAGAATGAAAATGGTAGGGGACAATGGGTCCCCTTGTTTTAAGCCTCTAACAGCAGTAAAGGTCCCCCAACCTTGCCTTTTGATAAGGATGGAGTGAACATTATTGAGTAACCATCTGTGAATAAGCTTGCAGAAATCAGGCTAAAATCCTCTAGCCGAGAGTATATCTAGTATAAAATCCCAACTAATGGTATCATAAGCCTTCCTGATATCCAGTTTATAAATAAGGTTTCCACCTCTGTAAGGCTTGTTCAAGTCCTGAAGCAGTTCTTGAGCTAGTAAGGTGTTGTCAATAATAGAACTACAAAGGTAGTCGGACTGGGTTTAATAAGGGTTTTAAGGTGGGGTTGGATTCTATTAATAATAATTTTGCTGAGAACTGTGGTAAGGTCGATGTGCCTGAAATGGTCCCAAGTTTTCTGAATTTTAGATTTGGGTATTAGGACATATGTGGAAGCACATAAATAATGAGAGAGGTTGTGTCCTTGAAAAAAACTAACAGCAGAATCAATAACATCAGCTTTAATAATTTCCTAAGATTTTATGTAGTAGTCTACTGTGAATCCATCTAGGCCAGCTGTCTTAGAACTGTCAATGGAATTTACGGCCTCACAGATTTCCTTTTCATTAGGGGGATCAGTGAGTCTAAGGTTTGTGGTATAAATCAACACTTCAGAGAAGTAGTTCTTGTCAATTGGAGGTCTGGTAGTGTGGACTTGGTTTAGAAGGTTTTTATGATAGTTTGTAGCATCTGTAGCAATGGCAGTGTTATCATGGATCCAAATCCCCTCAGCATTATAAATGAAGTGATTGGTGTTGCACTTCTATTTATAATTAATGTAGGCATGATAGAATTTGGTGTTTCTATCCCCATCGGTGAAGATATTGATGGAAGCCTTTTGTTTCAAGAATTGCTCCTGGTAATCAATAATTATTCTGGGCAGTTAGAAGTACTTTTTCCTCTACATTCTCATTCCGAGCTTCCAGTTCAAACCTTATAACTTCTTTTTTAGTAGAAGTCACATTTGTGAGCACATCACCAAAAGCTTCCCAACCCCACTTTCTAAGAGCTTGCCCATTTTTAACTTGCAGCAAACTAAGTTTAACCAGGGGTCTAGGATGGGAGATACCTTTTCATAGGTTAGAGATGGTATTAGGGAAAGAGTGATGGGTGGAACACATGTTGAGGTATCTAGAGGGGGAGGGGGAGAGGAGGGCAGTTCAAAGAAAGTGAGGGTGATAAGGAGTGGCATGTGGTCAGAGCCAGCAAGGCTTTAGTGGGCGACAAAAGTAAGAAGGAATTGGGAGAACCAAAGGCCATCAACAAGAAACCTATCAAGTCTCTCCCAAATATGACCCCTTTTCCAAGTTAAGGTTGGTCCCTTGAAACCCAAGCCAAACAGACCAGCAAGATTGATATTATCATTGAAAGTGGTCATTTTAGATAAGTTAGGGGCCCTACCACTAGATTTTTTTGTAGAAGAGGTAATATAATTGAAATCCCCCTCTACCAACCAGGGAGAGGTCATTGGATGACTAATGTTATGAAGGTAGGTCCATAGCTCTTTTCTGTCTTCTTTAGTATAATCTGCATAGATGAAGGAGGCAAAGTCCAAAGGGCCATTTATATGGAAGAAGAAATGAACAAATTGCTGATGATTCACTAAGATATTCCAACTGATACTTTTTTTGCAGAAGATCCAAATTTTTCTATTGGTATTAGAAAAATGAGAAAATCAAGAAAACTTCTTGATAAGTTTTTAGGGGGAGTTTTTGAACCATAGGTTCAAGGATGGAAATACACGAAAGCTTGTATTTAAAGTTGAGATGTAAAACGCTTTTGAGAGAGAGGGTGTGAGCCACAGCCCTAATGTTCCAATATAGGAGGTTAATCATTGATTAGGCGGGGTGGAGAGATGGTTGAGACCTTGACCTGGTTCTTCCTCTAGAAGTTCTAGCGGGGGAAACATTCTTCGCGCTTGCTTTACCTTCTGTCTTCATTGAGGTTGACCTTTGTTGGAGTTTCTGGACTTCTGTCAATTGTTTTTTTTCTTGTTGTTTGAATTTGCTAGTCTTCTTGTAGTGTCTGTTACATAGCAGTAATAATGTTTTCCTCATGTGCTTTTCTGGGATATGTTGTGTGAGTGGAACATCCCACACCCTCACCCTAACCATCAAGGTTGGGAGATGTAGGAGAAACAATAAACACTTCATTTACTTCTTTTATGACAAACCTTGTTGGAGATGCCACTGTAGTACTGTTGAAAGGGGAGTCAGACAACTCTCCTAAAGGGTCTCCAGGGGGAGTGGTAACAATGTTCACTGTGGGGGGGGGGTTACTTTCAGCAAAAAGATGAGGCTTTTATTTATTTGTATTGGTACCATTGAGTGGGGGGATTCCTTTAGCAATAATGCTTGGAATCTGTTCATTTACAAGACCAGACTCCTTAGGACTATTGTTAGAAGTCCTTCTAGGGGAGGGGGATGGAGCCTGTAGCATCTTTCTATAGTGTGGCCAAACATTTTACAATGTTGGCAATAGTAAGGTTTTTGATCAACAACAATTTCCTGCCAAAAGCCATTAGTATCAGATGCTATCCAGATTCTCTTCAGCTCTGAGAGGGTGATATCTCTTTTAACCTGAATTCTAGCAAGTGCAGGTCTTGCTTTGTTATAATTGGGGGTATCCACCTTAAGAGGTGTACCTAATGCCCTACCAATGTTAAATAGAGCATTAAGCTTGAAAAAGGGGAGGGGGAGTCCCGACAGCTTGTACCATAAAGATACCACAGGAGGTTCCTTGCTTGGATCAAAGTCTGAAGTCCATTTTAAAATTTTCATTGTGGTCCTTGCAATCACAATGGATTGCTTAGCAAATAGCCTGACGTAGTCTTCTTCCACAGAGAGTTGGATTAGGAGATGTCTTGCATAGAGTAACCCAATTCTCTAAGCCCCGATAAACTTGAGTGAATCAAAATAACTTCTAACAAGTTCAATTTTGCGGTGTCCCAATTGGAATTTGCCTACTAATTTGAATTTAACTTCTTCTTGGAGTGAGGCAATCTCCATGGTAGAAAAAAAGACTACAGCTTCACCATCTTTTGAGCCAAGTGGATAAATACAAGGGCAAGTTCCCTTGCCAACTACTGTATCATGGAATTCTTGGGGAAACACAAGTTTATTAGGTTCTTGTAAAGTGTCAGTGGCTTTGCAAACTACACCTGCATATGTGGTTATCCCGAAACTGCTTATATGCAACAGTATAACAATAATTCTGATTTTATTTTTCACTTATATTTTCTTATTTCACAACAAAACAAAAAACTTGATCTTGAAGAAAAATAAAAATTTAACTTTTAATTTATATATATATATTGGGATACTATGCAAGTACATGTATCATTATCAAGTAACATAAGACTTTTTTATTAAGACCTGAATATCAAACCCACTGGAAAGATATGCAATATGCACTTTTTGGACAACTTTTTATTTTTAAAAAGACAATTATTTAAACTAAAGAGGTTTTTGCAGTGAAGAAAGTTTAAATATTTTTAGTAATTTTAATATTTTGACAAAAATAAAACAAACTTAAAAAGATAACTTGAGCTTTTGTAGAAGAAAAGCACTAAATATGAAAATATATTTCTCTTCATCATGAATCAGTAATAAGTATAGGAATTTTGTTGTGGTAGTATGCATATTATGTTATGTCAAATAGAAGCAATAAAATTCTTTACTCTTACTACAGATGCTATAAAGAACATTGGCTAATTTAAAGTTTGAATAGTTCTGAAGATCGGCTAGGCAGGGAAGATACTAGCTCTCACTCTAGAGTTCCCTCGATTCCCTCCACCTGGGGGCTAACATCTCTTTTCAGAACTTAAAACAATAAACCAAGTTGGGGGCTTTAACCTGTCACTTTAAAGTCCTCTAACTCTAAACCCTTCAATGAATGTTTCCCTATTTATTTGCACTCAATCATATGAACTACATTCTCATTCATACAACCTCATATGATTCTTTCTAATTGTTGGCTAAGACAATACCAGCCAGGTTCTTACAAGTTCTCACAACAAATTTTAACATCTGGATTGCTAAATCAAGAAGTAAATGAAGTACATGAATTTAAATCATCAGAACTTCTTCTAACATTAAAGATCAATACTCTCCACAACTTCCATCCAACACTTAATTACTTATCATTTTAAGAAAAATAAAGAAAACTACTCAGAATACATTGAGAAAATAAAACCACACTTTAGTTTAAAAGTAGAAATCATTGCCAAACCACTAAGAAGTCTCTTTAAAGATCAATACTCTCCACAACTTCCATCCAACACTTAATTACTTATCATTTTAAGAAGAAAAAAATACTCAGTATCCATGGAGAAAACAAAACCACACTTTAGTTTAAAAGAAGAAATCATTGTCAAAAATCATGGAGAAAACAAAACCACACTTTAGTTTAAAAGTAGAAATCATTGTCAAACCAACATACTTCCATCCAAAACTTAATTACTTATCATTTTAAGAAGAAAGATAAAGAAAACTACTCATATCTATGGAGAAAATAAAATCACACTTTAGTTTAAAAGAAGAAATTATTGTCAAACCAACAACAAGTCTTGATTAAAGTCTCATCCAAAACTTAATTACTTATCATTTTAAGAAGAAAGATAAAGAAAACTACTCAAAATCTAGGAGAAATAAAACCACACCTTAATTTAAAAGTAGTAATCATTGTCAAACAAACAACAAGTCTCAATTAAAACCAAAAGTAGTCTAAAATAAAAGGTAAAAACTTATCTCAAGTCCTCCACTAAGGTCTTGAAGTTCCTTTTAATCTCTTCTCTTTACAACACTCTCAATATAAAACTAAAATAAAAAGAATAAATATCTAGTGCCTGAAAATCTCTCCAACTAACTCCTCAATTTTATAACTTTCAAAACTTTCCCGGTACTTTCAGGACCCCATTCATAGTTTGAATCTTCCTTCTATTATAATTCTCTAAAAGGTGCCTTGGTATCTCTTCAAAAAGTGACTTAATTCGATGTCTCTCCCCAAGAGATGCATTCTTTCACAATAATTTTTGTCCATGGTGGTTGTAACCACGTATTAAACAAATAGGTGACTCAAAAACCTCTTCAAAATTCACCAAAACTGAATTTACTCATCCAACAACTGCCACTAGCGCTTAAGCGTGGGGCCTCTGGCGCTTAGGCACGGCCTTCTCTATTTAACCAGTGCGTAAGCGCCAGATCTGGCGCTTAGGCGCCAAAACACTTTTGCAAATTTTTAACTTATTTGCTCCAAATTTGATCTTTTTTCACTCCTTTAAGCATTTTTCACCTTTTTACCTGTACCTTCACAAAAAATACCTTCCATTAAAATGCAATATCTCAAAAATATGTATAAAAACGTGTCTAAAATACTATATATTTTAAGCACATGAAAATCCCCCAAAGTTAAAATGTTAGTTCCTCAAGTGACACTTAAATCTTTAAAAACTAAATATGTATGATATGTATATGAGTTTCTTTAGGAGTTACTAAGATTTAGATTTAGAAATTTAGTAGTCCAATTTAGAAAAAATATTTAGTAAATGAGACAAATTTAAAGTTTAGAAATTTTTTATGTTAAGAAAGATGAAAATATGAGTTCCTATCTAATTCAGAAATATTGTAAGTTTTCCAAATTTAGAATTTAGTTTTTTTGTTATCTCCACTTAAAAATTTTTATTAATAAGATTTTCTCAAGTCTTATACTATTAAAAAATTAAATGTAGAACCAATTTTTAATTAAGCACTAATCCTCAAGCTTCTCCTCCCTCAATTTTTCTTCTTTTCCTTTTTTTTCTTTTTTTTTCTTTTTCTTTTCTTTTTCTTTTTCTTTTTTTAAGGAAGGATTACTATATCTGGATAGGCCTTTAATAATTTTGAATTCTACTTTTATTTTCCTAAAGCAAAGTCTTGACACAAAACTTTTACTTATAAATATAATAATAGCTTTAAAAATTATTTTTAATAAAAGAAATTTAAGTATTAAAAATAAAAGTCTAAATTTCTAAAAATTTCAAAAATACAATGTTTGTTACTAAAGATAGTTACTTATATTAATCATTTTCTACACTAAGAACTTTTAACTTAAATTTTTTCTTCATTACTAAAAATTTCACTAAATTCTCTTACTCATTCTAAAATCAAATTTTACTTCCCAAATATAACTTCATATACATGGTCAATTTTTTTTTTCAAATCAAATTCACTTGTAGTTCATTTGAGAAAAAATAAAATTAAAGTTTTAAAAATATTTTTCATTCCCCCAAACTTAAATTTTTAACAGATTAAACAGTTTAGCTTCAAATATATATAAGCAGGAATGAAAATTAAAATAATTACTGACAGGAATTTGTATGCCCTAATGATACAAGCATAAAACTAAAAACAGGAGTAAAATTAATTTTGATCAAATTTTCTAAAATTTTCATTTAAATTCAGCATGTAGAGATTCAATAGACTTCTAAACAGTGGGTATAAACATAAAANTTTTTTCTTCATTACTAAAAATTTCACTAAATTCTCTTACTCATTCTAAAATCAAATTTTACTTCCCAAATATAACTTCATATACATGGTCAATTTTTTTTTTCAAATCAAATTCACTTGTAGTTCATTTGAGAAAAAATAAAATTAAAGTTTTAAAAATATTTTTCATTCCCCCAAACTTAAATTTTTAACAGATTAAACAGTTTAGCTTCAAATATATATAAGCAGGAATGAAAATTAAAATAATTACTGACAGGAATTTGTATGCCCTAATGATACAAGCATAAAACTAAAAACAGGAGTAAAATTAATTTTGATCAAATTTTCTAAAATTTTCATTTAAATTCAGCATGTAGAGATTCAATAGACTTCTAAACAGTGGGTATAAACATAAAAGCAAACTAACACACTACCTTGACTTCACAATCTCAACATAAAAACAAACACACTGACAAAATAAAAGAAAAATACAGGTCAGCAGTTTTCTAAGTTTCAAATTTAAGATTTACGCTAGCAAGATTTTCAACTTTATAAAATACATAGAATTAAGTTAAGTTCTAAACTAACTAAATCACAAAACTCACAACAGTTACTACCCTACAGATATAGAATTAAGTTAAGTTCTAAACTAACTAAATCACAAAACTCACAACAGTTACTACCCTAGATTTTTAAAACAAACTACTAACTAACACAAACATAACAATACAATTAAAAATAAAAGTCTCACACATCACAATGTCTAAACAAGTACACAAACAAAGTCCAAAACATGAAAACCCATCACATCACAATTCTCACTTAAACATAAAAGTACAAACCACATCACCTAGTTCAAATCAACACACAGATGCAAATGTAGCAAGCCCAAACAACATAGTTCATATCATATTAATAAATCTCTGAGTTTTACTCCTCATCCTCTGAATCACCGCTATCTCAAACTTCTACAGGCTTATATATCTAAGATATGGAGGAAATTGCACTCCTTAGTTACCCCTAATTAGGCTCTCCAAAGATGAGTGAAATTTCTCTTCATAATCACTTTTGCTTCTATAATGCCTATCAGTATGATCTATAAAACACTCTAAATTTTGTACCCTATCAGTGGTATAGTTAATATTATCCATCCTTCTTTGCAATAATTGATCTTGGGTCTCAGTAGACTCACCTCTAGATGTAGAAGCACATGAGGTAGATGGTCTAGATGTAGAAGCAGCAGAGGTAGAAGCAGCAGACGTCTAGATTTCATAACTCCTAGAAAATCCTTCTCTCCAGCCAAAAATAGAATGCTCATAATAATTCTTCACATTCACCTTAGTAATGGGCTTTAGAGGTAACAACACTTCCTCCCAGCTATCATATTTAACTCCAGCCTACTCACATAAAGAAAAGATCAAGGAAGCAAATCTCAGACTTGCAGTAGTAACGGCAATGGCAGAACTGATTATAGTCTGACAAATCAAAGCTCTTATGTTGACGAGCTTTCCTTCCTGGATACAATAATTTAACATCACTCTCTCTGTGGTCACTTCACTAAGATGATTTGTTGGTAGCAGACGAGCAGAAATAAAATAGCGTCAGTCCTTTAAAGGTGCACATAACTTTGAAGTTGGGATGTTGACTCTCCTCTCATTAGTGATCTTCCAAAGTTCTCTTCCAACAGTCAAGTAAGAAATAATCTCATCTAACTCCACTTCAGTCACACAATCATTTGCATAAAAACATAACGTATCAGGTGGCAGATGATAAAACAAGTTGAGTACCTCCGGTGAAAAAGGTATCAACTTTCCTTGAACCATGACTCTATTGTCTTCAGCCTCAGGGAGGTTTGCATAGAACTCCCTAACAACAGAAATAACTGCCACAATAGAGAAACAACAGAATCATTCCCACTATCAGTGAAGATCAATACCTCTATGTCTCTACCTGGATTCCTAAAATACCGCTTCTGAATCAAATTTTGTGATTGCAACACATCTCTGTATCAATCATGCGCCTTCGAACTAACAAATTTAATAGAATCAAAAGCGTTCTTTCCTTGCTCCTCTTCATTCTTGGTGTTATTCTACAAATTTTATAAATTCCAGAAATAGCTTCAAAAATAAAGTCTAAATTACTAAACTAAACTTCCAAAGTATAAACTACACTTCCCATGCAATTTCCATAGATCTTGTTTCCTCATTTTCACCATGAATAGTGAATTTTTGAATTTCTCCAAATGTGCTCAAAATAGATAGTGAAAATTCAAAATTTTTGCATATAAGTAAAGCTCTTACCTCAAGAAACTTGAATCTAGCAAATTTCACTTAATTCCACCAAGAAATCTTCACTTTAGACGTGCCCTAGCCTTCTAAAATTGTAATTTTAAGAGGTTGAAGGTGACGGGAGGCGTAAAACCGGTGATTTTTGGGCCAAAATTTCACTTTTAACCGTTTACAAACTGGTTTACGTGAACTGGCACTTAAGCGCTGGTAAGTGGCACTTAGGCATCTGCCTCTAGGGTTTTTTTCGTGCTTAAGCACGAGATGTAGCGCTTAGGCGCCAGTGCATGATTTTCAAAATTTTCAAATTAAAATAAAATGCGCTATTTGCCTAAGTAAACCACCCTTAAATGGTCTCATAGCACTTATATGACTATTTTCAACTTCCTATAACTCCCCTGTCTCTCAAAATTAGCCATAATAACTATTTCAATTCTAGGCTAAAAATAACATGAATAAACTAATATTAATTCACGAACAAGTACAAAAACCTTTAAACACTTAATTCTCACTCCAAATAGTCATGGATGAGTAAATTTTCTTAAATACAAATACACAACAATCACTTCACAATTAAACACATATATGAAGTCATAAATACTAAAAATAAGACTTAAACACTAATCCACATGAAAACAACAACTTTTAACACACAAATTCCAACACTAAACTTAATTTCATTCTTCATTCGAAGGAACTGATTCCTGTCTTTCATTAGTCTCGCTAGAAATATTGAGTTGATAAAACAGACAGTGGTAACGAGCTATGATACTATGTTCTTCAATCCACTTCTGCTTTATGAACATCGTCTTATTCGCTTCCTCCATATAACTTATGTGGCTAAATTGCATCTTTAATTGCCATCCAATATGCTCTAGATGTGCATGCAACTCAAGTACCTTGGTCTCCAATAAATCCATAGTATTCTCAATTTTGTTGATCTTCTCTGATATCCCTTCAATACTAATGGCTAAGAAACTGTTATACATCTCTTGTGCACTTTGAATAATGAACCTCTTCCTCATGGTTTCTTGCTTCTTCTTCAAATCTATCTCCCATGAAGACATTTTCTCTTAGATTGTTAGGGCTAGAAAAGATCTTGGGTGAAATTCCTTCACAAAACCCTTCTATTTATAGGCCCAAATCCTTCCAATAACTCCTAGACAAGTTTAGAAACTGCCTTGGTATGTTTTTACTAATTAATTGGCAGTTAAACCTTCTAGAATATTAATTTTGCACATGTGTTTAAACTGCGGCGCTTATGCGCCGGATCTGGCTCATAAGCGCTAGTGCACATTTATGCACTAGTCAACTTAACATCCAAATTCTCATTCTAACATGTCTTGGTCACTAAATAAAGTCTTAAAATCTTTACTAACACATAATTGTTTCAAAAATACTACCCCAATTTTCTTAATCACACACAAAACAACAATCAAAATAAAAATACTCTAATAACTATGGGTTGCCTCTCACAAAGCGTTTGGTTTTACATTGTCAGCCTGACGTAACCAGTGCTTATTTTGGTTGACCTAACATCATTCCATCATTAAGTTTATGCAGATCCTCTATAAAATAAGGTTTAAGTCTATGTTCATTAACTTTAAATATTTTCTCAAACTTAGGATCTTTAATATCCACAGCTCCATAAGGATAAACTTTTATCACAACAAATGAGTCCATCCACCTAGACTTAAGTTTGCCTGGAAATAATCTTAACCTTGCATTATATAGCAAAATTTGTTGCCCTGACTGAAAATTTTTAGTATCACCTGGACCTAAGTTTGCCTGGAAATATTCTTAACCTTGCATTATATAGCAAAACTTGTTGCCCTTGTTGAAAATTTTTTGTAAGAATCCTTTGATCATGCCACATCTTCATCTTTTCTTTATAAATCTTGGCACTGTCATAAGATTCATTCCTTATCTCTTCAAGCTCATTTAATTGTAATAATCTTTTCTCATCTGCATCTTTCAAATTATAATTGAACTCTTTAATCGCCAATTAAATTAAAAGCTTTTAGGAATTCTCATCAAAATTGAAACTTGCATCTTGCTCCAGTAAATGGCATAAAAGCTTAGCAACCTTTAAAAAGTCTTTAATATATCACCTGTAGAATCCAACATGTCCTAAAAAACTCATAATTTCCATTACATTGTTTGATAAGGTAAATTAGTGATTACTTGAATTTTAGCAAGATCTAATTCCATACCATTTTCTGATATTTGATGACCTAATTCAATTCCTCCTACTACTATATATTGTCATTTTCCCCAATTTAGGACTAAATTTCTTTTTTACAGCATTTAAGAACTTTAGATAAATGTTCTAAACATGAGTCAAATGAGGTTCCAAACACTAAAAAATCATCCATGAAGACTTCAATCCCTTTTTCAATTAAATAACAAAAAATGCCATCATACATCTTTGAAATGTAGCGGGGGCATTACATAAACCAAAGGGCATCCTTTTAAAAGCAAAAGTACCATAAGGACTGGTAAATTTTTTTTCTCTTAATCCTTAGGAGATATTTATATTTGGTGATAACTAGTATATCCATCTAGAAAACAAAAGTATTCATGCCTAGTTACTCTATCCAACATTTGATCTAGAAAGGGTAATGCAAAATGATATTTCCTAATGGCAAGATTTAATTTTCTATAATCAATGCATATTCACCACCCTATAACTTGTCTAGTAGGTTTCATTATGTTCATTCACAGTTACAGTTACTGCTCCTTTCTTAAGAGCGCAATGAAATGGACTAACCCATGCACTATCTGAAATGGGGTAGATAATTTCAGCATCTAACCACTTTAAAATTTCTTTCTTAACTACTTCTTTCATAACAGGATTCAGTCTCCTTTGAGGATTAGCTCTAGGTTTGTAGTTCTCTTCCATATGAATTCTATGTATACAAATTGAAGGATTGATTCCTTTAATATCAGCAATTGTCCATCCAAAGGGTTTCTTAAAATTTTTTAGAATTTTCATCAACCTTTCTTCTTCTTCCATCATTAATTTTGAGAAAATTATAATTGGTAAAGTAGGGGAATCCCCTAAAAGGCATATTTTAAATGTTCAGGAAGTAACTTCAACTCATGTTCTGAAGGTTTTTCAATTGATGGACAAAATGATTTACTTTTGTCTATCGTGTCCAAAATTTCAAAACTTTCTTGAACATAGTTTTAATCTTCCTTAAAAAGTTCTTCACATTAATCTAATTCCTCCTCTTGCTCGTGTTCCAAATCTTTTTCTTCAGATTTTTCTTCATAACTTGTTTTGAAATGGAATTCACTTAGATATCTTATAACATTCATCATCTTTATCTTTTGCCGGATATTTCATTGATCTTCAAATATTGAAAGTAACAGTTAGATCATTGACACTCGTTGTTAATTCCCCTTTCTGCACATCTATCATTACTCTTCTTGTGGCTAGGAAAGCTCTCCCAAAATAATAGATATCTCTTTATCTTCGTCCATATCTAGCACAATGAAATCAACATGAAAGATAAATTCATCCACTTTCACTAGGACATCTTCTATAACTCCTTTAGGGTATGTCATCGAACGATCTGCTAACTACAGAGTTACAGTAGTACGGGTTATTTCTCCTAATCCCAATCTTTTGAATATTGATAATGACATAAGGTCAATGCTTGCACCTAAATCATATAAAGTTTTCCCATAAAATCTTTCTCTTATTACACATAGAATTGTAAAGTTACCAGGATCTTTAAACTTTTCAGGAAGCTTTTTCTAAATTATAGCACTGCACTCCTCATTAAGTGCAACAGTCTCATTATCTTCAAACTTCCATTTCCTATTGAGAATATCCTTCATAAACTTTACATAGCCTCACATTTGTTCTAAGGCTTCAGCAAATGGAATATTAATTGTAAGATATTTCCAATAATTTTGAAAATTGCTTATCCAACTTCTGTAGACAAAGTCTCTGAGGAAATGGAGGTGGTGGTTTTTCCAAATCAATTTTTAGTGGAGAAATAGGTTTTTCAGAATCTTTTGGAGCGCCCTCTTATGATTATTCAATTTATTCTCTCTCTACTTCAGTTTCTTTTTGAACTCTACCTTCCAACTCTGTTCTGCTTCTAAGTTGAAAGACTTCTACTTGCTCTTTATTCTAGTCTTTTTGATTTGATTTAGTATTACTAGGAAGTGTTCCGTAGGATCTATTACTTAATGAATTTGCTATTTACTTGATTCTCAATATTTCTAATTGTAGCTCCCTAACTTTGTAATTGATTTTCCATTTGTAACACCACTTATTCTATAGGCAACTTCTTCTCCTTAAATTATGTATTACTATTGAAACCTTGAGGATAAGTAGATCTATAATTATTATTCCCTTGATTGTTCCAGTTTTTCAGTAGTTTTACTTGGTTGTTCTACCATTATTACCATCAGAATTGTTATTACAATTAAATTTGGGATGGTTTTTCCAACCTTGGTTATAATAATTTGAATATGGGTTATTCTACTTATTATTCAAGGCATTCAAAGTTTTTAATTATGCTTAAGAATCTACCATTTGGCCTAATAAATTCTCTTCAATCATGGAAATTGGTTGAGAAAAGTTCATTCCAAATTTGTCAAACTTCCTTAAAATTGTAGCAACTTGATTTGCAAACTTAGTAAATGCATCAGTTTCATGAATATTGGCTACTTTCTCATGATTCACTCTCTCAGAAGGCTATTAAAATTTATTGGTAGCCATCTCTTCAATTAAAGCATAAGCATCATGAAATGGTTTTGACATCAATGAACTGCCAACAACGACATCGATAATTGATCTAAGAGGCCCAACTAATCCATTATAAAAAGTTTGAATTATTAACCAATCTGGTATAGCATGGTGTGGACACTTTTTTAAGAGTTCTTTAAATCTTTTCCCATGCTTCATAAATAGATTCCCCTTCAAACTGATTAAAAGATGTACTATCATTTCTAAGTATAGCATGGTGTGGACACTTTCTTAAGAGTTCTTTAAATCTTTCCCATGCTTCATAAATAAATTCCCCTTCAAACTGATTAAATGATGTAATATCATTTCTAAGCTTCACAGTTTTCTATGGTGAAAATTAATTAGCAAGGAATTTTTTTGCTAAATCACCCCAAGTTTTGATAGATCCAGGTGCTAAAGAATTCAACCACATCTTAGCTTTATCCCTCAGTGAGAAAGGAGATAACCTAAGTCTTATGGCATCATCTCATCTGATACACCATCGTATTTAAATGTCGCGAACAATTCTAGAAAATTGGAAAGATGCAAATTTAGATCTTCAGTTGGTGATCCCCCAAACTAATTATTGGTACTATCTTGAGAATAGCAGGTTTAAGCTCAAATTAATTAGCCACTACAGTAGGTTTTTGAATACTACAATGAAGTAGGGTTGGCATACCTCTTAAAGGTCTGAACTCTTCATGAAATTCAACATTTTGATCATTTTGGTTTGCCATTTTTGTAATTTTTTTGGATTTTTCAAGATTCTTTATTTTGTTGGTTTTTCTGATTTTTTTCTAAAAGTTCTCTCTAATTCATTCGTAGGGCACTAGTTCTTTTGAACCTGAACTACGCATACACTAACATAAAATAAAATAAAACTAAACATACACAAAATAAAATATAATAACTTAAAGTTTAAATAATACTTTCTAAAAATAGAAATTTTCCTTTAAATCAATAAATTCCTTACAATTTTTACTTCACTTCCCCGGCAACGGTGCTAAAAACTTGATCCCGAAACTGCTTATATGCAACAGTATAACAATAATTTTGATTATGTTTTTCACTTATACTTTTTTATTTTGTAACAAAACCAAAAACTTGATCTTGAAGAAAAATAAGAATTTAGCTTTTAATTTATATTTATTGGGATACTACGCAAGTATACATATTATTATCAAGTAATATAGGACTTTTTTATTAAGACCTAAATATTAAACCCACAGGGAATAAATGCAATATGCACTTTTTGGAAAACTTTCTATTTTTAAAAAGACAATTATTTAAACTAAAGAACATTTTCGCAGGGAAGAAAGTTTACATATTTTTGGTAATTTTATTATTTTGAAAAAGGTAAAACAAACATAAAAAGATAACTTGAGTTTTTGCAGAGGAAAAGCACTAAATATGAAAATATCTTTCACCTCATCATGAATCAGTAATAAGTATAGGAATTCTGTTGTGGTAGTTTGCATATTGTGTTGTGCCAACTAGAAGTAATAATATTATTTACCCTTACTAGAGATGCTATAAAGAACATTAGCTAATTTAAAGTTTGAATAGTTCTGAAGATCGGCTAGGCAGAGAAGATACGAGTTGTCACTCTAGAGTTCCCTTAATTCCCTCCACCTGGGGGCTAACATCTCGAGCCTAGGCAGGGAAGATACCAGCTCTCACTCTAGAGTTCCCTCGATTCCCTCCACCCGGGGGCTAGCATCGCTAGGCAGGGAAGATACTAGCTCTCACTCTAGAGTTCCCTCGATTCTCTCCACCTCAAGGCTAATAGGTAGGGAAGATACCATCTCTCACTCTAGAGTTCCATTAATTCCCTCCACCTGGGGGCTAACATCTCGTATCATAACCTATTTACCCTTACTAGAGATGCTATAAAGAATATTGGCTAATTTAAAGTTTGAATAGTTCTGAAGACCGGCTAGGCAGAGATGTTATAAAGAACATTGACTAATTTAAAGTTTGAATAGTTCTGAAGACCGCCTAGGCAGGGAAGATACCAGCTCTCACTCTAGAGTTCCCTCGATTCCCTCCACCCGGGGGCTAGCATCGCTAGGCAGGGAAGATACTAGCTCTCACTCTAGAGTTCCCTCGATTCTCTCCACCTCAAGGCTAATAGGTAGGGAAGATACCATCTCTCACTCTAGAGTTCCATTAATTCCCTCCACCTGGGGGCTAACATCTCGTATCATAACCTTGCAGGGAAGAGACAAGCTCTTACTCTAGAGTTCCCTCGATTCCTTTCATTTGGGGGTTAACATCTCGTATCATAACCTAAAATAATAAACCAAGTTGGGGGCTTTAACATGTCACTTTAAAGTCCACTAACTCTACAACCTTCAATTAATATTTCCCAATTTACACTCAATCATATGAACTACATTCTCATTCATACAACCTCATGTTATTCTTTTTAATTGTTGACTGAGACAATACCAACCCAGTTCTTACATGTTCTCACAACAAATTTTAACATCCGCATTGTCAAATCAAGAAGTAAATGAAGTACATGAATTTAAATCATTCCAACTTCTTCCAACATTAAAGATCAATACTCTCCACAACTTCTATCCAACACTTAATTTCTTATCATTTAAGTAGAAAGATAAAGAAAAATACTCAGAATCCATAGAGAAAACTAAACCACATTTTAGTTTAAAAGTAGAAATCATTTTCAAACCAACAACAATTCTCAATTAAATCCTAAAGTAGTCTAAAACTAAAGATAAAATCTTATCTCAAGTCCTCCACCGAACTCGTGAAATTCCTTTGAATCTCTTCTCTTTTACAACACTCAATATAAAACTAAAATAAAATGGATAAATATGTGATGCCTGAAAATCTCTTTAGCTAACTCCCCAATTTTAGAACTTTCAAAACTTTTCCAATAATTTCAGGAACCCGTTCAAAGTCTCAATCTTCCTTCTTTTATAATTCTCCAAAATGTGCTTTGGTATCTCTTCAAAATTTGTCTTAATTCGATGTATTTCCTCAAGAGTTGCATCCTTTCACACTAATTTTTTGTCTGTTGTGGTTGTAACCACCTATTAAGCCAATAGCTACCTAAAACCTTCTTCAAAATTTGAAAAAACTGAATTTACTCATCCAATAACTACCACTGGTGCTTAAGCGTGAGGCCTCTAGCACTTAGGCGTAGCCTTCTATGTTTAACCAGGGCAGCGCCGGATCTGACGCTTAGGCGCATTTTTGCACACTTTTCACATATTTGCTTCAAATTTGATCATTTTCACTCCTTTAAGCATTTTTCACCTTTTTACATGTTCTTGAAAGAAAAATACAAAAATACCTTTCATTAAAGTGCAATATCTCAAAAATAAGTATAGAAATGTGTCTAAAAATTCTATATATTTTAGGTGTATCATGTGGCTTTAGTCCACTGAGCATTAGTAAGAACATCTATAGGTGTACCCATAGTAGAAGGGAAGCTTGTACTATTAGCCACCAAAGAGGCCACCAAATGGGTGTTCAGAACACACCACTTCAGTAACCAGAATAATAGATAAACAACTGAAAGGAAAGTAAACAGGGATAGTCACCAATAAGAAGAAACACCTCCTGGTAACCAGGAAACTGAGCACTGTTGCAATTGAACACTAGCATCTCAAAAAAAAAACAAGCTAGGGAAAGCAGCAAGGCAGCAATGCCTAACCCAAACAAGCACCAGGTATGGAAATAGCTAGCTACCAGAGAGGTGGGTAAGAACACCACTGTAGTAACCAAGAAATAGTAGAGAAACTTCAGTATCAATGGAACAATAAAGCCTTCAAAAAATATAAGCATGGGAAAACTCAAACAAAGAGAAAAGCCACCAAAGAGATGACCAAGTAGAGGAGAGGACCCAGAAAACCACTTCTACAGCTCCACGCTTCAACCAACTCCAGTAAATCTTCATCCCGCCAGAAACCCTAGCAAAGCTCCTTCTGCAGTTGCCACCACCATCTTTTATTTATTTATTTTATTATTATTATTATTATTATTATTATTATTATTATTATTATTATTATTATAT
>JXCR01145922.1:29263-46789 GCA_002079205.1 Phalaenopsis hybrid cultivar
TTATAAAGGCCCTCTCCTGTCACCTTCCTTCTCTTTGTACTTGGCTCCTTTTTAATGAATTGGAGCTATGCTCCTTACATAAAAAAAAAATAAAAAAAAAAAAATATATATATATATATATATATATATATATATATATATCTGTGTGTGTGTGTGTGTGTGTTTTCTTTGTGAATTTCATGTACATGAGAGACTTGCATATTAAGAAAATATATTAAAACATCTTTACTTACTGAAGTATATGGAAGATTTGAGAGTTGTTTGAATTTAAAGCAAAAAGGTGCAGAAATTTGAACTCGTGTCAGAGGAGCCATTTTCCAGAGAGATGGCGCTAAAGGCACCAGAAATCTGAGCCAGAGGCGTCGCGGTTACTGGGAAAAGTTTATAAGATTCTAAATTTGGTTTTTGAAGGTTTTTTTTTTGGATTTTCTTCCTAGTAACTCCCAAAAATTGAATTTTGGAGTTATTTAAGTGTGGAAAACAAAAAAGGAAGTCACCAATTTCAAATCCTATGGCTTCCAACTCTAAAGAAACCTCTAGATATGGAATTTTTAACATAAGAAAGTTCATCAGTTTCATTGTGTAGAAGTTATATGATCGAGTTCTTGTGAAGAAGAGATTAATCAAAGAATGAAGATTTATGAATCGATGATTCAACAAACCAAATACTCGATTGGAGGATATTATTATGCAGAGACCTTGGGAAGTGCTATGTTATACCGCTGCTGCAGTAGTCATTCCTATGGTAAAAGAGTTTTATGCTAATCTTCATGGAATTAACCAAGGAGTCGTCTATAATCGAGGCAGGTGGGTACCATTTACTCCTTTTTGAATAAACGACTTATTTATGATTGAAAGTGACTCGATTTGACATTATGTCAATTTTGTCTCTACAAGAGATAACATGAATGAACTCTATCGATTCCTTACTAATGAAGACAAATTGGGAGACAAGAGATAATGGACATGTAAGTTTTTCTTCATCATTATTAAATCCTGCATCGAAGACATGAAATTTCTTTATTGCATCAAAACTTCTTCCTATCATGAAAATCAGAAAAGTGACTAAGGAAAGTGCTATCTTGAATTATTATATTCAAACTCGAAGACCTATTGATTTGGGTTCATTAATAATAAAAATTTTTTTGGGTTTAATTATAAATGGATTGACTTATGGGCTAGGACATCTATCTACCATATTTGTACTTGCAGCCAGTCACAAGTGCCTTATTAAATTTGGGAAAAAGTGCTTCAACCTAAGAAGCCTATGGTCCCAGAGATTTGTTGCAACTACATAGGAAACTGGGAGGAAAATAATATGAATATTCTTATGGATCAATCATCTCAAAATTCATCTCCTATTCAGCCCCACTTTCCTTATAGTTCACATGATATTTTGAAAAAGTTCAAGAAGTTTGAAAAAGAGGTACAAAATATTATGAATTCAATTGGAAACATTTCTGATATATTTGATCATTTGGATTGGAGGATGAAGGAACAATTCAAACATACCGGGTGCATTGATAAAGGTATGGTGTGTATGTTTAAGAAAAATGCATGGGTTGAAGAAGATTTGACAGACGAATTTCCTTACCGACCTTTTTACAGCTTATACATTCACTACCAATCCATGGGAAATATTCAAGAAGTGAAAGTGACGAAGATGTTTGAACCTTCTAAAGTATAGAATTTGTATTTATGATTTCTTTTGTGTGTTATGCATTTATGTTGGATTTCATTTATTTCCATCATTGAAACTTATTTGTGTCATATGTTGAGTGTTTGATATTTTGTTTCCAGCGTTAGTTTGTGTGGTGTGATTTCGATGCTGAATTAGATGTATTGGTTTAAAAAATATTGGTTTGTAATCGTGTGGATTATATATATAAATGCAAGTTTTGTGTTGTTTGTGAAAATATGTTGGTATAAGATTATTTATTTATGAGTATAAGTGTTAAATTAAATTAATTAGAGGTTGGTGTGGTTTGGTATACAGCAGATTTCATAAGAAAATCAAAATATGATTTTTTTTATGTTAGTGCCAGAGGCGCCATATTTTGCGCTTGAGGCGACAGATTCTCTAAAACACCTAGATTTCATTAAAACCATGAAAGATCATTGTAAAACCCCAGTTTTAGTGCTTGGGTCGTCTCCTACCTCTAGATTAAGGCTGAAACTCAACCTAGGGCTTGCCATTTCTTGGATTTGAGGAGATTTGAATTCTAAAAGTCTTGGATTTATTTTCCCTTGGTAAGAGCTTCACTTTAACTTGGAAATTTTTTAATTTTCAATTTGGATTTTTCCTACATTATGGAAATCTGAAAATGTCAGTTTTTTTGAAGAAGTTTAAAAAGAACCCATGGTGAAAAGTTTCTTACCAAGTATTCTTATTTTTAGAGTCTGATTTATGATATTGTGAATTTATTTTAATTTTATGTGAATTTATTTAGAAATTTCTATGGCTCTAAGAGTGAAAATAGGAAAGCCTTTGAGAAATTTTGATGCAAGACAATTTGTTCATTTGAAGGCTCAGCATAATTATAATACTCAGATGGGTACATGAAAATTGATTCAGGAGCGTGCATTCTCAGACCTGAAAGGAGAGATTGAAAGGTTAATCATTATTTTGAACAGGAAGAACTTATGCTACTTCACCGCAGAAGCAATTGTTCCTATCGTTTGAGAATTTTATGTCAATCTTCGGGTGACTTCTGACTAACATGTTTATGTTAGAGGTAAGAATGTTGAATTTACTCAAGAAAGGATCAATGCACTTTATAGGTTACAGAATGATTCCATTGTGAGCATTCTTCATTTGTGATTTCTGATTCATCACTTGTTGAAGTAATTCTTTTCTTACTGATGGAAGGTGAGAATGGATAATTAAGAATAATCAGAAAGTTAATTTCTTCACTTCCATGTTAAATTTGCAATCTAAAGCATGACATTACTTTATTTGTGCAAAATTACTTCCATCTAATCACCTTGGTGAAATAACCAAGCAGAGAGCAATATTGAATTTTTTCATCCAACAAATGAAGGAAATCGATATTGATGCTCTCATTCTGCATAATGCTTAAAATTTTTTTTGGACAGAAACTACTAGCGATTTAGGTTATCCTGCCCTGATTTTCACTTTATGTGAACAATCAAGAGTAGAATTTGATAAGGATGAAGGAATGTTACAACCACTTAAACCCATTGGAAAATCTACAGTTCATAAATTTGAATCATTTATTGGATCTAGAAGTGGAAGTAGTGATAGACCTTCTGCATTAGCTAAAGGACCATCTACTTTGAGTACTATTTCACTTCAAAATAATGTGGAGTCGTTACTGATTCAGTAATCAGATATAATGGCAATGTAGAACAAAATAGGTGGTTTGGAATCAAGAAATGCTCACAATGATGATTATCAGCGGAGAAGAGTACAACATGATATTGCATAGTAAGATGTTATGGTTAGATATCTTAGGGGGTGATCGTACTGTAGAAATTCCTACATGACCCAGTTTTACTCCTTATGTGCAGGATAACTTTGAAGAGGAAGAAGAAGAGGAGGAGGAAGATGATGAATGATAATTTTTTAGGTTACTATCTTTTTTCATTTGTTGTTGTTTGTATTGTTTTGTTGTTGTTAGTATGATTTGGACAATACATGTGTATTTTATGTGGTATTATTAAACTTATTTGAGTGTATAAACGTAAGTTGTAGATTTTTATTTCAGCATTGTTTGTTTCTTTAATTTACTGCTTACATTTTTAATTTACCTTTTCTTAGCAAATCCTATTATAATGTTTCATTTCATGCTTTAAAGCCTATACTTTTTAAATTAGTACCTGCTATGTGTCAGAACCAATTTTTATATTCAAAATGCTCTACAATTTAGTTTATCTTTATGCATTTACTATTTCCTTTCAACACCAAATTTTTGTGCTACAGGCTTTACTTATTTAAAAATATATATATAAGTTTCGGGGAAAGAAAATTTCCTTAAAAGAAAAAAACTAAATTTTATTTGCCCTTAATTAACTATTTTTATAAAAATTAATTTAACATGATCTTGGGTATCATAGTTTAACTTTAAATAACTATATTTTTGTTTTTAAATAATATAGTTAATTTTATCTAAAATCTTTAATAATGAAGGTCAATTCTAGAGTTACGATATTTAGTATGAAAGGATAAGACTGTGCTTTTTCTATTTAACTTAAAGGAACTTGTATTTTCAAAGTATTATGAATCTTATAGTTTCATATAAGAAGAAAAGAATGACACTTTATGAAAAATCTTCAAAGCTAATGTAAATTTATAAAGTGAAGGTAAGAAGTTTTAACTTCAAGAAGGGAATAGTGAAGTTCAAAATTATTAAAGGCTATCCAGATATAGTAATCCTCACTTAAAAAAGAAAAGAAAAGAAAAGAAAGGATTGAAAATTTTCCAAAAGAAAAGAAAATGAAAAGAAAAAGGAAAGGGAAAGAAAAATATGTGAGGAGAAGCTTGAGAAAATGATTAATCAAAAATTGAATTCACTTAAATCTACTTGAGAAAAAGGCTTTATTACATTTTCTAAACTTTTATTTGAGTATTAGCATCCTTACTAATAAAGTTTAAATGAAATTATTTTCATATGGGCATTCTAAGTATCTTTGATATAACAGATTACAATTCTTCTTGAGATAAATAAAGATTCAAAAATCTTAGACTTGATTACTAGGTGTTCTTATACTTTTAGTTTTAGCTTAAATTGTTAAAAGTTTTTCTTAAGTTATACTACTTTATTTATTAAACCAATTTATAAAAGTTTATAAGTTAATCTCTACCATAATTCATATCTTTTTATGTAGTGAAAGAGTCACTTGAGGACAAGTAACATTTAAGTTTGGGGGATTTTGATCGACCAAAACAATGTGCAATTTTATGTATACATATTATTCTTAAATTTGGTGTTATTGAATTTTAAAGAAGGGTATTTTCATTTTTTGTTGCATGTATATTGATTTTAGACATTTGGAGCAAAAATGAGCAAAAAGGAAGAAATTTGGAGTCAAAATTAAGCTTTTCAGCATCCTGGCGCTACAGGTGCCATTTTACAGAGAAGAGGCACCAGATTTAGTGTTATAACTTAGATAACAGTGCAAAATTCCAATACATAGGTGCCAAAGGTGCCAGAGACAAATTTAGACGGATTGACATGGTTATTGACTATTTCTTAGTGGTTTTAGAAGGCTCCAATAAATTCAAAAGCTCTTTGGAGTAATTCAATGCATCTAGACACTTTATAAAGGCTCATGAATGAAGAGATATGTATCTTGAATGAAGGAACTTTTCTCTTTATATAAAGAGGTATGCCACTAAGAAAAAGGGGGGAATTTTGAATTCTTTGAAGAAAAGGCTGGCACCCGAGTTAAAAGGTGGAGTCTAGTGTGGTCTAGAGGGTTTTTTTTGTTGTAGAGGAGAGTGCCATGAGAGTTGTGGTGTGAGAAGTCTTAAAGCAAGAGAGGATTTTCTTCTAGAGTTGTAAGAGAAAAGGGAATGTGAGAGATTTCTTCTTCGTTACATTACTAAGAGGGAGTTGAGTGTCATTGTAAAGAAAGAAAGTGCTTAAAGGGAACTCTGAGGGATTTTCTTGAGAAGAAATGTGAGATAAGTTGGTTCTTTCCTTTCTTTATTTTTTAAACTTATTTTTATGTATAAAATCCATGTTTTGACATATCCGTCTCATGAATTCTGAGTAGTCTTCTTTTTCCTTCTCCCTAAAATGAGATATGATTTTGTGAGGAATTAATTTTGTTATGTAAGGTTTTAAGTGTCAATAAATTGTGATGATTTGAACTTTGATCTTCATTTACTTTTCATTTGGCCAATTGAAATGTTAAAATTTATTGAAAAACATAGGATCCAAAAAGGATATTCTTTCTACAACAATGAAAAAGTCACATTCAATTTCATGGATGAGAATGTAGTCCATCGGATTAAGTGCAAATAAAAAGGGAAATATATTTTGATGGGTGTAGAATTGGAGATTTTAGGGAGATAGGCTAAAATCCCCAATTTGGTCCAATTGCTTGGAAACTAAAGTGACATTATTAGCCCTCAGGGGAGGAAGAAATGGGAGCCAATATCCTCTTAATCTAACTACAAATTTATGGACCAAACTCTGGATTAGTCAATGTTCTTTATGCACTCTTAGAGGGTAAATAATAGGATTGCTCCAATTTAGCACAATAGAATTTTATTTATTTTTTAAATCATTTTAATTTCTTCAGAATCCATAAACTCATTGTAAAGGTAAATGTTTTTTTCTTAAATTTGAACTCTTCATTAAAAAATTTTGTTTAGACTCAGTATCTTTAATTTTGAAGTTTAGAAAATGATTTAGTTAAATTTATTTTTTTAATTGCATTTCATTTAGCATACGTTAAATTTACTTTAGATTTGTTTTTCTTGCTTACCTTTTTATAGTTTGAATATTGTGTCTTACATTATAACCATAAGAATTTCCAAGTCCCTGTTGTATCGATACTTAGGACTCCATTAGAGCCCATTATTACTTGAGTGATACGATACATGCATAATTCTTAAGTTTTGGCAACTTAAGTATTTTAAAATATAAAACTATTTTTACTAAAGTGATTTTCAATATGATTGATCTATATATTTACTAATTGTGCTACCGTGGGTGTGTTGTAGTGTTGAAAGATATTTACAACGTATACAAAAAAAACCGCCACATCAGTCACCATATAGGCTCATATTTGGGAAAGCATATCATTTATCTGTTAAATTATAGCATAAAGCTTATTGGGCAAAAAAAGAGTTTAATTATAATATAAAGGATGTTGGAGAAAATGATTATTGCAATTAAATGAGCTTGACTAGATGAGGAATGAATCTTATGAGAATGCAAGAACTTATAAAGAGAAAATGAAAATGATGAAAGATCAAGAAACTCTAAAAAAGTATTTCAAGTCTGGAAAAGAAGTTCTATTATATAATTCAAGATTGAAATTATTTCCTAGAAACTTAAGTCCAGGTGGTCAAGACCACTTATTGTGATAAGAGTTTATCCAAATGGAGTTGTTGATATTAAAGACCCTAAGACTAGAAGGATAATTAAGGTAAATGGACGCAGGTTAAGGGATTATATAAGTGGAGATAGTTCAACATTTAAGGAGATCTTAATGTTGGGTCAACTAGATTAAAACATTGGATATGTTGGGCTGACGACGTTAAACCAAGCGTTTTGTGGGAGGCAACCTATAGTTATTTGTGTGATTGACTTGATTGTTGATTTTTGTTGTAATGATGTTTTTGATGTAAGTTGGAGTCTTAAATGGCTATGTTGGCACAAAACAATGTTATATTAATGGAATTCAAGATTGGAAGAAATAAATTTAGATTTTGAGAAAGTTGGTTTGGCGCTATAGCGCCACAGTTCGAGTGACTCCATTAAAAATGCCAAAATTCAGTTTTCTTCCCTCTTTTTCTCTATAAATTGGATTAGTACAGGAATAGAAGTTTTCCTTTGACTTTTATTAGCATTTTTGTGAGATTTGAAAGTGTAGAAATCAATTCCTACTTGAAGGATCATGGAGAGCAATGACAATGGAAGATTTGAACATAATAAGCTGGTGCATAAGGATGCTCAGACGTATTTCAACAGATTTCTTGCATTTAGTTTGAATCGACTTATGGACAAACTTGAGAAGAATGAAAGTGAGATCTCTCAATTGCACACCAACCTTGAAAACTTGTTCCACCAATATGAGCATTTGGATTAGCTGTTGAAACTCCAATTTAACAATTTGACATGCTTTCAAGATTGTAAATTGAAAATGTCTAGACAAACAAGTGGATAGATGAGAAATTCCTTTCAAACTTTCCTCATGCTCCTTTTTATCCTTCCTATGATTGAAATTATTTGGTGGGTGAATAGAAGAATGACACCTCCGATCAAAACTGGGTCTAAAGTGATTCCGTAGAAAGATAATTGTGTTAGTAATGTGTTCTTCTGTGTAGTGTGCCAATGTTGTCTTTGTTAAGGCTTTTGAGCTTTTAGATGTTATTTTTGTGTTGTATTGGCTTTTATCTATAAATTTATTGTGTCATTTGTATTAAAAATATTATTAATATAAGAAAATGAATTTTGTGTTGTCGTTAAGCGAAGACCTTATGTGATGAATTGAGTAATGAATGTTAGACTTTGGATTGATGTCGACCCAAAAATGGCAATTAAAACTAGAAAGTGAGACTTTAAACATCTTAGATTTTTTTTTCTCTGTAATGATATAAAAAATTGTAAAATTCTGGGTG
Organism: Phalaenopsis hybrid cultivar; assembly: GCA_002079205.1. Classification (NCBI taxonomy): domain Eukaryota; kingdom Viridiplantae; phylum Streptophyta; class Magnoliopsida; order Asparagales; family Orchidaceae; genus Phalaenopsis; species Phalaenopsis hybrid cultivar. The sequence goes on from JXCR01145922.1 coordinate 37,581, forward strand.
CAATTGAATGGCACTATAGTGCCAATCCAACACGAGAGCAGGTTTAGAGGGTTTAACTATCGGTTGACGCCATTGTTGACCTTGGTTTATCTTCTTCCTCTACTCTCCACATTTTTGCTCCCCTAAGGCTTGGATTTGTGCTTAATTCATGTAGAGGAAAGACTTAAACCTTTAGATTTCATCATCTTTGGGTAAGGTCTTCATCTTTACTTTTAAAATTTTTTATTTCACCATGGATCTCTTCGACATTGTGGGTATGGCCAAACAATTTCAAAACTTGGTGGAAATGGTGAGAAATCCATGGATGAATAATTATTTAGTTTTGAATCTATATGTTGGAGCCTAAAAATCATTTATTTGAGATTTAATGGAAATTTATCTAGAATTTCTAGAATTTTCTATGGCTCCTAAGATGAAAAGAGAAAAAGAAAAGGGAGTTTTTTATGTTGATAACTTTGAGAGCATGAAAGCTCAGGACCAGTACAGCGATCTAAAATCTAAGAAAATGATTTTAGAATGAAGTTTTCTTTATGCTGGTGGAACAACATAATATATGTTTGCAAAGTGACAGTGGGAATGTTTTTGTTATTTCACTACCATCGTTGTGATTTTTGTGGTTAGACGCGAATTCACCTGACAATTTTGATGATTTAGTTTATGTGAGAGGGCAATACGTGGATATAAGTTCTACTCAGATCAATCACATTTATAAGCTGCATAGTATTCCTATTTGTTTTTATTATGAGTTTCATCCTACTGAAGAGGAATCAGACGAGATTATGTGATTTTTGAATGATGATAATGGAGTATAAAAGATTAAGAATGGACGATGGGTAAACTTGTCTTTCTTGAAGTTAAATGTTCATTCTCATGCCTGGCATTATTTTATTTCTGGTAGGTTGCTTCCTACCAAATCACTTTAGTGAGGTAACTCGAGAAAGAACCGCATTGAACTATTGAATTTAGATGAACAAATCAATTGACATTGGCTCTTTAATTTACAAGAATATGTTTATTTATTTGAGGGGAGGAACTGCTAGAGGTATGGGTTATCGTGCTCTTATTACTACCATGTGTGCTGAATCTAGAGTAAAATACGAGACTTGAAAAGAAGTTTTACCATCTTATAAACCTATAGGAAAAACTAATTTGGAGATGTATGGAAAGCAAACTGGAGTAAGATCTAGAAGTAGAGGCTCTGATATTCCTTCTACTTCAGCTTCAACTTCAACTTCTAGACCTTCTACATCTGGTACTACTTCACTTGAAATTGTAATGGAACATTTATTCATTTAACAAGGATATATCTTGAAATTAAATAATCAGCAAAAGAGTTTAGAAAGACATCTTTATTATAATGATGAGTATATGTAGAGAAGAGTAGATTATGATATTGCTTATCATGAGACGTTGGAGAAATTCTTAAGGAGTGATTACTTGGTAGTATTTTCTTCTTGCCCCAGATGTACACCTTATAAACCTGATAATATGGAGGAGGATGTAGGCTTTGATGTTGATGATGATGATGATGATGAAGATGATGATAATGAAGGTGATGATGATGTGTAGTGTTACTTCCTTTTTCTGTTGTGTTTTATTTTCTATTTTTATGTTTAGATTTCCTGTAGTTAGTCTCTTATTGTATATTAGAGTATTTAAATTTGCATTTGTATAAACTGTTAAAGTTATGTTTATTTTACTAAATTGTTACATTGTTTTTAATGTTTAATTTTCATTTCAATGTAAATGCTAGAAGTCTTTTTAGACATGCTAATTTCACTTGTCTTTATTACTTGTACCTATACTATTCTTTTGTTTTTAAACTTTATAACTTATTCTTTTTGCCTGAACTATTTTGTTGAAATTAATTAAAAATTTAATTGTGGGGGAAGGGAGCAAAACTTTTTAAAAGAACTAAACTTTATTTGTCCTTAAATAAATGTATATTTTTAAAATTTCATTTAACATAACCTATGGTATGTAGGGTTAGCTTTAGATAACTTTATTTTTGAATTTATAAATATTAAAGAAAACTTAAGCAAAAACTTTTTTATAATAAAGGTTAGTTCTAAAGTTAAAATATTTAGTATGAGAAGATAAGATTAAGTTCTTACTATTTAAAGTAAAGAAAATAGTATTTTTGAAATTGTTAAAAATTTTAGAGTTTTTCTTTAAAAAAAAGAAATTGAAACATTATGAAAAAACTTTTCAAAGCTAATACAATTTTGTCAAAATAAGGAAAAGTGGAAAGTTTTTAACTTTAAGAAGAGGATGGAGGAGTTAAAAATCATTGAAGGCTATCCATATATAGTAGTCCTCACATGACATGAAAACAAAAAAATAATGATTAAAAAACATTCTAAAGAAAAACAAAAAGAGAAGAAAAATCAAAAGAGAAAAAAAAAGAAGAGCAAGAATGAAAAATTGTAAGGAGAAGCTTAAGGAGATGCCTAATCAAAAATTGGCTCCACTTGAATCATCTTAAGGAAAGAAACTTAATTATATTTCTAAGTTAAGGCTTGAAGTATTAACATCCTTATTAATGAAGGCTTTATGAAGTTCTTTCTATTGTAATTCTTCTAAGCATTCAAACAATGACCAAATTACAATTATTCTTGAAATGAATAGAAATTCAAAACTCTTAGACATGACTGCTATGTATTCTANTGTATTTTCTATGTTTTTGGTTTCAGATACATTGAATGGACATTTGAAGAAAATGAGTGAGAAATGAGCAAGAAAGGTGCAAAATTGTATGGCGCCATAATGCCACCTCCTGACGCAATAGTGTCACTGACACAGGCAAAGGGCGTTATAGTGTCAGTAACTTCCCTTCTAGAAGATACATTGAAATTGGTTGAATTTTAAAGGGGTGTTTGAAGCAACCCTTGGCAATTTTTAGAGATCTATTAATATGGACAAAAATTGGACAAAATAGAGTACTTTTTGGCATCATTTAAAGTCCCACTTTAGAGTTTAAGTGTATGTTTTAGTGTATTTTGTGTTGTAAGAGTACAAGTTTGATGATTTCTTTAGGAAACTCCAGAATTTGTATTGGGGAGAAGACATAATTTGTGTTTAAATTTTTATTTCTAGGACTTGAATTTGAATAAAAATTTGGTGTCTTTGTTTTATTCTCCATCAATTCTAAGTGGTTCCCTTTCTTTCTCCTTGCTCTCTAGAATTAATCTCGTGGGATGATGATCCCAACATTATAGATGTGTAAAATTAATAAAGTTGACTCCACTTTGCAGTGATGCCAAAAACATGATTTGTTTTTTATGGATAAGAAATTGAAATAATTTATGTTGGGATTCTACGCAAGTATATGTATCGTTATCAAGTAATACATGACATTATGTTTTAGCCCCAAATATTAATCCCACGAGGAAGGTGTAAAATTGTAATGGAAATTTAAATTAAAAAATTCACAATAATATAGAAAATCTATTACATTAATTTTAAATGTTTAGGGTGCTATCAAAACTAAATTACCAACTACTAGAAAAACTGTAAAGCAAAGCTAAGCAATAGCTATCAAACTATATTTTTGTGATGAAGTTATCAAATATGAGAAAGCATCTTTCCCACTACAATGAGTTTTTGGTTATATGAGAGAGATAAATAGTTTTAGTTTTTCTTGTGCCAAATAGGATCAATTTTAATTCTCTACCCTCAATCAAGTGTCATAGAGAATCATTGGCTAATCTTAGGTTTATTCTCTAAATTTGTGGTTAGGCTGGGAGGATACTGGCTCTCACTCCAGAGCTCCCGCTTCCCTTCCCTTGAAGGCTAACTCTCACTTTAGTTCTTAAACACTAAGAACAAATTGAGGATTTTAGTCTGTCACCCTAGAATCTCCAATTCTTCACCCAGTAATATACATATTTCCCTATTTTTTTGCACTCAATTCCATGAATGAAACACTCCTTCATGGAGTCAAATTTGATTCTCACTTTGTTTTGAAACTCATACTTCATTTATAGGATAGTATGTTTCACAACAGATGTTAACATTTCAATTGGAGAAATCGAAAAGTAAATTAAGAATGGAATAAAAAATTATCACAATTTATTTTGTATTTTAAAATTTGCACATGCATATTATCTCTTCATTTCACTATATCTCAGAGTAGGGAAAAATACAAAGAAAACTACTCATACCACATGAGAAAGATATGATAAAATACAAATTTCATAAATAAAAGAAAGTTTATACGCCACTTATCTTTACCTTTTCCTCAAAGCAAATCCCTTGTAGCTCCTTATGAACTCTTTCTCTCTTTACAATACTCTTATTATCACTTCAAAGATGTGGGGAAGAAGAAATTTCTCACTTCTCTCCCTCTCCAACAACTCGTAGGAGAAATCACACTTAAACTCACCACACTACACAATACACACAATGGAATACTGAAGAAAACTTAATGACACACTAGCCGACTCCTTTTTTTTGATCAATTTCTGCTCTAAATAGATCATAATGTCATTTTTATAAGAGGCGTATTAAATAACTCTTCAAAAAGCATCCAAATTTGTCAAATATTCTACAATTTTTCCCTGCACCAACTTCAGTGTTGTCGGCTCCCGGGATGGCGTCGTCAACACTAGTGGCCCGAAATTAATTTGTGCTCTCTGTCAAATAAATCCGTCAGCACCCAGTCTGGCGTCATTGGTGCCACGCTATTTTGGAGTTGTTCCTTCATGCTGGTGCCATCGGCATCCATGCTGGCTCCGTCAACGCTGAGTATTTCTCTCCAAAATGTCATTTTGACTCCAAATTCCATCCTTTTTGCCCCAAGCGCTAAAAATCATCAACCTGCATAAAAACATGAAAAATAACTTCCTTTAAAGTACAATATCACCAAAAATGAGTATAAAAGATAAGTCTAAAAATGCATATATTGTTGGTGCATCAAAATCCCCGAAACTTGAATGTCACTTGTCTTCAAGTAACTCCTTTACTACATAAAAATATGACTTATAGCAAAGAGTTTAACTTCTAGATTTCCATACCTTGGTCTACTAATTATTATAGCATAACTTAAGAAAAATTTAAAATAACTCAAGTTAATACTAAAGGTATAAGAATATCTAGCAATCAAGTTTAAGCTATCTGATTCTCTATTCTTTTCAAGGAATATTGCAAATTGTCATATTAAAGCCACGTAGAATATCCATATGAAAAAAATTCATGAAAACTTTACTTATAAATATACTAATACTCAAATACAAGTTTAGATAATGTAGCTAAGCCTTCTTCCATAAGTTGATTCAAGCGAAGCCAAATTTTTATTAGACATCTCCTCAAGCTTCTCCTCACATATTTTTCTTTTCTTTTTCTTTCTATTATTTTTTGCTTTTGCTTTTTCCTTTTCTTTTTTTTCTTTTTCATTTTTGATGTAAGTATTACTATAATTGCATAGCCATTAATAATTTTGAACGTCACTATCCTCTTCTTAAAGTTAAAAAAACTTTTCACATTCCCTCACTTTATAAATTCATCTTAGCTTTGAAATTTTTTTATAAAGTTTCAATCTTTTCTTTTTTACATGAAACTAAGATTCTCAATACTTCAATAATACAAATTTCTTTACTTAGAATGAAAAAACATAGTCTTATTCTCTAATATCAAATACCTTAATCTCTAAAATTAACCTTTATCATTGAAAATTTTTACTTAAGCTTACTATATATTTAGAAACACAGATATAGTTATCTAAAGTTAGGATCTACTACCACAGGTCATGTTAAATTAAATTTTTTTTTAAAATGTAGCTAATTAAGGACAAATAAATATAAGTTTCTTTTTTTAAAAAGGATTTTTTCTCCCCCCCCCCCCAACTTAATTTTTTTTAAAAGATTAAGCATGAAAAACTAAAAATACAGAGTGGAAGAAAACAGTTAATACATAAAGAAAAATTTTACTTGTTGAAGGTTTTGTTTTTGAAACATAACTCTGAAATATTGCAGGTGGTAGTATGAAAAGCTACAAGACTTAAAATATTAAATAACACAATATATATAAAAAATTATTTGCTAAGAAAGAGTTAACTAAAAATAAATACAGCAAAGTACTAAAAACAAATGATAGTACAAAAAAAAATTTCAATTCAAAAACAGCTCTACAGACTATAGTTGACAACACAACAATCAAAACAAATTAAAGTATCACACTCTATAAACAAAATAATAGCAACAACAAAGTGCAAGAAGCTATAAACTAAATAAAAGATCAAAACTATGACTAAGCAGACATCTTCACTCATCCTCTTCTTCATCATCTTCTTCTTCTTCTTCTATATCATAGTTCTATTATTGATAAGGGGTAAATATAAAGTGACTAGGAAACTGTACCGAGTGGCCAGCCCTCATGTATCTAACCATAGCACCATCATATGTAGCATCATATTCAAAATTTTATTTTATTAAATTATCATTATGTGCATTCCTGGCCTCTAAATTTTCAATCCTGTTCTTTACCCTTAAGATATCTCATTGTTGGATCATCATACGTTCTATAAGTCTATGGAGAGTATGGGTACTAGAAATAGAAGGAACGTACCTACTCCTAATTCCCGTTCTCCATCCAACATGAGATTCTTAGGTTTTAATATTTGCTGGTCCAATAGGTTTAAGAAGCTCAATCCTTTCCACATCAATTCTAAAATCAAATCTTGACTGCTCAGATAATGTGAAAATCAAGGCAAGGTGTCCTAATCCACTAGTCATCTAACCTAGAGCAATAGAATGAATGTTCTTATAGATTATAAAGCCAACATCTAAACTACCCATCTGTTGGATACAAAAGTTCAGGATGGCTCTATCCTTATTAATTTTTTTATGGTGGTTTGTAGGTTTCATTCTGGCAGATATAAATTAAAGTCTGGCCTGGATACTACATTTAACATAGAAGTAGGGAAGTTTACCTTAACAACATTCTTCACCTTCCAAGATCTTTCATCAGTAATAAATAAAATAACTTCATTCAGAGCCTTGTTCAGTGAAATACTCCTTGCAATTGATAAATTTCATTAATCCTCCTTGGGGTGAACTTAACCATTTTACCATGAACATAGATGTGGTCATCAGAAGTCTCTTTAAAATTAACATAAAACTCCATGACTACACCAATAACAGCCTGTCGGCACTATTTTTGGTGTAGGGTTTGCCCGTAAGAAGCTGTCAGTCATCGAAATTGAAATCTCTTTGCCCGCTTCGGAAGGACGTTAAAAAATTTAGTTTTGAAAAATATGGAGTCAAACTGACCCTGCTTCGGAAGGACGTTTAAAAAATTTTAGTTTTGAAAAAGATGAAGTCAAACTGACCCCATAAGTTTAATGAAGAGCACTTTACCTCAAATTCTGTATCTATCCCAAAGGAGAATTGAGGGTGAGGCTCGATCAAATAAACTAGAGAAAGTTATGACATTCGTTTGGTCTGCGAAACCAATATATTAGCCGACAAATTCCCCTATTTAATATAAGGAATTAATTTTGGTCTGCGAAACCAATGTATTGGCCGACAAATTCCCCTATTTAATATAAGCAATTAAAGTTTGGTCTGCGAAACCAATGTATTGGCCGACAAGTTCCCCTATTTAATGTAAGAAATTAAATAGGGTGTCTGCAAAACCAATGTGTTGGCCGACAAGTTCCCCTATTTAATATAAGGAATTAAATAGGGTTTATATTATGTTGGGTTAAGAAAAAGTTTCCTATAAGGGCAAGCCCCTATAATTAATTACATCTTAGGTAACTGAAGTTACCTAGAAAAGCTTCCTATAGAGGCAAGCCCCTATAGTTAATTACATCTTAAATAACAGAAGTTACTTAAGAATACTCTCAATCAAAAAAATTAAATAGGGTTTGTATTATGCTGGGTTCGGGAAAAGCTTCCTATAAGGGCAAGCCCCTACAGTTAATTACATCTTAGATAACTGAAGTTACCTAACAATACTCTCGATAGAAATCAAGGAAAATTTAAATAGGGTTTATATTATGCTGGGTTCGGGAAAAGCTTCCTATAAGGGCAAGCCCCTATAATATAGGGTTTATATTATGCTGGGTTCGGGAAAAGCTTTCTATAAGGGCAAGCCCCTATAGTTAATACATCTTAGATAACTGAAGTTACCTAAGAATACTCTCGATAGAAATCAAGAAAAAATTATCATCTTAGATAACTGAAGTTATCTAAGAATACTCTCGATAGAAATCAAGGAAAAAATATCTTCAAAGAACTCAAATGGTGAAGATATTTCAAAGATATTGGATGGAGAAATATCAAAGTATTACATCTTAGATAACTGAAGTTACCTAAGAATACTCTCGATAAAAATCAAGAAAAATTATATATAGGGTTTATATTATGCTGGGTTCGGGAAAAGCTTTCTATAAGGGCAAGCCCCTATAGTTAATACATCTTAGATAACTGAAGTTACCTAAGAATACTCTCGATAGAAATCAAGAAAAAATTATCATATAGGGTTTATATTATGCTGGGTTCGGGAAAAGCTTTCTATAAGGGCAAGCCCCTATAGTTAATACATCTTAGATAACTGAAGTTACCTAAGAATACTCTCGATAGAAATCAAGAAAAAATTATGCATCTTAGATAACTGAAGTTATCTAAGAATACTCTCGATAGAAATCAAGAAAAAAATTATCTTCAAGGAATTCAAATGGTAAGGACATCTCAAAGATATCAGACTAAGAAGTGCGAAGGGGGATTGGTTCAAATTTGGAACATTCTATTTTGGAGTCCAAAGGAGGAAATACTAGAGGGATGGGATTGGTTCAAATTTGGAACATTTTATTTTGGAGTCCAAAGGAGGAAACACTAGAGGCTCGAAGATATTGGACTAAGAAGTGTGAAGGGGGATTGGTTCAAATTTGAAACATTTTGTTTTGGAATCCAAAGGAGGAAACACTAGAGGATGTCACGGATCCAAAGGAGAACTTCAGTGACTTTCCAAGCTGCAAAGGAGGAAATACTAGAGGATGTCACAGATCCGAAGGAAAACTTCGGTGACTTCCTAAGTTGAAAGGAGGAAACACTAGAGGATATCACTGATCCGAAGGAAAACTTCGGTGATTTCCCAAGCTATTCTGATTGTTTGGCTTCAATTTAGGAGAAATCATTTAGATGTTTCATCCTGTAATTTTTATTAGGAAGGATTTACATTTGTGTGAAGCAATCAGCACAAATAAC
>JXCR01145922.1:53019-78729 GCA_002079205.1 Phalaenopsis hybrid cultivar
CCATGAGTTTAATATTTTTTATGATTTTTATGATTTTTTTATTATTTTTAATTATTAAAAATAATTAAAAATTGAATTTTTATTTTAAATGTATTTTTATTTTTATTAAATCCCCCTAATATCAGAGAACTCAAAAAACTAAGTTTGGTAATTTTTTGAGTTATATTTTGATTTTTAAAATCACTTAAGTGTTAATTTTAATAATGATCTTTAAAAATTAATTAAAAATACTAAATGATCTCCAAATCCTTTGAGATTTTTATGGTAAAGCCTCTGACTTAAAAATCACAGTGGAGAATAAAAATCAAATGATTTTGATCTTTATATTCTCCAAATTAAATATNTGTGGTTTAATGATTTGATCTAGGCTTGATTTGACTTAGATTGGACTAAATTTCATATCATTAGGTCTGTCTCATTGAGCAGATCGGTTTAACTATAAGTTTGTTGAAATCGGAGCTCTGGATGAGTTTTTATCAAGATTTGAATGTTTCTTGTTAAGCCTCTAGCAAACTGGACAACAATACACATCCCCCACCCGTGGAAACAATGTCCATCCCGCATGTGCTTAGCATGAATGGCTTTAAAAAAAAATTATTATTTGTGTAGTTTGTGTTTGGCTTATTAAAAAAGTTCTTATTCCATCTTTCTTTAAATAAGTATTGATACACTACTAACAAATGCATGACACGAATCTCAAGGTAATCTTTTAAGCAAAAAATATTCAAACTTCAATTAATAGTCATAAAGAGCTTTGATTCCAACGAACTTATAGTCAAACTGCCCGTTCGATAAGACGGACCAAAGGATATCAAAATTAATTCAATCCGAGTCAAATCAAGCTCAAATTAAGTTATTAAAACACTATTGAAAGTTTTTCGGACATATTTAGAAGTTCAAAAGAATGTCAAATCTAGCAAGTTTATAGTCGAATCGAGTGTCTCAACAAGATAAATTCAACGAGCCCCACTCAATTTTGACAGCATCAAGACACTCAAATATCTATCAACTAAAGTATAATCATAGAAATCTCTATGAACCGTCCGATCAATGTGATTCATATTCTGACATTAATTACACCCAAAATTTTATAAATATAGCTCTGCCCCTCTCGTGAAGGGATGGGAGCTTGAAGCCTGAAGAAGAGCCTGAAGGTATTAAGTACGGGTTTGCGACCTTGTAATCGAGGCGAGGCGAGACGACCTGATATTGGTGGCTTGCTACGATTTTATCATCAACTACAAAGTAGCCAAAATAAACTCAAAGTCTTTGGCTCATAAACATGTTCAATTGAGTCGGCATTCTGCGTCTTTTTTGCATACGCACGTATATAAATGTTTCTACCCTTAATAACTTGTGATATTCTTCGCTATGCATGCAAGCAATCATTATAACATTTCTTATCATTAATGTATCAATTTGTGTGATTTATTTCTTGCATATTGCATATTTATTATTTGATTCCACCTCCTTAAATATAGTAATATAGGATACATCATTTCTTTTTTGTTTTACGGAAATTTACATTAATACCACACAATTATTATGTATTTACATATCTAACACCCAAAGTTTGATAGATACATAAATTTTATGACAATTATAAATGTAAATATCAAACTGTGGACCGAGGACCAGCTAGTGGGCTCGGAGGTATGAATTGATAGCATGCCCAGAAGCAAAACCTATTTGGGCCTACATCTCTTCATGGCTTAGTGGGCCTTAGATTGTGATAGAGAGATTTTAAGACATGAGAAGGTAATTGGAGGTTGGATTATTACCCCTAATAAAAAGAAAAGGTTTTAATGATCCTCTCTTCCAAGATAAATTGTTTGATGATCCTCAGTTTCAAGACAAACTTCTAATCCTCACAACAATAAATTCACACAAAATAGCAGACAATCCAACATACCGTGATTCATGTGGTTTAGTGCAATTCAGTTTTCATTCATGAATACAGGTTATTTCAATGTTAACAGGTGGGAGAAAAAAAAATTCGGATGACCTGGGAGTACAATTCAACGCGCACTCCAAATTCTTCATAATCCTTTCTATAAATAAGAGAGAATTATATAAAGTATGAATATTTCAAGTATAGAAAAGATCATATGATTAGAAATTGTCATATTATGTTATCTAATATCAATCTTTCTAACATACATTATCTATAATCGATAGATTTAATATTTTTCATAAAACTAGCATTATGTAGTTATCAATACAACAGTAGTAGAGTAAGAGATAGCTAAAGTTGAGCTCTATAAATAGTCTTTTATTGTAACGATCATTTCCCTTTTTGAAAGTTCTCTAAAGGTTTTATGAACCCACATGCTCAAAAATATCTCACTTGGGGTGGATAGCAATGTACTTAAAATAAGATTTTCATTCAATCATTAATACTACTTGAAATAGCAAGGAATATATATTGACTTGAACAAGAGATAATGTAAAGTGAATTCAAGAGAGAGTGAGAGAACATGTTTTCATGGCATGACTGGGAAGGGGATAATTTGAAGATATTATGTTGATTTTCAAAAAAATGAAAAAGTATTACAATACAAGTGCTTAAGTTAATACCAAAGCTTTATAATAACTTTATATTAAATTGACGAAAAGGAGAAAGAGAGGCGGAGTTAGCCAAGCCAATATGATGATGACATGCAAGTTAAAAGTTCGGTGATAAGCATAAATGATGTTGTGATTGTCAACATAGATGATGATGATAATCAATGATGATCATGGTATGATGGGGAAGGGAAAATTTTGGAGATTTCATTTTATTTGTAGGAAAATCATGAAGATCTTAATACAAGTTCTAAGTTAATACAATAGCTTCATAATGACTTATAATTAAATTAAATTCTAGAAAATGCGAGAGAGAGGGGAGAAAGAGTTAGATCAACCAAGAAGATAGTAACAAATAAAAAATTAGTTAAGAAATGATTTGAATGTCCGCTAGGATGATGATAATAATTAGTAATAATCTTGAAGTTTAAAATAAGGGTAATTGAGCCAGAATGATATATGAATGAAGTGACCAAAATAACTCTATGCCTATGTACATACAACTAACATTGCATGACATAACACATCATTAAACGTCAACCGTCTGATGATCCCGATTAAGAGAGTAGATGTTTTAGATTCGATTATGTTAAGAAAGCCAAAGGTTGAACCAGAAAGACATGGGCTTATTGTATAAAGAATGATCTCAATTTATTAGAACTAAATGAAAATATGACTCTAAACATGACGCAATGGAGAAAAAAGATTCATATTGCCGACCCTACCACGCAGTGGGATTAAGGCTTTGTTGTTGTTGTTATATAAGAAACAACCCAATGGTACAAAGACCTAAAATATGTATAGCTCAAATGCTTCAACAACACTATGGTCTCAATAGCAACATATATGTTCTAGATATATGAGATTAAGCACATACAAAATAATGAAATAAATTCAATTGTGCCCTCTAGCAACTTATCTGCTCATGAAGTCCCTAATGGTGTTTATTAAAAGCTACTAATTATTAATTAAGGATTTTATGATCTCATAATTAGTATTATGCATCAGATTATAAAAGTGGCATGTTTATAAAAATTAAATTATGAGTTCTAAAAATGCGAATACATAGAAATTTAGTGGTATGTATGTAATGCGGTTCCTCGATCCGACGGACAGGAATAAAACCTCAGCGGCGACGTCTGCAAGCGAACTATAAGACCTTCGGCGACGTCGTTCCTAACCCTACTGGAGCTTCCAGCAGATCGCGGCAGAAGTGCGACGTTCGTCTTCCAGCAGATCGTCATGGTGANTGGATTATAGTCTTAGCGTAGCATAAGGATTCAACACACACTCAGAAGAAAATGAATCAAGCTGTGATAACATCAGAGGTTTTTACGTGGAAAACCCGTAAAAGTGAGAAACCACGGGGTCTGGCCCAGTTGTAAAAATCCACTATAAGTTGAGGATTACAGATGCCCGAGAAAGGGTTATTAGTTTTCCAAATTACAACGTCAACTGACAATGTCTAGTCAGCGGTGGTTGACGGAGGTCGGCGGTGATCGATGATAGTTGACTACAATAGATGACGGTCGGTGGTGGTTGTCAAAGGTCAGCGGTGGCTGACGACAGTCGATGACTGTCGGTGGTGGTCGACGGAGGTCAATGGTGGTCGACGGAGGTCAGTGGTGGCTGACGACGGTCGGCAGTGGTCGACGGAGGTCAGCGGTAGCTGTCGACGGTCAGTGGTGGTCAACGGCGATCGACGATGGCGTGGATGATCTTGGACTTGAGCTCNTAGGTTCTCATGGTCTTTAGATACTAGTGGAAGGTTCACATTTAGCCAAGGTGCTTGAGTTCTATCAAATTTGTATTAGATTGGGTTTCTAGGAATATATATGACCTTCAATAAGATTGAATAATCTTTATGTGGATAAGAAGTGATCTATAAGATTCAAAGCAAATGAAGTGATGCAAGTTTTTTAATTAGTCATAAATTATTTAGAAGGTTTCCAAGTAGGTTATCATCTATTTGGATTTAAGATAGTTCAGAAATCATNTATTTGTTAGAATTAATCATTCGATCGTTAACAAAAATGCCTGACTAATCACGTCATATTTCTTAGCCATCTGTTTTGCCTTGGGATCCATGCTCTCATATTTTTTTTTTTATGTATGATGTTACATACTTACATACATACATACATACTTACATACATACATACATACATACATACATACATACATACATACATACATACANATTCTCAAAGCATCAAGTTCTCTCTTAAGTCTCCCCCCTCCTCATGTAAAGGGTAGAACTCTATTTATAGTGTTTGGGTGCAATTAATGTAAGAACATGAATCATTTTGATCGAACGATCTAGAGAGCTTCCCTCGATCAGATTATGTTTGATGGACATTTGAGTACCTTAATGATGTTGGAATTGAGCAATCTTGGGCTCGTTGGATTTGTCTTGTCGAGATGCTCGATTCGATTATGAACTCGCTAGATTCGACATCTGTTTGACCTTTCAAATGCCTCCAAAAATTCTCTAAGAGTGGTTTAATGATTTGATCTGGGCTTGATTTGACTTGGATTGGACTAAATTTCATATCATTAGGTCTGTCTCATTGAGCAGATCAGTTTAACTATAAGTTTGTTGAAATCGGAGCTCTGGATGAGTTTTTATCAAGATTTGAATGTTTCTTGTTAAGCCTCTAGCAAACTGGACAACAATACACATCCCCCACCCGTGGAAACAATGTCCATCCCGCATGTGCTTAGCATGAATGGCTTTAAAAAAAATTATTATTTGTGTAGTTTGTGTTTGGCTTATTAAAAAAGTTCTTATTCCATCTTTCTTTAAATAAGTATTGATACACTATTAACAAATGCATGACACGAATGTCAATGTAATCTTTTAAGCAAAAAATATTCAAACTTCAATTAATAGTCATAAAGAGCTTCGATTCCAACGAACTTATAGTCAAACTGCCCGTTCGATAAAACGGACCCAACGATATCAAAATTAGTTTAATCCGAGTCAAATCAAGCTCAAATTAAGTTATTAAACCACTCTTGAAAGTTTTTCGGACATATTTAGAAGTTCAAAAGAATGTCAAATCTAGCAAGTTTATAGTCGAATCGAGTGTCTCAACAAGATAAATTCAACGAGCCCCACTCAATTTTGACAGCATCAAGACACTCAAATATCTATCAACTAAAGTATAATCATAGGAATCTCTCTGAACCGTCCGATCAATGCGATTCATATTCTGACATTAATTACACTCAAAATTTTATAAATATAGCTTTGCCCCTCTCGTGAAGGGATGGGAGCTTGAAGCCTGAAGAAGAGCCTGAAGTTCTTAAGTACGGGTTTTCGACCTTGTGATCGATGCGAGGCGAGACGACCTGATATTGGTGGCTTGCTACGATTTTATCATCAACTACAAAGTAGTCAAAATAAACTCAAAGTCTTTGGCTCATAAACATGTTCAATTGAGTCGGCATTCTGCGTCTTTTTTGCATACGCACGTATATAAATGTTTCTACCTCTTAATAACTTGTGATATTCTTCGCTATGCATGCAAGCAACCATTATAACATTTCTTATCATTAATGTATCAATTTGTGTGATTTATTTCTTGCATATTGCATATTTATTATATGATTCCACCTCCTTAAATATAGTAATATAGGATACATCATTTCTTTTTTGTTTTAGGGAAATTTACATTAATACCACACAATTCTTATGTATTTACATATCTAACACCCAAAGTTTGATAGATACATAAATTTTATGACAATTATAAATGTAAATATCAAACTTTGGACCGAGGACCAGCTAGTGGGCTCGGAGGTATGAATTGATAGCTCGCCCAGAAGCAAAACCTATTTGAGATTTTACGACATGAGAAGGTAATTGGAGGTTGGATTATTACCGCTAATAAAATGAAAAGGTTTTAATGATCCTCTCTTTCAAGATAAATTGTTTGATGATCCTCAGTTTCAAGACAAATTTCTAATCCGCACAAAAACAAATTCACACAAAATAACAGACAATCCAACATAGCGTGATTCATGTGGTTTAGTGCAATTTTGTTTTCGTTCATGAATACAGGTTATTTCACTATTAACAGGTGGGAGAAAGAAGAATTCGGATGACCTGGGATTACAATTCAACGCGCACTCCAAATTCTTCATAATCCTTTCTATAAATAAGAGAGAATTATATAAAGTATGAATATTTCAAGTATAGAAAAGATCATATGATTAGAAATTGTCATATTATGTTATCTAATATCAATCTTTCTAATATACATTATCTATAAGCGATAGATTTAATATTTTTCATAAAACTAGCATTATGTAGTTATCAATACAACAGCAGTAGAGTACGAGGTAACTAAAGTTGAGCTCTATAAATAGTCTTTTATTGTAACGATCATTTCCCCTTTTTGAAAGTTCTCTAAAGGTATTGTGAACCCACATGCTCAAAAATACCTCACTTGGGGTGGATAGCAATGTACTTAAAATAAGATTTTCATTCAATCATTAATATTACTTGAAATAGCAAAGAATATATATTGACTTGAACAAGAGATAATATAAAGTGAATTTGAGAGAGAGAGAGAGAGAGAGAAAACATGTTTTCATGGCATGACTGGGAAGGGGATAATTTGAAGATATTATGTTGATTTTTATAAAAATGAAAAAGGATTTCAATACAAGTGCTTAAGTTAATACCAAAGCTTTGTTTGTAGGAAAATCATGAAGATCTTAATACAAGTACTAAGTTAATACAATAGCTTCATAATGACTTATAATTAAATTAAATTCAAGAAAATGCGAGAGAGAGAGAGAGGGGAGAAAGAGTTAGATCAACCAAGAAGATAGTAACAAATAAAAAATTAGTTAAGAAATGATTTGAATGTCCGCTATGATGATGATAATAATCAGTAATAATCTTGAAGTTTAAAATAAGGGTAATTGAGCCNGAAAACCAATTTCAAAGAGTTACATAACTTAAAACTTCCCCTAAACTTTATTAAATATTAGCTAATAATCCATTATATGATATATATATTTATATATAATAACAAAGTATTAATTAAAATTAATCCCCAAAATTAGTCTGGTAAAAAAAAAAAATTCAAGGAATAAAAAGACGCACCATGGCAAGAAGAAGATTCCTTGGACTGTGATATTGCTCCCAATCTCGCTCTTCTGCAAACCTCTGAAGCTTCTTCGACAGCTCTTTCAGCCCCACATCTTTCCTCTCCAATCTCTCCATCTCCTGCTCTCCTCCTTCCATTCTCTCTCCCTCTCTCCTGCTTGGATTACAGACTGGAGGGGGGAAGAAGCAGCTCTTCTGATGCGTTGTAATTAAGGTGGAAAAAGGTTTTTTATAGCAATTTAGTTAAAGAAAGTCATGCAATATGTCTATTTTAATTGTGGCAGCATAGAATAATTTACTTAAATAGGCGCATGTGAGGGAAAGGTGCTTGTGCTTTTCAAGCAACTTATTGACGATCCTGGTTTGCTCTGCATTGGGAATTTGTTTTTGCAGTAATATTTAAGTTTTTTTGCATTAATAACATATTAGAGCTTCGAAGAATAATGTAAAAAGGTGTAAAGAAAGGGGCATTTACATNGCATTAATAACATATTAGAGCTTCGAAGAATAATGTAAAAAGGTGTAAAGAAAGGGGCATTTACATAATTATATGGTGTATTGGTAAAAATTTAAATTTTGGTGTAGTATGTAAATACATAAGAGGAGTGGTATGTATGTCGATATTTTAGGAAAAATAAGATGCATTTTATATATATATGTGTCGCGTGTTCAGATCAGTTGGTCTGGCATCTGGTTATCAGTTGTAAGTCCTCTTTGGTATGGGGTTCAATTTCCCCTAGTGTACGGTTTGATAATCTAATTCTTAGGCGCATGAGGGATGGTCGGGACTCGTATAATAGCCTCCGGCCAATTCTTTTAAATATATATATGTATGTATGTATGTATGCAAACAGAAAAAGGAAAATAACATGACAACTTTTAGTGATTCTTTTGATGTTGTCTGCAAATGGAAAGAATGGAAGAGAGAAAAGCTAANTATTTAAATTTTGGTGTTAGTATGTAAATACATAAGAGGAGTGGTATGTATGTCGATATTTTAGGAAAAACAAGATGCATTGTCTATATATATGTGTCGCGTGCTCAGATCAGTTGGTCGGGCATCTGGTTATCAGTTGTAAGTCCTCTTTGGTCTGGGGTTCGATTCCCCCTAGTGTACGGTTTGGTAATTGAATTCTTAGGCGCATAAGGGATGGTCGGGGCTTGTATAATAGCATCCGGCCAATTCTTTTAAATATATATATATGTATGTATGTATGTATGCAAACAGAAAAGGAAGATAACATGACAACTTTTAGTGATTCTTTTGATGTTGTTTGCAAATGGAAAGAATGGAAGAGAGAAAAGCTAATGAATTTATGAGAAGTGAGGACCAGCAAGGGCTTGGAGGGGTATGAAGTGAGAGCTTATACAGAACCAGGAACTCTTTGGACCTACATTATTAATTTCTCTTCATCTCTTGGTGGGTCTTAGATTGTGATAGAGAGATTTTAAGACATGAGAAGGTACTTGGAGATAGGATTATCACCCCTGAAAAAATCAAAAGGTTTTAATGATCCTCTCTTTCAAGATAAATATTTTGATTTGATCTCAAAAGGCCCTATATTCATTTAGACAAGCTTCTAATTTCCAAACAATATGCTTGGTTTCATGTAAACTGATTTACATTCATGAATAGAGGTTATTTCACTATTAACAAATGGGAGGAAGGAAAATTTGAATGAATTAGGGTTACACTTTGTCGGCACTATTTTTGGTGTGGGGTTTGCCCGTAAGAAGCTGTTGGTCATCGGAATTGAAATCCCNAGAAAAAAAAAAGAAGAAAGCCTTAGAGGAGAACCATACCTCCTCATTTTTCCTGCTCCCTAATTTTTCTTCTTCTCGTTCTCATTTCTTCATAAAAAATCATGCATGCTTATGAAAATATGCACATGCTCATTTCAATATAGAACCCTAGAGCTACATGATGACAAAAAAAAATCCAAACTGATCTCTCATAGGTTTTGGTTCTGATGATGTTGAGGTGTACCAACAGTCAGTCCATCCTAAATGTTCTATAAGAGTTTATTTGCGTGCATTTTGTTTGCCGGCATTTACTCTGAAGTCAGGCGCCTTTTGGTTGGATTTACATTATGAAATTTAGACATGAGCCTATTTTGATTATCATACTATTATTATTCATTTTATTTTTATCCTCATACCGGTTTAAGTTATGCAAATTGTTATTATGGTAATTTCCCCACTTGTTTCAACTAGGCCTGCCTTTTTTTGATAAGGTAATGTTTACTCACCTAGTTGTTATGAGTTATATGAGTTATATAACACTAAGAATTCTATTTATTAATGGAAAATTTTGAATATCTATAAATTTTGTATAGTTTAGTTTGGATGATCCGAATGTGTTTGTGTATATTTTAGAAGCTACACGAATTATTGATTTTGAATAATTAATCTAAATATCGACCTGCATTGTATTTATTCATTTAAGGAGCTTATTTATTTATATTATGTTGGTTTTGTTATAACATTATTCCAACACAATTTGCAGTCGGCTTTATGAACTCATTTTTTGTTTATTCATGTTGAATGCTATCTTAGGTGTTAAGCCTGTTTTACATGGAGATTATGTCTATCCATGTTGTGTCTGTTCTACCACTTTTCCCCTTTCAATCCTTTCATTTTAAGTTTTTTGAAAGACCTTTTACTCTTTATTGTATTTGTATATTTTCACTTTGCTTGAGTTTTACCTACCTTTCAATAGGCGCTACTCTCCGAGCACCTTTTATATCTCAATATCTCCTTTCTAATTTAGCGTTCAAAATTTGCCATACATGTATGATTGTACATCATATTCTCATTCTATTGTACTAAAAACTGCCACTGACTTATATATTACTTGATAGTCAAGATTTGAAACCTTGCTCCAATCATTCTAATTTTAATTTAATAATAATATCTTTAGGTCTCTTTATTATTATTATTTTTTTTTGTAACATGATCTGTAGGTAATTATTCATTTCAGTAATTCACCATTAACTCTAAAAGCCCTTTATCTAGAACATATATTTGCATTCTTATTTGTATTCTTTTGCGTAATAGACTCAACATATAACAGCTAGTTGTTAACTTGATGTTTCAGCTGTAGTAATTTAAAAAACTGAAAATATAGATCATATACTTAAAATATATTGCATTAATAATGAGTCTCCTTAACCTTTAAGCTTTTCCTTCATTGTTTTAATATTCTAATATTTTAAGAAACATCTTGTCTATTAGTGCTATCTTCTATTGATAGCATACACCAAGCTGCCTTGTTAGGGGCATATTGTACAAGCATCACTATGACCACTATAAGTAGATACTAGCTTTATATTAATCTTAATTAGAATTTTTATTTTAATTGGAGCTCCTTTGATCGCTCCACAAACTTTTCCAGTGCAAGTAAATGCTTTGTCATGTATATTTTTAATAATTTCTACATATGCATTTCCTTTATGCATAGAAATTAGTTCCTTGTCCATATAATCACATAGTTTGATGAGATCAATGAAAGTCATTAAATATCTTCCATGGTATGTTGACTATTTTATAAATATCATTTTCTCTTTCCTTGGTGATAGGGTATTATATAAACCATTAAAGTAGCTCTAGATTTTTCTTAGTCAATAAATATTTTCTTTCCATTGTAAATCAAGAATATTTACTTTTAATTCATATCCGACTTATGATTATGTCATAATGGAGTTCTTGGGCTAATATGATATATGGAGTTTAGGACACATCTAAGCAATTAGATTGTAATCAAGAGAGGATTACATCCTAACTCACTAAGCAATCAATAATCCAAGCAAAAGAGTGATAAAAGATATAATTATCTGCTAATGTTTGAAGATATCAGGGGTTTTAAGTCCTCAAGGGTCCTTGTAAAGTTCAATCGTCCCAAAGTAAAAAAAGAATTAGATTGAAACTTTGCAATCTTGTGTAGATTCTTAATTAAAGAAATATTAGAGATTATTTATATAAGGAGCTTTTGATGGTCACCGCCTCATTGTTGAATCCTTCTTTATATGGCTTCTTCTTCTTCCTAGATCTTTGTGAACAAATTCTTTTTTAAAATGGATACTAAGGATTTTGGGAGAGTAGCATCACTTGATTGATGATAAAAAAAAGGATACTAAGGACTCCCATTTATAGCCTTATGAAGTTATTGAATAAAACAAAGAAAGATCTATAGAAAATAGAAATGACAACTTATCAAATGTGTGATTTTACTTGTATGATAACTGTTCAATCTTATATAATCCCAAAACATGGAAATAGCTTTTCACTTGTCCTAAAGCCTTCTTAGATCATACCTTTGGATAGCCATGCTTGGAGTGGATGAAAATCTTGATCTTCTTGCATTTGTTTTCTTTCTTCCAGATTGTTTAGAGGTGAGTTTCTTATTCAAACTTGACTTACATTTTTTTGCCAACCTCTTCTTTGGATGTTAATAATGCACTTTAAAATTAAGTCCAAGAATTGTTGGGCTTGTTTGAAATCATTTTATTACTTTTGTTTTTAAAAACATATTTTTTTAGTTTGCTTTTATATGTTTTTGGTTTTTATTTTTGTTTTCAAGAATAAATTAACATGTTTCTAAAAATACTCAAAAACATTTTTTTAGATGTTTTGAGTGTTTTAAAAAAGTATCTCATTTTATTTTAACTTACCGAACTTGTTATGCTTCAAACTAGAACATGTGCAGAATAAAATAATAATAAAAATAAAAGTTATCCCAAATGACTCCTTAACTTATTGCAGCCCATAAGGACTTTAGAAGAAATAAAATCATCCATTTTCTTGATACTTATTCTGATTGTTGTTCTGAAATTAGGTTAAAATTGGAATTGATTTAGGAGGCCTCTGAATCATTTTTGTTACTTTGTAGAAGTATTATATCTTCCTAATGACCTTTTTTGCCTTCATGGTATATTACAAATTCTACTCATGCTTTATTCTCAGTTTCCTAAAATTTTTATTGCAATATTTTTAATGCAATTACTATTTTATCTTACATCAAATTTGGTTCAACCATATATTTCAGTTTTCTTATTTGAATAATCTATGTTAAAAGGATTAATAGCACCCTGCTTTCATATTTCGCCATCTTTTATGAAGGCTATTGTTTCATATGTTGATTCTTTGATCTTGTTCATGATTAAAAATTGGTTTAATAATTTTTAGAATTTTAATACTCTCAAAATTGATACTGATTTGCTTCAACTCGAGATTTGTTTGATTCAACTCAATTGACTTGATGCATGCAACATAAACTTGTTCATAACATATTGTTATCCTTCATATCTCTATTTGTGATATTCTTATTTCATTTATAATGACTTTTAATTTTTCTTTTGTTTTTAGGTAGGTATCATTCTTCTTGTTTAGTTTGGACATTATATATGTATATATGTATACTACTCTCAAGGATGAGATTAGGATTGTAAACGATCCAACTTGAGTGAGCTCAGGCTTAGCTCGTGTTCGGCTTTAAATTGGTTCGTTAAAATTAATTGGAAAAAAAAAAAAGATGTAGGATGTTGGATTCAAACATGCACCAATTTTGTGTCATAGAAGGTGCATAACTACATTACCAAATGAGATGTTATATATATATATATATATATATTCTTATATTCTTATTTTGAGCTAAAACAAGCCCGCATGAGCGAACAAAGGGTTGTTTGTGTTCGGCTCGTTCATAATTCGAACTTAAAAATTTGTTTGTGTTCTGCTCGTTTACTAAACAAACGAGCCGAACAAGAGTTACTTAAAGATTTGAACACGAGTTGATTGCGAACAACGAGCTTTTTTGACAACCCTAGATGAGATTTATAAATGATATAAATTTTCATTGCATTCTTTGATTAGGGTATGTATGTAAATCTTTATCGATNTGTGTTCTGCTCGTTTACTTAACAAATGAGTCGAACAAGAGTTACTTAACGAGTTGAACACAAGTTGATTGCGAACAACGAGCTTTTTTGACAACCCTGGATGAGATTTATAAATGATATAAATTTTCATTGCATTCTTTGATTAGGGTATGTATGTAAATCTTTATTGATNAATACTATCCTAAATTAATATTTTTTTCTCTTTTATATAAATAAACCGGCTCGCGAGTCAGGTTTGAACTCGTAGATTTAAGCTCGAGCTCAAACTGGAACTTGATAGAATTAATCAAGCTCAAGCTCAAGCTCAGGCCATGGGTGTCTCGAGCTGGACTCTTCTCCTTTACACCCCTATCCGTAACTATTTGTGGTTGCCACTCATGGCTCACAAAAATCTTCATTTTATTATTTATTTTTTTGTTTTTATTTACAGAGAGGAGATTCCATCCGACGTGAGCTTTCAAAGCTAAAGAAGAGTGCTTCAAAGTGAGGCTTTTGAAGAATTAATGGCTGATTCTGTTCCCATTATTGCAGGATTAAGTTGAGTGTCTACCAACCGTTAGAAAAATTGTAGTTTTGGTCGGTGTTATGAACTTTTGTGGATTCTTTAAAGTTTGACGTTTTGATTTTGTACCTCTTTGNATTAAGGTCAGTTTTTTGAGCTTTTTCCTATTTATGCCTTTGTAACTTGGGGTGTAGTTGAGTCACTTGTGAGCCCGCTCGAGCTTGGCTCGATAATTCGATCTTGATTTGAGCTCGTCAGCTTGCTCGTTTTAAAAAATATATAAATATATAAAATATACTCAAAATATATTAAATTTGAAGACTTTATCTTTAAAGTATTAAAAATATTTTTATCAAGTAATTTATTATTATTTCTCTTGGAATTGCTTATTTTGTTTGTCATTTTATTGTAATACTATCCTAAATTAATATTTTTTTCTCTTTTATATAAATAAACCGGCTCGCGAGTCAGGTTTGAACTCGTAGATTTAAGCTCGAGCTCAAACTGGAACTTGATAAAATTAATCGAGCTCAAGCTCAGGCCATGGGTGGCTCGAGCTTGACTCTTCTCCTTCACACCCCTATCCGTAACTATTTGTGGTTGCCACTCATAGCTCACAAAAATCTTCATTTTATTATTTATTTTTTGTTTTTATTTACAGAGAGGAGATTCCATCCGACGTGAGCTTTCAAAGCTAAAGAAGAGTGCTTCAAAGTGAGGCTTTTGAAGAACTAATGGCTGATTCTGTTCCCATTATTGCAGGATTAAGCTGAGTGTCTACCAACCGTTGTTAGAACAAATGTAGTTTTGGTCGGAGTTATGAACTCTTGTGGATTCTTTAAAGTTTGACGTTTTGATTTTCTACCTCTTTGCTTTATTATTTGAATGAATTTAAGAGTAATTTGTGAAACTGGTTTCTGTCAATATGTGATGGCAGGTTCTCCAACGCAATCTTCAAGTTGCATTTTTGATTGTTTAATATATAAGATGTTAGGAATGTCTCAATTTGTTTAATGTTTTTTTTTTTTCATTATTAATTTAATTTTAGAATTTAAAAATGTTCATCAAATATATTTTATTAAAATTATGAAAATTAAAAAAAAAAATTTATAAAACTAGAGTGAAAACATTAAGCTTAGTTAGTTTATCACTCAAAAGGGGGAGTTTTTATGTATTTACCAAACTGACATTCAATTTTATATTTATTATATTTTAGTGTCTTAGTTTTATTAATAAATGAATATTTCACATTAAAGGTATTAATATGCATGGCAATTTTATATGATTCAAAGTTTTACATGTTGCATAAGTGAAAATAAAAATTTTGTTGCTATGTTCAAGTATTGATAAATCACTAAGGTGCGTGAGAAACACATCCCCAAAAGAGATCTATGGGCAAAGAGTCGAAGAGGTATTGTTAAAGTGGGTATGCTGGCGGAAGACCAAAGAGCCCACTTGATCAAATGCAACCCTTTTAAAGTGGGGTTGGAGGTGAATCAGATGCAGGCTACCTAAACCAAGAACTAATGCCAATTGAGTCGAGCAGAAGTGTTGACTTCAGGGAAAAGTTCAGTATTGCCAATCATCTCACATACACCCTTAGGATTCCTAATTTGGGGCCTAGAACTGGCCGTAACAAAATCCACAAAGCATCCTGAATGACTCCCTTGTCAAGGGACGAGTTATCAGTCGGATTACAGTGATTTACTTTTTTTCTATTAACCTGGTATCATTCTTTCGACAGGAGCTCTTCGCATAGTGATTGATAGCAGGCAACTAAAATGCTAGTGATATCTGTGGATGCAGTATGTCGCCGACTGAACATCAATCATGTTGCTTGGCCGATGAAGCAGAAATGTGGTCTTCAACTATCACCTTGGTTGAACCGATTCGGGAGGGGGTATAGAAATAGTTGAAGGCCAAATATTTTTAATAGGTGAAATATTCAACTCGGTTATAAAAAATAATGATTGGTGCCAAAAGTAAACGTTAAGTGGATCATGTGTGTTGACTTTACAAACCCGAACTATTTCTGCCCAAAATATAGCAACCATTTGGTAAGGATTGATGCTCTTGTTGACTCGATTATCAGCCATTCTGTGATGAGTTTCTTGAACGCCTTCTTCTGATTTCACCAAACAAATATGCAACGGGCAATGCATGGAAAACATTTTTTAAAACAAGCGAAGGTGTATTATGCTATAATGCGATGCCCTTTGGGCTTAAACATACTGTGGCTAATTACCAATAGTTAAGGGATGTAATAATTTCTAAGCAAAAGAGAAAAAATATTGAAGTGTACATGGATAATGTGTTTGTTAAAAGTAAAAAAACTGAATAACACAAAATATTTAAAAAGAAACCTTTGAATTATTTAGAAATTGAACATGAGAATGAATCCACTCAAATACATTTTTGGAGCACCAACAGACAAATTCCTCAACTACCACTTAACTTTAGAGAGAATAAAAACTAATTAAGAGGAAATACATGCATTGCTCAACATGTCATCTCATCATATCACCAAAGAAGTGCAAAAACTGACCAGTCTGATCATAGGTTTGAGCTGGTTCATTTCAAATTCGAGAGACAAATGTGCATCATTCTTCAAAACTTTTAGGAAAAAAAAAAAAAGAACTTTGCATAGTCAAAATAATATAAGCACACATTCAAGAAACCGAAGGAGTCCTTGGCATCTTCATCTCTTCTTAAGAGCCCAAGCTGAATGAAAAGATTTCTCTACACGAGAGGTTTGGACCTGAGGCCATCAGTTTGGTTTTAGTCTGAAAGGAGCTCAAAAAATAGTTACCAATTTACTACATCAGTCGAGTCCACCGAGGCACCAAACTCAGGTATCCCATCATGAAAAAAACTAAGTTTTTGCTTTTGTTATTTCTCGCTCACAGACTACAACCATACGTCAAGGCACATTCAGTCCAGATCATCACTAGTCACCCACTCAGATCCCTCCTTACTTAGCCGGAGCATTTTGGTTGGCTCCTCAAATGAGCAGATAAGATAGGTGAGATTTATATTTTTTACATACCTCAGATCGTGATTAAAGAGCACGAGATAACTCATTTTTTGGAAGACTTCTCCAAACTGAGAGAAACAAATGAAGGAGTACCTTCCAAGAGCTGGACTTGGACGCTACATATTGATGGAGTTTCAAGCCAGACACGAACAAAACTTTGTCTCGCTTTGAACAATCTGATAGGAGAGCCTTGGGTTCAAAGTCACCAACAATTAGGCCAAATATGAAGTTTTTACTGACAGGTTGCACTTTGCCTGCGGGATGGGTGCTCAACATCTCCTAGCAAATTTTGACTCACATACAGTGGTAAACTAAGTAAATGGTGAACTCGAAATCTCAGATGACATGAGGGCCAAATTACCGAATAAAGAAAAAAATATAGATCAGGAAGTTTGAAGTCTTTAAAATCGGCACATTGCTCACGAGGAGAACTAAGTAGCCGNGTTGGACGCTACATATTGATGGAGTTTCAAGCCAGACACGAACAAAACTTTGTCTCGCTTTGAGCAATCTGATAGGGGAGCCTTGGGTTCAAAGTCACCAACAATTAGGCCAAATATGAAGTTTTTACTGACAGACTGAACTTTGCCTGCGGGATGGGTGTTTAGCATCTCCTAGCAAATTTTGACTCACATATAGTGGTAAACTAAGTAAATGGTGAACTCGAAATCTCAGATGCCATGAGGGCCAAATTCCCAAATAAAGAAAAAAAAATATAGATCAGGAAGTTTGAAGTCTTTAAAATCGGCACATTGCTCACGAGGAGAACTAAGTAGCCGACCACCTATCCGCATAGGGAAGGGGATACCTTGAGGATTAAATTTGACTGACCATTGAAGAACTAAAGACAATATAATTGGAGAACGAAGGACTAAAGAAGTTGGATAGTTACTCATTTAATATCCAAAAAATCAGAAAGATATTACATGTTGACAACACAAGGAGGTTCAACATCAAGGCCGCAGAATTTTTCCCCATCGAAGGGAAGCTTTTCCAAAGGTCAGTTATTTCACTATACTTGAAGNCTGATCGACCATTGAAGAACTAAAGACAATATAATTGGAGAACAAAGAACTAAAGAAGTTGGATAGTTACTTACTTAATATCCCAAAAATCAGAAAGATATTACATGTTGACAACACAAGGAGGTTCAAGATCAGGGCCACAAAAGTTTTCCTCATCGAAGGGAAGCTTTTTCGAATGTCAGTTATTTCACTATACTTGAAGTGGTTGAGAGAAAACAAGGCAGAAGATGTCCTTCGAGAGATACACTACGTGGAGTGTAAAAGCCATTCTAGAAGAAAAACTTTAGCACACAGAGCACAAAAACAATGCTACTTCTAGCCGACATTATTGAAACACATAGTTCTTTAGGAGATGCAAACAATATCAGAAGTGCACACTATTTTAACCTTAGTCGACACACATGCTTCAATCGATTAGCAGCCTCTGGCCTTTCACCGTTTAGGGATTGGACATCCTCGAGCAATTTATCGATTTATACTCATACTTTGGTGTAAAAGTAGAATTAAAACCTTTGAATTCTCTCAAGTACTCAAATATTACATACAAAAGCGCCCCTCTCATTCTAGAGTTCAACTAAAAATAAATTTGAAAATTTAGGTAGTACCACATAATTCTCATGTATTTACACATGGAACCACTAAAGTTTGATATTTACCTTTTAACACATTGGGGCTAAAGCTCATGAATGNCAATATCAGAAGTGCACACTATTTTAACCTTAGTCGACACACATGCTTCGATCGATTAGCAGCCTCTGGCCTTTCACCGTTTAGAGACTGGACATCCTCGGGCAATTTATCGATTTATACCCATACTTTGGTGTAAAAGTAGAATTAAAACCTTTGAATTCTCTCAAGTACTCAAATATTACATACAAATGCGCCCCTCTCATTCTAGAGTTCAACTAAAAATAAATTTGAAAATTTACGTTGTACCACATAATTCTTATGTATTTACACGTGGAACCACTAAAATTTGATATTTACTTTTTAACACAATGGGGCTAAAGCTCATGAATGAAAAGTGTATTTCACTCTTAAAAATTTAGTAATAATTACATTTTTTATGTAAAGCCTAAAACTTTAGTGGCATTTATGTAAATATAAAAATTATGTGGAATGTAAGTAAATGCCACAAAAAATATTTTCTCCCATAAATTTAAATTATTTTGCCGGCTTCAATCCCCCCACTCTTTTCTACTCTGCGTTCGCTCCTTTTCTTTCCTCTGTCCGAGATCTATGGCGAGGCCATGGAACACTCAGAATACGCCGGCCGACGTATCTCTGCTTATCGAGCAGCTCGAGCGCCATTGCCTCGCCCCCGATGGCTCTTACCTCTCCAAATCCGCTTACTCGGAACTCCAACATGTAACATCCTTCATCTTTGTTGCAGAATTGCACGAGAAAACCTAATTTCTCATTCCAATTTCGGTTTAATTGCTTGATTTTGTTGGTTTATCTTGCATAAATGGAAGGCGAGGGAGGAGATGTCTAAGGAGAGGTTGCGCTATATGGAGGCCTTGGTACATANCTCTTGCATAAATGGAAGGCGAGGGAGGAGATGTCTAAGGAGAGGTTGCGCTATTTGGAGGCCTTGGTACATACACCGATATTTAGTCTAGTTTGGATTCGTCTTTCGTTATTTCTGTTGATAAATTGTGTTGATGCTATTTATGTTGCATGAAAAATTAAAATTTTGGATGAATTTATGAAATTGGGCTTGATTTAGTACCATTTCTTTTCTCCAATGCGTCTTGTTGGTGGATGCTTTTAGGCTGTATACGGAGAGGCAATAGGAATGGTTGAGGAGTATCAACAAGCAGTTTCTGCTGCTGACCATGGAGGAGCGAGAGATCATCAGGCTCCGTATCCACANCTGAGGAGTATCAACAAGCAGTTTCTGCTGCTGACCATGGAGGAGCGAGAGATCATCAGGCTCCGTATCCACAATATGGGCTTACTTTTTCTCCCCAGGTTCTGCCTTTTTCGCCATTTGATTTATGCATTTGATAACGAGAGGAATTCTATTGGACGTGTTTTTTTTTAATTATTTGTTTCAAATATCAAACGGTATTTTGCATGGCTTAGAAATTCTTCGGATCTTATACATCCATTGTGGTTTAATTGTGTGTATCATCATTGCTTGAATTTTTTTTTTTGGGGAGGGGGGGGGCGGGCGGGGNTGCATTTGATAACGAGAGGAATTCTATTGGTCGTGTTTTTTTTTAATTATTTGTTTCAAATATCAAACGCTATTTTGCATGACTTAGAAATTCTTCGGATCTTATACGACCAATAAGCACAAACGGTATTTTGCATCAAACGGTATTTTGCATGACTTGAATCAAGGGAAGTTGATATGACTTTACAACACCTTTTTGAAAAGTCATATCACCTTGCTTTTTCAGTGCTTAGTTCCGAGTTCTTCAATGCCATTTGAAAACTCGGATTTAATGGAGTAAAGTATAAATGATGTTGGATATTGTTGGTATCCCTGTCCCATTAAACACATATTTTGTTTCTATATTTGTTAAATACTAACTGGTGGAAGTTTGAAAATAAACTTTGGTGAGTTGCGAAGGAGGTTATTGAATAATTTTGTGCAAATGGTGTTGTTGCCAATTGAATCTCAACAGAAATGGTATTACAAAATTTGTTTTGCTAGTNTGAAGGAGGTTATTGAACAATTTTTCGCAAATGGTGTTGTTGCCAATTGAATCTCAAGAGAAATGGTATTACAAATTTTGTTTTGCTAGTTTAGGGAGGTGGATAAATAGACTGGAAGATCCGTCTAAATAGAAGAGCAAATATCCTCNCTGGTGGAAGTTTGAAAATAAACTTTGGTGAGTTGCGAAGGAGGTTATTGAACAATTTTGTGCAAATGGTGTTGTTGCCAATTGAATCTCAACAGAAATGGTATTACAAAATTTGTTTTGCTAGTTTAGGGAGGTGGATAAATAGACTGGAAGATCCGTCTAAATAGAAGAGCAAATATTCTCTTCCATTCTTCAGATTTTCAAGAGAAATAATTGAAAATTGTTATATACTCTAAAATGCTGTTTAGGCCCAACTTTGGGTGTGAATATGTGGAACAAGGGCTGCATGCAAGGTTGGCCAAAGATAGGAAAAATCTACGATTTCAACATTGGTCGAATTAGAAAGATTTCAACACTTTACATTAGTCGTAGTAAGCAAGGTGATGGATCGGAGTAGGAAGCTGTGGATGAGGGATGAAGGATAAGAAGTATGGACCAAAGCGTATAAGATCTTATCCAAAAGTTGGCATCATATGCAAGGATGAAATTCATTGTGACTGCTAATTATTCCCAAGCAAAAATGGTTGAAGAGCAGATGGTTGTAGCTCGACAAGTGTGGAGTGGATCGAGTAGAATAAGATATCTACAAAATAATCATCATTCATGAATCCTTCCCATTTTCTTTCCTCTCATGTTATTGTGGTGTGTTATTTAATTCCCATCTTATCATTATAAATCTAAATAGATTGTACCTATAGCTCTTTTGTCAAGTAATTAAATGCCACTCAATGGAAATTTTTGGTTTTGCTGACTGTGATAAAGTTTTTAACTATTAACTTATGTGTAGCTATACAAGATTATTATTGAAGTTTCCTAGAAATTTTTTATTTTCATCCTAAAATATGGGCATTTCAATTGACCTTGATTAATTCAAATTTTTTATTGGATTTAAAGTTAGATCTTTAAAAGGGAAATAATAATTCAAAATATGTTCTCTTGTTTGTATTGACCAAAAAGGACTCCTCAAGGAAATGGTGCAGACTAGATTGATAATATGAGTTGTATCTTTAAATTTCAAAAGTTCTTTCTTTGAGCTGAATTTTTCATTCTTTATTCTTGGTTGAATCGCCATTTTATGTTTCTTGCCTTTTGTATCCTTCCTCTCCTTTGATTGTTCTTTGATTGCTTCTTCTCTTGTCGTGCACCCAATTAGACCTCAATCTTTCCTATATAGGGAGTGATTGAAAGGAGAGAGAGGGGCACTTAAAAATAAGAGAGGGTTGGTTGGAGAGAGGGGAAGGTCTGCTTGGATAATGAAGAGAGCCCTCAGGCAGTTTTAGAGAGAAAGGGGGAGAGTATATGGCCATTGCTATTGATTCAATGATCTAAAGATTGAAAAAAATTAGTGTAAGATATTATTTATATGAAAATAAATATTTTTTAAAATAATTAAAGTAAACAGGATAATATTTAATTATCCCTTGATTCAAGGTAATGTCCTTTAAACCAAGACTCTTTCATGAAAGAGTTCTCATACCTCTTTATTACATTTCATAAGATAAATGTACTGTCATCTTCAATGTAATATTCTTTCTTGTTGCAAGACTTAGCCGACCGCCCTAGGGATTTTTTATTTTGATAGATGAATTTTGCTACTTTGTCTTATCTCTTTTTAGATGTTGCCTTCGATGTAGTTTTGAAGATCTTTTTTTTTTTTTCTTGCGTGCCTATGCACGCATAAATTCATCCCTTCATGCAGGCTTGCTTAGCCATGCTGGTGGGCATTCTTTTTATCATGTGGCTGATTTTAGAGTTTGCCTCTTCGGCACAACATCTTGGCTTTCCAATTTAGTGCGTCTATTTTGTTTAGCTAAGCACAACCCTTTGAAGAACCTTCTGGATTTATTTTGTTTAGCTTTTACATATATTTTTAGTCTCATCCCTTGGCTGCAAAATGATTTGAAGCTGCTTCCTAAGGTATTTTTGGTCGAATATTTAGTTTCTGAACATTTTACTGGAATGAAATGGTTTACTAGAACACTTCTTTATAAACATCATTCGACTTATCTTGCTGTTTCAGGTTTATGAGTCTCTTGAGCATCGTTTGGTTGTTGCTGAGGCGGCTCAGAGATTGAGGCTTCCGCTTCTATCTAAAGATGGAGATATTCACGAGGACGAGATAGAGAAGTGGAATACAATGTCGAGGAGCTCTCTTGATAGTGCAAGCAGTATTACACTAAGCTCGATGTCAACCGGGTACAATAATAGTTATACAGATAACAGTAGTATTTCACGAATTGCTGGTCTGCATCCCAGCATTTCTGATAGTGTAGAGCTTGGAGTTGGTGGAGTACCTAATCGCTTTCTTGGAGTAACTCCAAGTTTTCTATGGCAAGTCCAACCACAGCAAGCTACCATGGCTGTGGTATTCTTTCAATTCTTGTTTAATGTTTTTAAGTTTGCAAAAATGCCCATAACTTATTTTACCGATGTATTAGTTGCTAAGTTAAATATTAATTAAGATGATGGTATCCCTGTTATAGAACCCGACAGAGTATCAGAGGTCCATTATCCTGGAGATTGAGTCTCGGCTAGCAGCTAAGTATGATACTTTGGCTGATATTTTCACAATGGATGATATTGGTATGGACTAAACTTCTGTTGCAATCTGAGTACATAAGAATTTGTTGTGCTCGTAATGCTTCTAACCTATTAATTTTTTTGTCAGATTCTTCTTCACTAAGTCAGCTTTCAGGTGCCCAGCTCCCAGAAAGGTGAGAGTTGTATCATAGCTGTAGCCGACCCCACGTAGTGGGATTAAGGCTTGGTTGTTGTTGATTGTTATTTTTGTCCAAGCTCGGCACCAATGTCGTTCTTTGTCACATAAATATGTCAATTGTTTTTCTCTCTTTAGCTAATGTCTGGAAATTCTCTTTTAGAATTCCTAGTTGGCAATTCTCTTTTAGAATTCCTAGTTTCATGCTATAGTATTATGACATTTTGCATTCTCTATTTATCTCTATCTTTGATGAGCATAGTATTTCAGGTATAGCTAAAACTTCAGTCATCCAAGTGGTAAAAATATGATTTATTGCTTGGAATGGCTGATTTGTCTAGGCCTTTACGATTTCATATATATATATGGCTGTTGTTTCATTTACTTTATCCATGCTAGGCCTTTTTTAAGATCGAACTTTATTTGGATGCATGCTGGGTATGCTATGGGGTAGAAACTCATGCAATTATCCCCAACTATTTGTATCTTTTTTTGAGAGTACCTACTCCTGAAAGGAGCTGATAATTAAAAAGCATGGAGTTGGTTATAATAGTGATAAATGATTATTGTAAACTTTGCATGATCTATGGTAGCGCTTGGGACATTAAATTAGGATATTGTCACCTGATGTATCCTGCTATCATATGATATTCATTATGTGAAGCTTCATACTGCTAATTACCCAAAAAGAACAGAGCATTTTTTTTTCCACGTGCAGTTATAGAATCATAGATACACTTTGTGCCAATTAGGAGTGAGACTATGTATAGAGTGTTAGATGGATGAATGCTGTAGTGATGATGATACAAGAAAATAATCTCTTGCCATGCATGGGAGAATAAAAATTATAATAATTCATGAAATCAATATTATATAATAATTAAAAAAATTACTAGTGTCAATAATACTGAAGTTTAGGTGTTATGTTTCATGGGATAAATTTATATTTCTTAATAACGCAAGAATAAAGAATTTTAATGTTTAATGAAAGAGTTTCATTTTAAAAGTTTTTGCTATAAAGATAGTAGACACTTTTTTTTTTGTTCATTTAATATTTAAAATTAGTTTAAATCTTTTAATAATTAGGAAAGAGCAAATTATGTTCAGATTGAGTAGTCACCATCACAAGATCACTATTATAGACCTCTAAATTATTTCATTTTTGAAAGGAAAAGTTGCCAGCGAGAAATTAGCATCCCCCTAAGATTTACTAATTTGAATGTCATAACTCGATAGTTGTAGGTGACTTTGTCATCAGAAATTTAGTTTTTTTTTTCTCATTGTCATAGTCATTATGATTTGACAATAGTTACAGAAAGCGTCAAGCAAGTTGACCATGAGATACTTGATCATAGCTTATTAGGGCATGGATGGTCGAAATTGGGTAAATATCTCTGGGCAATCTTAATTAAGATTTTTAAAATTAATGCACATCCCCAGTTTATCATTCCTTTTATTGCTCATCATTTTGATAGTACACCTCTCGAATGAATCCTATTCTAAGATACATATCAACTTCTTTCATGTGCTTATTCATGTCATCGATNAGTGACACCGTTGTCATCGCTCACAAGTACACGTCACGACCAATGTTTGTTTGTATGCCATCGCCGCGAGGGATTATTGCGTGCGGACACCGCATGCATCTTTGCATGCGGTGTTCGATCTTGGTCGTAGATCACGGTGATCTACGGTCAGGATTATTTCCGTTTTTAAAAAAAATAAGTAAATAAATTTAGGTGGGGCCCACCGAAATACATTAGGACCGTAAATCAGTTGATTTACGGTCCGGATCGGTGTCCGCACGCAATGCGGACACCGATCCGTATGGAATAATTTTTCCATCGCCGCAACCTACATGTCCATCTTCAATAGGAAAAAATATTACGTCAGTACTACCCAAGTAGAGGAACGTGCGTATCCAATAAAATCACGCCACGTATCCCGCGCGACGCAGAAAAAAAAACGGCGCAGTAACACGGGGAATATTCCCCCCTGTGTTATTCATGTGTTATTGTGTGTTATTCATGTGT
>JXCR01145922.1:87490-101173 GCA_002079205.1 Phalaenopsis hybrid cultivar
AGTGCTGGGTTTCGATCTCTGATCTGTGCTTGGGTGGAAGCAGAGACGACAGCTTGGACCTTAGGGTGGTTTTCTCGCAGCCTTTCGAGCTCCTCCTTCATGCCCGTCTGCCATCTATGTTGATCTTGCAGGTAAACAGAGCAAGCGTTGATGATCTTATCCATGATTGGGCCAACAAACCAGTCTGCCATGGCGCAGATCAAGGTTAAGAGGAGAGAAGGTTGAAGAGAGGAGGAGGGGAAGAGGAGGAGAGGGGATAGAGAACGGAAGTATGCGTGGTGGGCAAAGGAGGGGATGGTTAAAGTAGCTTTATTAAAACAAAGAAGGTGCGATTCCCACCCTGTTAACTCTCATTGACGTAGAGCTGATGCGGGAAAATATTAGATGAGGACTCCAACTTTGATTTTAATATTCGGTTGTGTTATAGAAATATTTTATTGCATTATTTAAAAAAATAATATATTCTTTGAGTATTATATGATGTTATTTGATTATTTTGCGGTGTTATTAGAATATTATCCTGCGTTACTTGATTTGGGGCTGTGTTATTCGGCATATTCCTCGTGTTATTTCAATTTTTATTATATTATTGGAATAACATAGCCTCAAATCAAGTAATGCCAGTAATATTCTAATAACACTTCAGCCCCAAATCAAGTAATGTGATGTAATATTCTAATAACACCGCAAAATAATCGAATAACAACATGTAATAGTCGAATAACACATCATTTTTACAAATAACGCAGATGAAATATTCTTGTAACATAGCTAGATATTCCAATCCGAACGTAGCTCTACGCTAAGAGTCCTGATGCAATATTTTTCCTGAAATGAGAGCTTCAAATCCCCATCATTCTCGCAGAGGTTTTGGAAGCAGCAAAAGGTATTTCATTTGTTGGATTTTATTTCTCATTTGGTGAATTTACATGCATACCCGACAATTTTTATGTATTTAGAAATTGAATATCCAGTATGTGATGTTCACACTTACATTATTTGAAATCCTACAAATTTTGATGAACCACCTAACCTTTCCCTGAAAAATTTATATTTTGTTTTATTTTGAGTAAAAATTATGATTTATACATGCAACCAGATTCCTGTGTATCACATATCGAACGGAACTTCTATTTTTAAATATAGGCCACCCCATTTATAGCCAAAACTTAGAAAAATATTTGTGTACAGAAAACGTACGCAGAGTTGCGTACATTTTAGGTTACTCGGATGGTACAACTAGGTTACACTTAGGTTACAGCAAGAATTACAAAGGGGTATGATTTATACATGCAACCAGATTCCTATGTATCACATATCGAACGGAAACTTCTATTTTTAAGTATAGGCCACCCCATTTATAGCCAAAACTTGGAAAAATATTTGTGTACGGAAAACGTACGCAGTGTTGCGTACATTTTAGGTTATTCGGATGGTACAACTAGGTTACACTTAGGTTACAGCAAATGTTGACCTAAGAAGACTTGGGCTTATTGTATAAAAAAATGATCTCAATTTATTAGAACTAAATGAAAATATGACTCTAAACGTCAACAATCCGTTTTGCCTTGTTGTTGTATTAGAAACAACCCAATGGTACAATGACCTAAAATATGTATAGCTCAAATGCTTCAACAACACTATGGTCTGAATAACAATATATATGTTCTAGATATATAAGATCGAGCACATACAAAATAATAAAATAAATTCAATTTTGCCCTCTAGTAACTTATCTGCTCATGAAGTCCCTAATGGTGTTTAATTAAAGCTACTAATTATTAATTAAGGATTTTATGATNATATGGTCTCAATAGCAACATATATGTTCTAGATATATGAGATTCAGCACATACAAAATAATAAAATAAATTCAATTGTGCCCTCTAGCAACTTATCTGCTCATGAAGTCCCTAATGGTGTTTAATTAAAGCTACTAATTATTAATTAAGGATTTTATGATCTCATAATTAGTGTTATGCATCAGATTATAAAAGTGGCGTGTTTATAAAAATTAAATTATGAGTTCTAAAAATGCAAATACAGAGAAATTGAGTGGTATGTATGTAATGCGGTTCCTCGATCCGACGGACAGGAATAAAACCTCAGCGGAGCGAANGTGAAAAATGCAAATACATAGAAATTGAGTGGTATGTATGTAATGCGGTTCCTCGATCCGACGGACAGGAATAAAACCTCAGCGGCGACGTCTGTAAGCGAACTATAAGACCTTCGGCGACGACGTTAGTAACCCTACTGGAGCTTGATCGCGGCAGAAGTGCGACGTTCGTCTTCCAGCAGATCGTCATGGTGAGTGCCGGCTCGCGTTCTTCAATGNAGCGAACTATAAGACCTTCGGCGACGACGTTCGTAACCCTACTGGAGCTTCCAGCAGATCGCGGCAGAAGTGCGACGTTCGTCTTCCAGCAGATCGTCATGGTGAGTGCCGGCTCGCGTTCTTCAATGTTAGCGACTTCGTTATTGTTTTTAGGGGAATTACTTTTCTCTGATTCGTGGGTTATTGTGTTTGTAATTGTAGCCATTCCAGAGGTACGTGGAGATCGGGAGGGTAGCGCTCGTCAACTATGGGAAGGAGTATGGGAGACTTGTTGTTATCGTCGATGTCATCGATCAGAATCGAGTGCGTATCATTTTTTTTTTTGGGGATTGGGAAATGAAAAACCGTAGCTTTATGTTCTGCTTGGTTGATGTTTTGTTTCTTTAACTGATTATCAAAAAAAATTTTTAGCTGCCATTGTGTNGCTTGGTTGAATTTTTGTTTCTTTAACTGATTGTCAATTTTCTTTTAACAGTCATTGTGATTTTATGCATTCTTTGTTATACTTATGATGTTCTTCTACTTAAGGAAATTGCTGGTTTGCATATTATAATGTGAATTAGCTCCATCTAGGAAATTTTGATCTAGTTGTGGAGCANATTTTTAGCTGCCATTGTGTTTTTATGCACTGTTTGTTATGTATATGTTGTTCTTATACTTCAGGAAATTGCTGGTTTGTATATTATAATATGAATTAGCTCCATCTGGGAAATTTACATACATACCACGAAATTCTTTTGTATTTACATATCTAAAACCCAAAGTTTGATATTTACACTTATAACACTTTGGTGTTATAAATCTATTCAGGGAAATGTGCATCTTGCTTTTAAAAAGATTGTGATGGTGATATTTTTAATGTGATGTTAAAGGTTTGAGTGGTATGCATGTAAATGTGAATGGTTGGGTGTTAGATATGTAAATACATAAGAATTGTGTGGTATGTATGAAAATGCTAATAGTTTCTCTAGTTTTGAAGCGTGGATGGTGTTTGCATCAATTTTTGATGCCATACATGTTTGATATGCATTGTTATGTTTGTAGACTATACTTCATTAATACATTCCCTCTCATAGTCTAAGAGATCCATAAAATCCTTTCACTCGCTTGTTTTTTTCAAAATTTGAGTTTGGCGCCCGGAAGCTGTCAGGTTTTAATTTTTGTGAACAATTTTTAGCAAATCAATTCATATAAGATAAAAGCTTAATTAGGAAAAGATGGCGAATGGTACCATAGAAAGCTCCTTAGCCCTCAACTCAGAAAATGGTCAATTGTATGCATGCCATATAATTAAACATAATTTTATATGATCATCAGCATGGAAATGTGGCATGAAGTAAGCTTAGCATAAGGGAAAGATTTTGGTTTCTTTTCACTTGAGTTTTCAGCACATTTGAAACTTTTGGGGGCTGAAGTGAGTGAACTCAATATAGACATTGAGGAGATAAGCTTTGGAATTCTCTTGGTGCGAAAAGAAAAGGAGAAAACCCTAGAAGAGAATTATATTCCTTCCTCATTTATTTTCTTCTTCTCCCTCGTCTTTCTTTTTTTTTTGTTCGCATTTTCTTCATTTTCTTCTTGCACTTGAAGTTTCTTTGGAGGAAAGACCATTATCTTTTTTGCATAAAGAGTGAGCTCATTACAGACATTAAGGAGCTAAGCTTTGGAGAGCTTTTGGAAAGAAAAAAGAAGAAGAAAGCCTTAGAGGAGAACCATACTCCCTCATTTTTCTTCTTCTCCCTAATTTTTCTTCTTCTCGTTCTCATTTTCTTCATAAAAAATCATGCATGATCATGAAAATATGTGCATGCTCATTTCAATATAGAACCCTAGATCTACTTGATGACAAAAAAAAAATCCTACCTAAGTGATCATTCATTGGTTTTGGTTTTGATGATGTTGTTCAGGTCTGATTGTTCGATGTGTTGGGCATCTCAAGATTCTTGAATCTGAGGTACTCGAAGAAGAAGAAAAAAGAGGCTTTTCAAATATGATGAAGAGAATTTTCAAATATGATCCGTATTGAGTATGGTGTCTTCTTTTTCTTCTTGTCTATCTTGCTTGATAAGGCTGAATCNGGAAAACCTTAGAAGAGAATTATATTCCTTCCTCATTTATTTTCTTCTTCTCCCTCATCTTTCTTTTTTTTTTTTTGTTCTCATTTTCTTCATCTTCTTCTTGCACTTGAAGTTCCTTTGGAGGAATGACCATTATCTTTTTTGCATAAAGAGTGAGCTCATTATAGACATTAAGGAGCTAAGCTTTGGAGAGCTTTTGGAGAGAAAAAAGAAGAAGAAAGCCTTAGAGGAGAACCATACTTTCTCATTTTTCTTCTTCTCCCTAATTTTTCTTCTTCTCATTCTTATTTTCTTCATAAAAAATCATGGATGATCATGAAAATATGCACATGCTCATTTCAATATAGAACCCTAGATCTACTTGATGAAAAAAAAAAAAGTCCTACTTAAGTGATCATTCATTGATTTTGGTTTTGATGATGTTGAGGTGTACCAACAGATGGGTCATCTTAAATTTTCTATAATAATTTATTTGCATGCATTTTGTTTGCGGGTATTTACTTCTGAAGTTAGGCACCTTTTGGTTGGATTTACATTATGAAATGCAGGTATGAGCCTATTTTGATTATCATACTATTATTATTCATTATATTTTTATCCTCATACCAGTTTAAGTTATGCAAATTGTTATTATGGTAATTTCCTAATTGTTTCAACTAGGCCTGCCTTGTTTTCATAAGGTAATGTTTACCCGCCTAGTTTTTATGAGTTATATGAGTTATATAACATAAAGAATTCTATTTTTTAATGGAAAATTTTGAATATCTATAAATTTGGTATAGTTTAGTTTGGATGATCCGAATGTGTTTGTGTATATTTTAGAAGCTACACGAATGACTGATTTTGAATAATTAATCTAAATATCAACCTGCATTTTATTTATTCATTTAAGGAGCTTATTGATTTATATCATTTTTGGTTTTGTTGCATTATTTCCATCAACAATAACATTAATCCAACACAATTTGCAGTCGACTTTATGAACTCATTTTTTGTTTAGTCATGTTGAATGCTATTTTAGGTGTTAAGCCTATTTTACATGGATCCTTTTAGATTATGGGTCTGTTTGGGGCGTTTTGAAAACGCACCTGACCTGTTTGGGTAAACTGCGTTTTGGCAGCTTATGCGTTTTCAAAATGCAGNTAAAACCAAATTCAAAGAGTTACAGAACTTAAAACTTCCCCTAAACTTTATTAAATATTAGCTAATAATCCATTATGTATATAATAACAAAGTATTAATTAAAATTAATCCCCAAAATTAGTCTGGTAAAAAAAAAATTGAAGGAAAAAAAAGACGCACCATGGCAAGAAGAAGATTCCTTGGACTGTGATATTGCTCCCAATCTCTATCTTCTGCAAACTTCTGAAGCTTCTTCGACAGCTCTTTCAGCCCCACATCTTTCTTCTCCAATTTCTCCATCTCCTGCTCTCCTCCTTCCATTCTCTCTCCCTCTCTCTCCTGCTTGGATTACAGACTGGAGGGGGAAGAAGCAGCTCTTCTGATGCGTTGTAATTAAGGTGGAAAAAGGTTTTTTATAGCAATTTAGTTAAGGAAAGTCATGCAATATGTCTATTTTAAATGTGGCAGCATGGAATAATTTACTTAAATAGGCGCATGTGAGAGAAAGGTGCTTGTGCTTTTTAAGCAACTTATTGACGATCCTGGTTTGTTCTGCATTGGGAATTTGTTTTTGCAGTAATATTTAAGTTTTTTGCATTAATAGCATATTAGAGTTTCGAAGAATAATGTAAAAAGTTGTAAAGAAAGGGGCATTTACATAATTATGCATTGCAAAAAATTTTTTGGGTTTTTATGCATAGAAAAGATGGCGAATAGGTAAATTTTTAAATTTTGGTGTTAGTATGTAAATACATAAGAGGAGTGGTGTGTATGTAAATATTTCAAGAAAAACAAGATGCATGTGTCGTGTAATCAGATCAGTTGGTTGGGCATCTGGTTATCTGTTGTAAGTCTCCTATGGTCTCGGGTTCGATTTCCCCTAGTGTACGGTGTGGTGATCGAATTCTTAGGCGCATGAGGGATGGCCTAGTCTCGTATATATATATATATATATGTATGTATGCATGCAAACAGAAAAGAAAGATAACATGACAACTTTTAGTGATTCTTTTGATGTTGTCTGCAAATGGAAAGAATGGAAGAGAGAAACTAATGAAATTATGAGAAGTGAGGACCAGCAAGTGGGCTTGGAGGGGTATGAAGTGAGAGCTTATACAGAACCAAAACTCTTTGGACCTACATTATTAATTTCTCTTCATCTCTTGGTGGGCCTTAGATTGTGATAGAGTGTTTTTAAGACATGAGAAGGTACTTGGAGGTAGGATTATTACCCCTGAAAAAAGTCAAAAGGTTTTAATGATCCTCTATTTCAAGATAAATTGTTTGATTTGATCTCAAATGGCCCTATATTCATTTAGACAAACTTCTAATCTCCAAACAATATGCTCTGTATAAATTCACGTTGTTTCATGTAAGCCGGTTTACATTCATGAATAGAGGTTATTTCACTATTAACAAATGGGAGGAAGGAAAATTTTGATGAATTAGAGTTACAGTTCAACACGCATTCCAAATTCTTCATAATCCTTCCTATAAATAAGAGAGAGTTCTGACATACAAATTATGAATGTTTCAAACATAGAAAAGATCATATGATGAGATATTCTCATATTATGTTACTTAATATCAATCTTTCTAATATGCACACTTTCCTTATTTATAATCATTAGATTTAATATTTTCCCAATGCTGACATTATGTGGCTATCAATGCAGCAGTAGTAGAGTCACAAATAACTAGAGTTGAACTCTATAAATCCTCTAAAGGTTTATGAACCAGCATGCTCAAACAATATCTCACTTGGGGTGGATAGCAATAAACTTGAAACAAGATTTTCATTCAATCATTCATATTACAAGAAGTAGCAAAGGGCATGTATTGACTTGAATAAGAGATAACATAAAGTTAATTTGAGAGAGAGAAGACCGGTTTTCATGGCATGGCTTGGAAGGGGATAATTTGAAGACATTATGTAAATAAATATTTCAATACAAGTGCTTAAGTTAATACCAAAGCTTTTATAATAACTTGATATTAAATCGAGGAAAAAGAGAAAGAGAGGTGGGGTCAGCCAAGCCAATATGATGCTGACATGCAAGTTCAATATCCAGTGATATGCATAAATGATGTTTTGATTGTCAGGTTAGATGATGACGATAATCAATGATGATCATGGTCTGATGAATCACGCTCATGTACATACAACTAACATCACATGACATAACACATCATATAAGAACAATAGTAATAAATCTTAATATAAAACAACCTGAACTCTAATGTTTCAACAACACTATGGTCTCATAAGCAATATATATGTTGTAGATATATGAGATGTAGCACATGCAAAATAATAAAATAAATTCAATTGTGAAGTGCCTAATGGTGTTTATTAAAAGCTAATCATTATTAATTAAGGATTTTATGATCTTATAATTAGTATTATGCATCTGATTATAACTTGCAAAGTTTAGATTATTATGAATTTACTTATCTCACACTTAAAACTCCCATAATTACTTGCATAACACTTTCATATTTTATAGTAATGCATGAAATGTATTTTTAATGTTATTTTTTATGTCATTTTAAAATTTAGAGTGGTATACACGTAATTATGAAAGTTTAGGTGCGAGATATATAAATACATAAGAATTACATGCTATAAATGCCCCTAAATTTTGCTATGAATCGCGAAAACATAAACTATATCTTATATTATTGGAACATTTGATGGTAAAGTTGATAAAAAATATTTTCTAAATAGCAATTATTTTTAAATATAATAAAAATGGGGTTTTTACATACATATCACCAAATTCCTATGTATTTACGTATCTCACCTATAAATTTTGCTTGTTAAATTTATTTTTTTTTTCAAAATATTTCATATCACATTAAAATTATCACCATTTTAACTTTTAAAAAAAATGAAATACAGTTTTTATACATAAATAAAAGTGGCATTTTATAAAAATTAAAATATGAATTTGAAAAATGCAAATACGTAGAAATTGAGTGGTATGTATGTAATCTTCTAAAAAAAAAAGCGGTTCTTTGTAATACTCTGCTCGATCCGACGGACAGGAATAATCACGATCGTACGGTCGATCTCACCCAACGCGAATATATCCGACGGTCCCTCATTCCTGTTAAAACCTTACCGGCGACGTAACCCTCTGTTCGTAACCCTAGCTCTGTTCTTGGTAGGTGGTAGGTTCCAGCAGATTGGAGCAGCAGCCATGGTGAGTGCTGGCTCTCTCGTGCTCTTACGCTTTCTTGATTGTTTTAAGGGGAATTACTTTTCTCTGATTCATGGGTTCTTGTGTTTGTAATTTTAGCCTTTCCAGCGGTACGTGGAGATCGGGAGGGTAGCGCTCGTCAACTATGGGAAAGAGTATGGGAGACTTGTTGTTATCGTCGATGTCATCGATCAGAATCGAGTGCGTATCATTATTTTTTTTTGGGATTGGGAAATGAAAAACCGTAGCTTTATGATCTGCTTGGTTGATGTTTTGTTTCTTTAACTGATTATCAAAAAAATTTATACTGCCATTGTCTTTTTATGCACTGTTTGTTATATATATGTTGTTCTTATACTTCAGGAAATTGCTGGTTTGTATATTATAATATGAATTAGCTCCATCTGGGAAATTTACATACATTCCACGAAATTCTTTTGTATTTACATATTTTGATATTTACACTTATAACACTTTGGTGTTATAAATCTATTCAGGAAAATGTGCATCTTGCTTTTAAAAAGATTGTGATGGTGATATTTTCAATGTGATGTTAAAGATTTGAGTGGTATGCATGTAAATCTGAATGGTTGGGTGTTAGATATGTAAATACATAAGAATTGTGTGGTGTGTATGAAAATGCTAATAGTTTCTCTAGTTTTGAAGCATGGATGGTGTTTGCATCAATTTTTGATGCCATACATGTTTGATATACATTGTTATGTTTGTAGACTATACTTCATTAATACATTCCCTATCACAGTCTAAGAGATCCATAAAATCCTTTCACTCGCTTGTTTCAAAATTAGAGTTTAAAAGCAGTCAGGTTTTAATTTTTGCGAACAATTTTTACCAAATCAATTCATATAAGATAAAAGGTTAATTAAGAAAAGATGGTGAATGGTACCATAGAAAACTCCTTAGCCCTCAACTCAGAAAATGGTCAATTTTATGCATGCCATATAAATTAAACATAATTTTATATGATCATCAGCATGGAAATGTGGCATGAAGTAAGCTTAGCATAAGGGAAAGATTTTGGTTTCTTTTCACTTGATTTTTCAGCACATTTTAAACTTTTATGGGCTGAAGTGAGTGAACTCATTATAGACATTGAGGAGATAAGCTTTGGAA
The DNA here is from genome assembly GCA_002079205.1 of Phalaenopsis hybrid cultivar. Taxonomy (NCBI): domain Eukaryota; kingdom Viridiplantae; phylum Streptophyta; class Magnoliopsida; order Asparagales; family Orchidaceae; genus Phalaenopsis; species Phalaenopsis hybrid cultivar. Next base: position 97,366 of record JXCR01145922.1, read on the forward strand.
ATCTCTTGGTGAGAAAAAAAAAAGGAGAAAACCCTAGAAGTGAATTATATTCCTTCCTCATTTATTTTCTTTTTCTCCCTCATCTTTCTTTTTTTTTGTTCTCATTTTCTTCATCTTCTTCTTGCACTTGAAGTTTCTTTGGAGGAAAGACCATTATCTTTTTTGCATAAAGAGTGAGCTCATACATACATTAAGGAGCTAAGCTTTGGAGAGCTTTTGGAGAGAAAAAAGAAGAAGAAAGCCTTAGAGGAGAACCATACTTCCTCATTTTTCTTCTTCTCCCTAATTTTTCTTCTCATTCTCATTTTCTTCATAAGAAATCATGCATGATCATGAAAATATGCACATGCTCATTTCAACATAGAACCCTAGATCTACTTGATGACAAAAAAAAATTTTACCTACGTGATCATTTATTGGTTTTGGTTTTGATGATGTTGAGGTGTACCTACAGATGGTTCATCTTAAATTTTCTATAAGAGTTTATTTGCATGCATTTTGTTTGCGGGTATTTACTTCTGAAGTCGGGCGCCTTTTGGTTGGATTTACATTATGAAATGCAGACATGAGCCTATTTGATTATCATTCTATTATTATTCATTATATTTTTATCGTCATACTAGTTTAAGTTATGCAAATTGCTATTATGGTAATTTCCCAATTGTTTCAACTAGGCCTGCCTTGTTTTCATAAGGTACTGTTTACCCACCTAGTTTTTATGAGTTATATAACACTAAGAATTCTATTTTTAATGGAAAATTTTGTATAGTTTAGTTTAGATGATCCGAATGTGTTTGTGTATATTTTAGAAGATACACGAATGACTGATTTCCAATAATTAATCTAAATATCGACCTGCATTTTATTTATTCATTTAAGGAGCTTATTGATTTATATCATTTTTGGTTTTGTTGCATTATTTCCATCAACAATAACATTAATCCAACACAATTTGCAGTCGGCTTTATGAACTCATTTTTTGTTTATTCATGTTGAATGCTATTTTAGGTGTTAAGCCTATTTTACATGGATCCTTTTAGATTATATCTATCCATGTTGTGTCTGTTCTACCTCTTTTCCCCTTTCAATCCTTTCATATTAAGTTTTTAGATGCACTTTTTACTCTTTATTGTACTTGTATATTCTCACTTTTCTTGAGTTTTACTTACCTTTCAATAGGCGCTAATTTCCTAGCACCTTTTATATCTCAATATCTCCTTTCGAATTTGGCGGTCAAAATTTGGCACACCTGTACAATTGTACATATATTTTCATTCTATTGCAATAAAAACTGCCATTGACTTCTATATTATTTAATAGTCAACATTTGAAACCTTGCTCCAATTATTCTAATTTTAATTTAATAATTATATCTTTAGTTCTTTTTATTATTTTTTTTTTTTTTTGTAACATGATNGCAGTTTTTTCACACCGCGATGGGAGCTTATTGGCAATGGTCTGGCTTTTCCAAAAAAATAAAAATTTGTAATAGCCACTGCACCTAGCTTATCAGCAGATTATTTTGAATCAGCTTATTAACAGATTATTCAATAAGCTACAGCTGCCCCAAACAGACCATATATCTATCCATGTTGTGTCTGTTCTACCGCTTTTCCCCCTTTCAATCCTTTCATATTAAGTTTTTCGATGCACCTTTTACTCTTTATTGTATTTTTATATTCTCACTTTTCTCGAGTTTCACTTACCTTTCAATAGGCGCTAATCTCCTAGAACCTTTTATATCTCAATATCTCCTTTCTAATTTGGCGGTCAAAATTTGGCACACATGTACAATTGTACATTTGTTCTCATTCTATTGCACTAAAAACTGCCATTGACTTATATATTATTTGATAGTCGACATTTGAAACCTTGCTCCAATCATTCTAATTTTAATTTTAATTTAATAATAGTATCTTTAGTTCTCTTTATTATTATTCTTTTTTGTAACATGATCTATAGGTAATTTTTCATTTTAGTAATCCACTATTAACTCTAAAAGCCCTTATCTAGAAAATATATTTGCATTCTTATTTGTGTTCTTTTGCGTAATATACTCAATTTACAACAGTTAGTTGTAACTTGATGTTTCAGCTGTAGTAATTTTAAAAACTGAAATTATAGTTCATATACCTAAAATATATTGCATTAATCATGAGCCTCCTTAACTTTTAACCATTTCCTCCATTGTTTTAGCATTCTCATATTTTAATAAACACCTTGTTTATTAGTGCTATCTCCTTTTGATAGCATACGTCAAAATGTCTTGTTAGGAGTATCTTGTACAAGCATCTCTGTGACCACTGTAAGAAGATACTAGCTTTATATTAATCTTAATTAGAATCTTTATTTTAATCAAAGTCTTATTGATCACTCCACAAACTGTGCCAGTGCAAGTAAATGCTTTGTCATGTATATTTTTAATAATTTCTACATATGTTTTTCCTTTATGCATGAAAATTTGTTCTAGTTCATTTAATCACATACTTTGATGAGATCAATGAAAGTCATTAAATATCCTCCATGGTATGTTGACTATTTTATAAATATCATTTTCTCTTTCCTTGGTTCTAGGGTATTGTATAAACCATAAAAGTTATGACTCTAGCTTTTTTGGAGTCGAAAAATATTTTTTCTTTTCATTGTAAATCAAGAATATTTACCTTTAAGTCATATCCTACTTATGATTTATGTCATAATGGAGTTCTTGGGCTAATATGATATATGGAGTTTGGGATGCATCTAAGCAATTAGATTGTAATCAAGTGATGATTACAACCTAACTCGCTAAGCCAATCAATAATCCATGCAAAAGAGTAATAAAAAATGTAATTATCTGCTAATGTTTGATGATATCAGGGGTTTTAAGTCCTCAAGGGTCTTTGTAAAGTTCAATCGTCCCAAAGTAAGGAGAGTATTAGATTGAAACAATACAATCTTGTGTAGATTTTTAATTAGAGAAATATTAGAGATTATTTATATAAGGAGTTTTGATGGTCACCGCCTCATTGTTGAATCCTTCTTTATATGATCTCTTCTTCTTCCTAGATATTTTTGAACAAATTTGATTTTTTATTTTATTTTTCTCTTGCATCTATTAATTTTAGAGTTGAGCGAGTGAGATCTTTTTGGTTTTAATAGAGAAATAGAAGAGGGGACCTTTGAGTGGCGAAAGAACAGAGGGAGTTTTTGTTTTGGGGGGGAGGGGGTGGGGGCCATATGAAGTCATTGAATAAAACAAAGAAAGATCTATAGGAAATACAAATGAGAACTGTTCAATCTTACATAATCCCAAAACACATCAAAATTGCTTTTCACTTGTCCAAAAGCCTTCTTAGATCATGTCTTTGGATAGCCATGGTTGGAGTTGATAAAAATCTTGATCTTCTTGCCTTGTGTAATCATTATTTTATTTCCTCCAGATTGTTTAGAGGTGAGTTTGACTCATTCAAACTTAACTTACAATTCAGTCCTAGAATTGTAGGGCTTGTTTGAAATCAATTTTTTTTACTTTTGTTTTTAAAAACATATTTTTTTAGTGTGCTTTCATGTGTTTTGGGTTTTTATTTTTGTTTTCAAGCATAAATTAATATGTTTCTAAAAATACTTAAAACATCCTTTTAGATTCTTTAAGTGTTTTAAAAGAATCTCATTTTATTTTAACTACCAAACATGCTATGCTTCAAACTAGAACATATGTTGAATAAAATAATAATAAAAATAAAAGTGATCCCAAAAATGATCCTTTGTCTTGATCTTTATTCTGATTGTTGTTCTGAAATTAGGTTAGGTTAAAGTTGGAATTGAT
>JXCR01145922.1:103942-121027 GCA_002079205.1 Phalaenopsis hybrid cultivar
ATCTTTGAAAAAATACTCAAATTGTGCACCTAGACATAGGCTACAACATATAAAAATTTGGGGTCANGCTAAAAAAAACCTTTATTTTATTATTTATTTTTTTGTTTTATTTACAGAGAGGAGATTCCATCCGACGTGAGCTTTCAAAGCTAAAGAAGAGTGCTTCAAAGTGAGGTTTTTGAAGAATTAATGGCTGATTCTGTTTCCACTATTCCAGGATTAGGTTGAGAGTCAACCAACCGTTAGAACAAATGTAGTTTTGGTCGGTGTTATGAACTCTGTGGATTCTTAAAGTTTGATGTTTTGATTTTGTACCCATTTGCTTGTTATTTGAATGAATTTGAGAATTGGATTATTATTATTATTCCACAGTAAAAGTGATTTGTGAAACTGGTTTTTGTCGATATGTGATTGCAGGTTCTCCAACTCAATCTTGAAATTGCATTTTTGATTGTTCAATATAGAGGATGCTAGAAATGTCTCAGTTTGTCTAATGCTTTTTTTCATCATTTATTTATATTTTTTGATATATATAATGGATGCCACAATGCTGCGAGAGAATATTATGTATGCAGTCCATATGCGTCTGTCCGGACTTGTTCAAAAGTGTTATAAACTGTTGTGTAACAGTATATAATAGTGTATATTATTGTACAATCAGTGCGCAACACTGTCATACACAGAATCTGTATAATACAGACTAATACAGACTTCACATGTAAAAAAATTTTCAATGCTGCAAATTTTCAAGCCATACAGTGATAAACCAATAAAATTTTTTATTTGTCTCACCCAAATGCAGATGACAAGAATCGTACATAGGCTATGTTTTTTATAAACAAATGAATTTAAGCAAATAGACGAATGGATTTAAACAAATAGACAAATTACATAAATTCTCAACCAACATTAAGTTGCAGAAAAACAGCCAGATCTCCTCATGGCTATCAATCTCATGCTGAAGCTACGATCTTCTTTTCATTGCTTCTGCCATGGAAGGGTGAGAGAGCGGAGAATGGACGAGAAACTGTAAATTGAAATAATTCCATTAAAATTAATAGAACTGTGAAATCGTTTCATTAAAAAACTTGCAGAGCTTTCGTGTGTATATATATATATATATATATGTAAAAATTGAAATTTTGGTACCAGATATATAAATAATTGAATGGTTAGATATGTAAATATGATATCTGTATAAACCAAAATTAAATTTATTATCAAAACTAGAGAATCATATAAAGCAAGTAAAGAATTTGTCATAAATCATGATCTTACTGTCATTAGGAGTCGCTGCGGTGTCATCATCAGCAACTGATTCATATGAATTGAGGTTATCATCTTCTACATGAGAGTTGTGGCCATTTCTCCCGAATTTCCATAACTTTCTGAGCGCCATTTGACTCTGTGGCTTCTCCTCAGTTTCATATATTTGGTGTGAAGATCTTAAATCCGTGACATTCTGCAAAGAAGAATCTTATGTGATATGAAAGATTTGGGCGGTATATATGTAAAAACTAAAAAATTTTTGTGTTAGATATGTAAATACATAGTAATTGGGTGATATGTATTTGATAGGGATTTCATATTAGTTCATTAATATAGTAAAAGACGATACTGGTGGTTCTTTCACAAGGCATAAGTTGAAATGCTGCTGAATTTTTTAATTTTACCTCAAAAGAATTGATTGGATTAGTCTGGTTGGCTTCAGCTTGATTTTTCCTGTCTACTGTACCAATGGGTGAAAAAGAAGCATGGCTAGCAGCAAAACCAGTATCTATGGTAGCATTTTGTGGTACTTCTGTTGATGTTCTGTCTGCTGTTATCTTTTTTGTCTCAGCTAATGCCATCTTTATTGCTGTATTAGTGTTTGCTGATTTCTCTGGAACATTATGAACTCCTCTACCATTGGTTTCTGAAAGTCTTCTAATTCTTGCAGAAACTGAATTCTTCTCTTGTTTCTCACTCTCTTTCAACTCGGACATTGATCTATTTGATCTAGTGGTTTTGGTTTTAACATCTCTATTAGCAACATTGGGCGTAGGTAACTTATGCAGAGGTAAATTTGATCCATTTTCCGAGACTTTGAATTTGGACGCTTTTTCAGTGTTGAATTGTTGCTGGTTAGATGATGATTGAACAGCTTTTGACCCATTTCTTGAAGCTATCCTTTCCTGTCGTTCTCTTTTTAAAGCTTCCAATCTTCTTATCTCTTGCTCTTCCTGAAAATAGAAAACAAAAAACAATGTTAAGATACTACAAATTATGCCCCTTCTTGAATAAAGGAATGGGTACTTATATTATAAATTCAAGACTCGTCATTTTAAACTTGCAGCTCTATTTTTTGTATTATTTAGGAACTAACAATAGATTGGTGATGAAAAGATGTATTCAAATGGATAGATAACAACATACATGTTCTTTCTTCAGCTTTTGTAGATCAGATTTGTAGTTTCTTAGCTTCTGTGCTCTCTTATGCGCTTCGCTCTGCGGGGTAGACCTTGTTGATGTCACCCTCCTCAAACTTGTGTCCTTTCTTTTCTTCTCCAGTTCACTCTGAGGAGACTTGAGCTTTACTACATCAATTTTACTGTCATTGATGCTTTCTGAGACATAATCTTCTTCCTTCTTGATTTCTTGTTTGACAAAAAGTGGAACTTGAATGTCAAAATCTACAATTTTATTATAGCCAACTGAATCACTCTCTCTTCTATGTTCAAGAATCAAGGTTAAATCATCTGGCTCACAGTTTACCCTAGTCGTAGCCTTGCTTGAAGACTCTTCTTCTTTTGAAGGAGCAGATTGGAACTCAGCAGCCATATCAATAGCAATTCTTGTATCCACACCACGCTGATCTAGGGTTCCAGACCTAAAAGGAATCACAAAAGACTCATCAGCAATAATTGGTGAGAAACTCTTCTCTAATTTTGTTCCACTTTCATTTTCAAAGTCTGCTAAAGGATCTGAGAAAATCTTGTTGGGCACCAGCTTCTCCAATCCACGCATGATAAAATCATCACTACTAACTTTTCGGTATTCACTAACTCCCTCATCCATTTCTTTGAACTGAGCATCTGCCAGACTGTTCAAGCGAACTTGACCTTCAGCTGCTACTAAAAATTCATCAGTAGAAACTGTCAGCTTAGTTCTGCTTCCCTCACCACAAAATGCATCATATTCCATGGTACTTTCTTCCTGATAATTAACAGAATCTCTTGTAGAAAGAAGGATGGGATCAGGTCCATCTTTATTCTGCAACTCTTTTACAGAATGTTCCTTCTCACCAGCAAATATGTTTCCATCAACAGCGCTGCTCATTTTTTCCTCAGCCTCCATTAAGAAACTCTGGAATGCTTGCCAGTTTCCAGCATCTTCTTCTTGTTTATAAAGCTCTTCCTCATTGCCATGCATATTTGAAATCTTAGTACTCTCTTGGTTATTATCTTCTCTCTTCACAGATCCAGAAAGCATACCTCTAATGTAGTCAATTTCTGAGTCAGAAGAAAATTCTGATTTGTTTTCTGATGTTGATTGTTGTCTTTTTGCAATATAATTTAGGTTCCGAATTACCACAAGACCATTTTTCTTTCCAGAATGACCAGATTTTCGATGTGATTTGCGAACTCCCAAAGGCTCTTCATCAAACTCTGATGTATTCTGATCTGTGCCGTCTTCAGAATGGGAACTACTATCTTTGCTATGCATGGAATATTGCTTCTTTCCCTTACTTTGATGAGTGTTCAACTTAGAATCTTCCATGGGAGAGTATGGAGGATGGAGGAACTGAGCTTCCGCTGGATAATTCTGATAGTAGGGCATAGCTTGCATCGGATATGGCTGAGACAAATATGGATTTGCCTGAGAATGTGGAGGCCACTGTGGAAATGGTGGGTATGGAAACTGTCCTTGATACACAGGCTGTCCATGGGGCGCCGGACNTCACCAGCAAATATGTTTCCATCAACAGCGCTGCTCATTTTCTCCTCAGCCTCCATTAAGAAACTCTGGAATGCTTGCCAGTTTCCAGCATCTTCTTCTTGTTTATAAAGCTCTTCCTCATTGCCATGTATATTTGAAATCTTAGTACCCTCTTGGTTATTATCTTCTCTCTTTACAGATCCAGAAAGCATATCTCTAATGTAGTCAATTTCTGAGTCAGAAGAAAATTCTGATTTGTTTTCTGATGTTGATTGTTGCCTTTTTGCAATATAATTTAGGTTCCGAATTACCACAAGACCCTTTTTCTTTCCAGAATGACCAGATTTTCGATGTGATTTGCGAACTCCCAAAGGCTCTTCATCAAACTCTGATGTATTCTGATCTGTGCCGTCTTCAGAATGGGAACTACTATCTTGGCTATGCATGGAATATTGCTTCTTTCCCTTACTTTGATGAGTGTTTAACTTAGAATCTTCCATGGGAGAGTATGGAGGATGGAAGAACTGAGCTTCCGCTGGATAATTCTGATAGTAGGGCATAGCTTGCAACGGATATGGTTGAGACAAATATGGATTTGCCTGAGAATGTGGAGGCCACTGTGGAAATGGTGGGTATGGAAACTGTCCTTGATACACAGGCTGTCCATGGGGCGCCGGACGTTCTGAAGAGAGACTTTCATCTAGAAATTTAAAACTGCAGTTGTCAGAGTTTCAAAGTTGGGGAAATTACATACATACCAAACAATTGTTTTGTATTAACATGTCAAACACCTAAACTTCCATAATTACAAACATAACACTCAAATCATTTATCTCACATAAAAAATACCACTTTTACTTAATTTTTAAAATCAAAACACAAATTTGCATGCATAGGTTTACGACACCAAAGTGCTATAAATGTAAATAACAAAGTTTAGGTGTTAGATATGTAAATATATAAGAATTGTGTGGCATTTCCCTTCAAAATTGTATTCTGTATTAATTATATGCAGATAATACAAATGTTTGCAGTGTAGAGTGGACAAAATGAGCCAAATTCTACAAGACAAGAAGCCCCAGAGTGTGAAAATGGTTTATATGTCAAGAGAGGGATAGAAAATAACATGACGAAGTACAAGCTTTGGCTTATCTAAAACATAACCATATACCAACACTAGCCATCGTATGTTCAATGAGAAAATCCAATGAAAGAGCAAAAGATGAAAAATGTAAAGGTTCTCATTAGAAAAATAAAATCTGAATTTAGTATATCAGTGCAATTAAGCCTTACTTTTTGACATGAAGTGCATTTAAACTACAGAAAATTAAGTTAAGGAAAACATTGACCTCAATGAAGTGGTTTGCATTACCTCTGTCATTTTCCAGGCTTGTAGCATTGCCATTGTTTTTCTCCATGCCCACATCTCCAGCAGATGCAGGCCATGCTTCAATGGACTTTTTTTGCTTTACGGCATCTTCAGAGAAAATAATTCCAGATGCATTCAATGGAGGAAACTCGGATCTATAGGACAATGCTTCTGCCCCTTCAATTTCAATCCATAGTCCACTCTCATGTTTTTCCACCCACAACTGCATGTACTGAGAGCACGCCTCTCTGTTTAAGGGGACAAATTCAGAAATTAGAAATGAAAGAGGATGAAAGTTGAATTGGACCAATTAGCTTGTAATAGAAGACCCACAACATGTATCACTAGTAAATTGTTCTGTTATCTTGTTCACCAAACCACCTTTTTTTCATCCAGAATTGATAAAATCTGACCAATATGACCGACCAGCTCATTTATAAGTTCATGGAACTCTTATTTTACACTTTTTCTAAAGAGAAAAGTGTCAAAAAGGTTCCCTAACTACTTGCAATGAGTATTTTAACAGGGGCTAGAGTAGTCTTTTATAAGGATTATTTCAACTCATGTAAAAAGAGTATAGAGACTAATTTGGAACTTTTAGATACTCTAAGAATAAAATGACCTCATATAAATAGTTAGGGGACTATTTTGACACTTTTTATCTCTAAAGATATTCTGGAAGTCCTTCCATCTCCTTGAGTAGTTTACTTATGCAAAATTCCATTTTCGTTCGATCATTTGTGTTGAATGAATCTTAAGTCTCAATTTACTATCATTTAGAAAGATTTCAAAAAATAGCACTCAATTCTTATGCATTTACATATCTAACTCACTAAATTCGATTTTTACATGCATAACACCTTACCTAAGCATGAAAAGGTGTATTTCACATTTTAAAACTTAAAATTGGTATTTTTGATGAGGTATTAGAGATTTGGATAGTATAAATGTAAAAATTAAAGTTTAGGTGTTAGATATGTAAATACATAGCAATTGGTGGTATGTATGTAAATGCCCCTATCATATAAATATGGCGGAAGCACTCATTGAGAACAAGCCATATCTTACTATCAGAGGAACTGCTCACCTCAATCGGGAAGCACCAAAAGACTCGGCAAAAGACAGTAAATGAGCCATGCTTTCCATTTCAAACCCGGCCGCCGCAGTGCATGCAAAGACCATTGCCTGTTCCTTCTGTAAAACTTTTTTGCGGTTCTCAAGAACTCTTACAAGTTGAACTCTGAAGAATATTTAAATAATGAATGACAAATTTAATCATACAATTCGATGAACTGATCCAACTGCCAACTTCTAAAAAGGGTTCAAACAAAAATTTTCTATTGAAGCAACAGAAAAGAATTAAGGTGCCCTTAGACATGCAGATTGCGCTAGCTTTCAACATGCAATGATTTCATGTTTTAGTTGTATAAATGTAATAAGTAATTTACCTACCAGAAAGTGAAAAGGAGTAATGCTTCTTTTTAGCCCACCAAGTTAGAAAATAAAGTTTACTTGATGCTGATTTTACAGAATGGCAAGTATTCAAAAGAAAATATTTGCAGTGAATAGCTCATACATACTTCGAGCTCTCCTCATGCAATTTGGATTCATTCAACACTGATGGTTTTGAAAGATTTCCGGTCTGCAATAATTTTCAATGAATTCTCTTCAAGAAAAGTACATAAATAGGAACACATTTCTCTAAACGAAAATTTCTTTCCATTACCTTGTAAGGGACTATCGCTTTTTCATTATCGATACCATGCATCTGTATGTTACCTAAGAGTCCATGTCAACACGAACATCACTCCACAAACAACAAAAGCAAAAGGGGCATTTGCATACATACCACCCAATTCCCCCGTATTTATATAGTTAACACCTAAACTTTACTTTTTACATTTATACCGCCCAAATCTTCATATCACATGAAACATGCCACTATTTTTACTTTTAAAAAGTGAAATACAATTTCTCATGCATATGTAAGGTGGCATGTATGTAAAAATTAAAGTTTAGGCGTTAGATATGTAAATACATAAGAACTGAGTGGTAAGTAAATCTTTCAAAGTAAAATAGGGGCAACAACATTAAAAATTAAGTTCACATCAGACTGCATTAAGATGCATTCCGCAGATGCTAGGAAACAGGTGAGCAAATCATTTAGAATATGATCCCACACAAAAGCCATATAAATATTAGTTAACAGCCACAATTGACTGTAAATTGAGCAAAAAAAAGTAATAACTGAGAAGAAACCTTTGATCATACTTGGTCACAAATTTTATTTGCAAGTTGTTTCTCTAAGAGTGTATTGTGAATTGAGTAATGTGCCAAAATAGTCCTCTAATTGTTTACATGATATCATTTTAGTCCCAAAACCTATAAAAAATATCAATTTAATCCCCAAACACTTTTAAATAGGTTGAAATAGTCCTTCGAGAAGAGTCAAGATGTTATTTTGAAATTTTCATATGTTCTGGGACTAAAATGACCACATATAAATGGTCGGCGGACTATTTTAACATTTTTTTCAATGTGAATTCTTCCATGTTTTTAGCTGCCTTAGTATGGTGAGCGGGGCAATGGCAATACTNTAAAATAGCTAGAACATTCTACCAGAAATCGTCAATTGAAACCGTATGTTGAGCTTCAGAATTAGCTTGATAAAGCTTCAAAACCATGAACTAAACATGAGCAATTAAGCCAGAAAAAAAAACCTGTAAGAAAGGGCCGGATAGTGCTGCAAACTAGAAAGATCCGGTAATGATAACTAAGCTCAATCATCCATAATAAATATTTTTTTCCCAAAAAAATCAATCAAATTAAATCAAAATCAATATACTTAGATTGGATCGGCACGTGCAAGATCNAATTTAAAACCATGAACTAAACATGAGCAATTAAGCCAGAAAAAAAAAAACTGTAAGAAAGGGTCGGATAGTGCTGCAAACTAGAAAGATCCGGTAATGATAACTAAGCTCAATCATCCAAAATAAATAATTTTTTTTCCCAAAAAAATCAATCAAATTAAATCAAAATCACTATACTTAGATTGGATCGGCACGTGCAAGATCAAATTGAATCTATCTAGTAAACCACATCCCAAAACTTCCAACAGACGCAACTATGAACATGCCCATCACTTAAAACCCCCAAACGAATCCAACAATGTCTCGAAAATGATAAACATTATAAGATCTACAGCTTGAACAAGGAGGAAGCTTCAAACTCAGAAAGAAATCTGATTTCGACCTAGTCCGAGTCGGCGTGAGTTGAAACACCGCCGAATCCAGCCGCGCCTCCGCCCTCATTGCAGTTGATAATACTCTCTTTCTCAATCAACTTGAGTGAAGTACAAACCAGATTAATGAATCCTAAGCTTTCCTGCTTCCGCTGCTAGCGACGCGGAGAGGATGAGAGTGGCTTCAAAGAGAACTTGTAATGGCAGAATATATACTTGCGGGAAAGGGAAGGGGAAGAGGGAAGCACAGCTCAAGCTGCTGAACGGAAAGATAAAGTGGCATTTACCTAGATACCCCCCGATTCTTATATATTTACATATTTGGAATTGTATCTATTATCAAAATAAATTATTTTGGGTGTATTAAAAAAACATTTAAATTTAATTGAAATTTAATCTGTAAAATATAATATATTTATTTTATATACCTCTGGCGTTATTTGATAGTTTGTTAAATATTTATNGGGGAAGGAGAAGGGGAAGAGGGAAGAACAGCTCAAGCCTCTAAACGGAAAGATAGAGTGGCATTTACCTAGATACCCCCTGATTCTTATATATTTACATATTTGGAATTGTATCTATTATCAAAATAAATTATTTTGGGTCTATTAAAAAAACATTTAAAATTAATTGAATTTTAATCTGTAAAATATAATATATTTATTTTATATACCTCTGGCGTTATTTGATAGTTTGTTAAATATTTATTTTAATATCGATAGACTTAAAAATTGCAATTTTAATAAAACATGGATGCATGATAAATGACTTTTTTTGTGTGTAGAAATGGAATATGAATTGCTTAATAAAAGTGATGCAATNGGTACGGACCAGATCAATGAATCCTAAGCTTTCCTGCTTCCGCTGCTAGCGACGCGGAGAGGATGAGAGTAGCTTCAAAGAGAACTTGTAATGGCAGAATATATACTTGCGGGAAAGGGAAGTGGAAGAGAGAAGAACAGCTCAAGCTGCTAAACGGAAAGATAAAGTGGCATTTACCCCGCTTCTTATATATTTACATATTTGGAATTGTATCTATTATCAAAATAAATTATTTTGGGACTATTAAAAAAACATTTAAATTTAATTGAATTTTAATCTGTAAAATATAATATATTTATTTTATATACCTCTGGCGTTATTTGATAGTTAGTTAAATATTTAATTTAATATAGATAGACTTAAAAATTGTAATTTTAATAAAACATGGATGCATGATAAATGACTTTTTTTTGTGTGTAGAAATGGAATATGAATTGCTTAATAAAATTAATCCTAAATCAATAAAAAAATAGCTATGTACAAATTTAATATTAAACTCATAATAAAGAAAAAAGGAGTAGTTTTATTAGTGTCAAAAAAAAAAAAGGAAAGAATAATACGCGTATAATTCGCATGCATACATGTTTTAAGCACAACAAAGTATAATATTATTGTAGATGAACTAACTCGACGTGCATATTAACTCTGCACAGAATAATTTTTAAAAAAATTGACTCGTCATGTCAAATATTATTCGAAACGGACTCAAAAAATAGAGTTTCAGATTGGTTTGCATAATGTTCTCGTTGAATTCGAGTGAAAAACTTTAGCACCTAACTCATCAATTGTAAATTGACTTGAAATCGACCTATTAATCTGAATTGACTTAAAATTAACTCAAATTTTATCTGAATTTGACCAAACTCTCAATCCAATAAATATTATTTCTCATGATAAATATGATAAATGGGTCGGGTCTTAATTGGTAGGGGACAATTAATTGTCAATTATCTTTGAGTTGAAATTTAGGCGAGTTTTATAATAATAAAAAAAATTAATGATGTGGGTCCCACTCTTTAGAGCACAAAATCCTCCGGGCCTACGAATTAACCCCGGTAGTTCGTTTTTATTCACTAACATGCCATGCAGTTTTAATAGTATAAAAATATATATTTTACTTTTAAAATTAAAATGATGATTTTTTAATGCCATACAAAAAACTTTGTAGGTGCAAATATAAAAATTGAAGTTTTGATATCATATATATAATACCTTATNGTGATGCAATCAATAAAAAAATAGCTATGTACAAATTTAATATTAAACTCATAATAAAGAAAAAATAAGTAGTTTTATTAGTGTCAAAAAAAAAAAAAAGAGGAAAGAATAATACGTGTAGAATTCGCAAGCATACATACTTTAAGCACAACAGAGTATAATATTATATTATTGTAGATGAACTCCACTTGCATATTAACTCTGCACAGAATAATTTTTGTAAAAATTTGACTCGGCATGTCAAATATAATTCGAAACGGACTAAGAAAATACAGTTTTAGATTGGTTTGGATAATGTTCTCGTTGAATTCGAGTAAAAAATTTTAGCACCTAACTCACCAATTGTAAATTAACTCGAAATAGACCTATTAATCTGAATTGACTAAAAATTGACTCAAATTTTATCTGAATTTGACCTAACTCTCAATCCAATAAATGTTATGTCTTATGATAAATATGATAAATTGGTCGGGTTTTAATTAGCTGGGGACAAGTAATTGTCAATTATCTTTGAGTTGAAGTTTAGGAGAGTTATATAATAAAATAAAATAATGATGTGGGTCCCACTCTTTGGAGCACAAAATCCAACCGGGGCTACGAATTAACCCCAGTAGTTCGATTTTATTCACTAAAATGCCACGTAGCTTCCCCATACATATGCATCATTTTGATCGTATAAAAATATATATTTTACTTTTAAAATTAAAATGACAATTTTTTAATGCGATACAAAAAATTTTGAAGGTAAAGTTTTGATATCATATCTTTAAATAACTTATGTACATAAATACCTTATATATATATATATATATATATATATATATATATATACTCTCTCTTATACACATATATATGTGTATAAGAGNAGGTACACTAACTAATATTAGATTCCAAGATTCTCTTTTAATTGTCATCTAATGCATGTCAATGACTAACATTAAACAGCAAAGCCTTTAGCATTCAGTAACCATGTAAATCAAAATTCTGATATGGTCAGACTTGGGGGATTTCATTGAATCTAATGTATATAAATGGTTAATATTCAAGGTTTGGTGACTATCAACATCTATATGGACCATCTAATGATCTACACAAAATCACAATCGCGGTGTGCATCATAAAATTAGTATAAGTCATGTTTTTACATATAGAAGCATATAGAAATCA
This sequence comes from Phalaenopsis hybrid cultivar, assembly GCA_002079205.1. Taxonomy (NCBI): domain Eukaryota; kingdom Viridiplantae; phylum Streptophyta; class Magnoliopsida; order Asparagales; family Orchidaceae; genus Phalaenopsis; species Phalaenopsis hybrid cultivar. The sequence continues at coordinate 115,681 of JXCR01145922.1, forward strand.
ATAGTTCATCTTAATAACGAATGATCCAATAATTATTCTGTATCAGTTATCATCTAACATTTGTCAAAGATTGACCTCCAATATCTACAAGTAATTAGTATTCAATGTATGTCTCTCTAGCCTCTTAGCACCCCTATTATTTAAAACCTTTATAGCCTCTTAGTGCCCCTAATTATTTAAAACAAAATACTTAAATTGTGTGTCTGATGTTATCGTGCTTGTTTGGTTCATTTTTCTTTTTATTTTTAAAAAATTTGTCAGTTTGTTCATCATCGTATACTTCCCTTTTCTGAATAAATTTCTCTTCTGGATCATGTGAGTGATCAAGAGGATAGAGAAATTGGAGAAGTAGGGCATACGACCAAGTCAAAAAAAACAAAAGAAAGAACATGGAAAACTTCCGTGTGACAAACCTTACTAAGATAGATCAAGTATATACGCCCAAGAAATATCAGGCTGAAATAGTTTGTGTTGAACATCCATGAAAGAATGCCTATAAAAGCTACTCACAACCATAGATTCAAGTGTGTTTGTCTGCTCTAGGGTCTAGAGTGCTTCAAATGGGACGTATTCCACTTATTTATTTGCATCTTGAGGGTTGCTCAATAATACTCTTGATCCAAAGAGTTTTGCTTGCATTTAAAGTGACAACTAACACGAAACTATTAAAGAACAGTTATTTCCCAAAGGAATTATCTGATGCTTTCAATGGTCCTGCTAGGTCACGGAGTAGAGAGTGAGTCTCTCACGATCCCACATGGGTAACAAATTCATCGACATACAGAGTTTGGGTAAAACCGAATCATCCTGACAGGGAATACTGACACCTTAAAGCACATTCAAGTAATAATAAAAAAGGACAAATCATTGTATCTCAAACGACGGTGACTCATTAGTAATCAGGCCGTCAAGATGACATTAACACCAACAAATTGAGCGACATGGCTCAAAGTGGGTGGTTAAAGGAAATGAGGAGTAATCCCTAATGCACAAAGGTAGTCAATTCAGGGTGACACGAACTGATCATTCAAAGCCATTTGACCCTAAGTTTACCTGGTCGTGAAAGCAGTCAACCCAACTTGTCCAGAGATCCTTGATCAGCAATCTGTGAATTGTGACGTCCAAGGGAACCTCTGTAACCCTAAGGTTAAAGGATCAAAACTCTATCCTATGACTATAGGGTGGAGCTCAAAGAGGTGGGACTTATACTCTCTGAAGTGGCGGGGATGCCGCTGGAAAGGAAGAGAATAGGAGGTTCAACTACAAAATTGGAAACACTTCCAATAAAGGACTTACACCTCTTATGGGTTATGGGTCTCTAACGATCTATGTGCATTAAACAACCACCTCAGTAGAACTATATGTTGGGTTAGTCGAACTAAAAAAGTGCGGGGACTTCTTCTTGAGACATGCAAAATAATGCACTTATCCAAAGCGGTCATTAGATATTGCAGGGCCCTATTAATTATAACTTAGGTGAGATTCATGTCATGCAACCAATTTAAAATTCAGTCAAAGGTCATGTACGAAAATAAAAGCAAATTTTTGAAAGTTGAGACAATTTTAATCTTAAAATTTTGATTATCTCAATCTCATATTATTAGGATTTTGAATATAAAATTTATAATTTGAAGGTCCTTAACGAGCCCATATTATAATATTCATGGCATCCCACAAAAATCAGAAATAAACAAGAAAAAATGAACTCAAGCAAGCAAGCATGCAAAAAAGACAAGAAACAAGCCAAAAATAATGAAATGTCGGTGTTGCTAGGTCAACAACATATTCTAAAAGAGAAAACTGAGGCCAAACACCGCATAAGTACATGCTTGTCATAATTCTATACATAAATGAGATAAAAATTTAAGCTATGGGACACGAGTATGCTGTTACTGGCCCTTATTACGTGGTTTCATTCATCTGGCCCCTCGAAGCTCATGTTTGTACCTTATTTCTAATACAATACTCTCCTAAGTCTCTAACAGTACTCAACTTGCAAGAAAATAATGTTAGTAGGGAAGACAAAAAAAATGCAATTTATAATGAGTCGCGCATTTTAATCAGGAGAGCTAAATGACACCTATAAGCATAAGGTTAGCAGAAGCCATCACATGCCCATCCTTCAATGATACATGTGAGTGTGCATATATATAAGCACGACACCTTGTAGAAGAATGACCTAATATACTACAATGCATATCAAAGACACAAACACACCAAAAAACACAAAAGTGACGCTTGGCTATAACAACGAATCCAATTGAGAACAATAGCCAAAGACATCGAAAATACTACCTAGCATCTTAGTCTTAGCCTAACACACCACTTAAAAAAAATGTTCTAATCAACATCTAAGTGCTCAACATAAGTCTCTGGGTATGTATAAATTTGAAGGGGTCGCCACATTGCCCCCATCCTAAAGATTCAACAAAATCTAATGGGCGTCACCCAAGATGGATCCTTGAAAGAGTTGGCCTTACATATGACTTTATTTTGCTACATGCATAATTTTAAAATTATGGTGGAGGTAATAAGTACAATGATATATATATATATATATATATCTANACTTAAATTGCGTGTCTGATGTTACCGTGCTTGTTTGGTTCATTTTTTTTTATTTTTAAAGAATTTGTCAGTTTGTTTATCATCGTATACTTCCATTTTCTGAATAAATCTCTCTTTTGGATCATGTGAGTGATCAGGAGAATAGAGAAATTGGATAAGCAGGGCATTCGACCAAGTCAAAAAAATAAAAGAAAGAACATAGAAAACTTTTGTGTGACAAACCTTACTAAGATAGATCAAGCATATACGTCCAAACAAGATCAGACTGAAATAGTTTGTGTCGAACATCCATGAAAGAATGCCTATAAAAGCTACTCACAACCAGAGATTCAGGTGTGCTTGTCTGCTATAGGGTCTAGAGTGGTTCAAATGGGACGTATTCCACTTGGTTATTTTCATCTTGAGGGTTGCTCAATAATATTCTTGATCCAAAGAGTTTTGTTTGCATTTAAAGTGACAACTAACATGGAACTATTAAAGAACAGTTATTTCGCAGAGGAATTCTTTGATGTTTTCAATGGTCCTGCTATGTCACAGAGCAGTGAGTGAGTCTCCCACGATCCGACATGGGTAACAAATTCATCGACATACAAAGTCTGGGTAAAACAAAATCATCCTGACAGGGAATATCGTCACCTCAAAGCACATTCAGGCAATAAGGAAAAAAGAACAAATCATTGTATCTCAAACGACGGTGACTCATTAGTAATCAGGCCGTCAAGATGACATTAACACCAACAAATTGAGCGACATGGCTCAAAGGGGTGGTTAAAAGAATTGTGGAGTAATCCATAATACACAAAGGTAGTCAATTGAGGGTGACACGAACCAATCATCCCAAGCCACTTGACCCTAGGTTTATCTGGTCGTGAAGGCAGTCGACCCAACTTGTCCAGAGATCCTCGACCAGCAATCCATACATTTTGACGTCCAAGGGAACCTTCGTAACCCTAAGGTTAAAGGAACAAAACTTTCTCCTATAATTGTAGGGTAGAGCTCAAAGAGGTCGGACTTATACTCTCCGAAGTGGCGGGGATGCCACTGAAAAGGAAGAGAATGGGGGTTTCAGCTGCAAAACTGGAAACAAACCCAACAAATGACTTACACCTCTTATGGGTTAGGGGCCTCTAACGATCTATGTGCATTAAACAACCACTTCAGTAGAAATATATGTTGGGCTAGTCGAACTAAAAAAGTGCGGGGACTTCTTCTTGAGACATGCCAAATAATGCACTTATCTAAAGCGGTCCTTAGATATTGTAAGGGCCCTAATTATTATAACTTAGGCGAGATTCATGCTATGCAACCAATTTAAAATTCAGTTAAAGGTCATGTACAAAAATAAAAGCAATTTTTGAAAGTCGTGACAATTTTAATCTTAAAATTTTGATTATCTCAATCTCATATTACTTTTTAGTATAAAATTTATAATTTGAAGGTCCTTAATGAGCCCATACTATAAAATTCGTGGCATCCCACAAAAATCAGAAATAAATAAGGAAAAAATAATTCAAGCAAGCAAGCATGCAAAAAGATAAGAAACAAGTCAAAAATAATGAAAGGTCGGCATTGCTAGGTCGACAAAGTATCCTAAAAGAGAAAAATGATGCCAAACACCGCATAAGTACATGCTTGTCATAATTCTATACATAAATGAGATAAAAAATTAAGCTATGGGACACAAGTATGTTGCTACTGTCCCTTGTCACGTGGTTTCATTCATCTGGCCCCTCGAATCTCATGTCCGCACTTTATTTCTAATATAAGACTCTCCCAAGACTCTAACTGTATAGAGGGAAAAGATAGCAAAAGGACTCAACTTGCGATAAAATAATGTTAGCAGGAAAGACAAAAAAAATGCAACGTATAATGAGTAACGTCTTTTAATGGGGGGAGGTAAATGACACCTACAAGCATAAGATTGGCAGAAGTCATCACAAGCCCATCCTTCAATGATACATGTGTGTGTGCATATATATAAGCACGATGCCTTGTAGAAGAACGACCTAATATACTACAATGCATATCAAGGACACAAACACACCAAAAAGCACAAAAGTAACGCTTGGCTAGAACAACAAATCCAATTGAGAACAATAGCCAAAGACATAAAAAATACTACCTAGCATCTTAGTCTTAGCCTAACACACCATTTAAAAAAATATTTTAATCAACATCTAAGTGCTCAACATAAGTATAAGTCTCTGGGTATGTATAAATTTGAAGGAGTCTCCATATCACTCTCGTCCTAAAGATTCAAGAAATCTAATGGGTGTCACACAAGATGGATCCTGAAAAGAGTTGGTCATACATATGACTTATTTTGCTACATGCATAATTTTAAAATTATGATGGATGTAATAAATACAATGATATATATTTTTTTAGTTTTAAAATAAGAGTAATTAAATATGGACCCGTAGCTTGCAAAGTGAGACGAGTTAGATCCTTTAGATCATTAACACAATCATAATCGTGTTAATTATGATGCTTTAACTCGCATTGTTCACTGAGATTGACTTGAAAAGCAATGATCGTTAAAGAATCACGACCAACATGTGTTCACTCTCCTACAGAGTCTGGCTTGCTATCATGCTGACATGCAAATGCGAACAATCATACAGAAAAGTGGTGAGGGTGAGTGTGTCGTTGAGACAGTGACTCGAGAATGTGGGTGTGTCGTGGAGGTAGTGACCCAAAAGGGTGAACATGCTATAGAGGTAGCAACCCAAAGAAGGGTTGTGTTGTGGATGTAGTGACCTGAAAAGATAAGATTATC
>JXCR01145922.1:122658-145533 GCA_002079205.1 Phalaenopsis hybrid cultivar
ACTATCCAGGGATTAGGGATGCTTGGTGCCATGCTTTGACTATTTTGCTTCTATTACTATGCTGACATGACAGATATTGTAGTGTCATAATCATAAGTGTGGTTTAGATGGTGCTCTTATTATGAATATTTGCCATTCTCCCCGAAAGATATGAAGGACATGTTTTACTTCAATACATATTCATGGTTTTTACTGTTTTAGTTATGTTAATGTTATGATTGACGGGTTGTTTGGTTGCAAGTAGGATTTAGTAGAGTTTGTAAATTTGGATTTATCATATTTGGAGAGTGTTAAATCCCGAAAACTGTTGGCATGTTAGTAAGTAAATCCTGATAAACCTTGAGAAACTGTCTGATAAATTTTAATAGGATTCATTAGGATTTTGGTGGTTAAAAGCCTTAGAAATATGTCTTTATCAAAAATATAAGTTACATATTTCAAAAACATGCTTTAAAAAATAACCATATGATTTCTAAATGATTTTAAGAGTTAAAATCTTAATATTCCATATTAATGATATAACTATTAAGTTTATGTAAGTTTAATATAAATTTTTTATTTATAATCATACTAATCAATATTTAAATATTTGTTGAACTACTTAATCACCAGTAATAATTGTATCAAACTAATTATATTAATCAATAATTTAACATTCTTTAAATAATAATTAATTAGTTATTTATTAAAATAATTAATATGTAATCTAGTTTTATTGATTAATTATTAAATAGTTAAATATAAATTTATTTAATTNATCATACTAATCAATATTTAAAATTTGTTGAACTACTTAATCACCAATGATAATTGTATCAAACTAATTATATTAATCAATAATTTAACATTCTTTAATTAATAATTAATTAGTTTTTTAATTAAAATAATTAATATGTAATCTAGTTTTATTGATTAATTATTAAATAGTTAAATATAAATTTATTTAATTTTAATTAATTAATTATTAATTGCTAATAAGTTAAAATAACTTAAATGAATAAAATTAAATTAAAGCCACAAAACCATCTTCTCCCCCCCTATTGGTTTCACCTAAAACCATCTTCATGATCGATCGCTCGCGATACAAGTTATAGTTAGTGTTGGGAAGGCAACAATGGGATTGTGATGTATAAAGACCTCCAACATTCTTATCTTTTTCCTCTTGATTCGCTCCTACCAGAAATAATGGAGGAAAACAACCCTTGAATATTGATAAGATGCCACGCGAGAGCGTGTATCGTTTTTCCTTTAATTTTGTTAAATCCACAAAACTACAGGACTAAATCCCAGTTTTCGTCGCAAATCGATGTCTTAGGATTTCCAGAACTTAGGATTTACAAATTAGTTTTTTGCTTTTTGGCAGGATTTATGCTAAATTTTGCATAAATTATGCTTNTAGTAAATCCCAGTTTTCGTCGCAAATCGATGTCTTAGGATTTCCGGAACTTAGGATTTACAAATTAGTTTTTTGCTTTTTGGCAGGATTTATGCTAAATTTTGCATAAATTATGCTTNGCAAAGTGAGATGAGTTAGGTCCTTTAGATCATTAACATAGTCATACTCGTGTTAATTTTGATGCTTTAATTCACATTGTTCATTGGGATTGACTTGAAAAGCAATAATCGTTAAGGAATTGCGACCACCATGGGTTCACTCTTCTAGAGAGTCTGGCTCGCTATCATGCTGACATGAAAATGCAAACAATCATACATAAAAGTGGTGAGGGAGAGTGTGTCGTTGAGACAGTGATTCGGGAATGTGGGTGTATCGTGGAGGTAGTGACTCGAAAGGGTGAGCGTGCTATAGAGGTAGCAACCCAAAAACGGGTGTGTCGTGGAGGTAGTGACCCGAAAGAACGAGCTTGTCGTGGAGGCAACAACCCAAAGGATGGGTGTACAATGGTGGGCGTGTCATTGAGACAGTTACCTAGAAGGATGAGCATGCCATGGAAGCAACAATCCAATGAATGGGCGTGTCATGGAGACAGTGACCAGAAATGGTGGGTGTGCCACGAAGACAGTGACTCAAAGGGTGAGTGTGCCGAAGAGATAGTGAAATGAAAGAGTGGGAGTATCGTGGAGGCATCAACCTAAAAGATGGGTGCAGTGTGGAGACAGCGACCCGAAAGGGTAGGCATGTCATAAAGATAGTGGCCCGAAGGATAAATGTGTCATGAAGATAATGACATGAAAGGTGGGCATGTCTGTGGAGACAGTGGCCCAAAGGGTGGGTGCGTCGTGGAGACAGTGGCCCAAAGGGTGGGTGCGTCGTGGATGCAACAACCTAAAGGATGGGTGTGACGTGAAGATAGTGACTTGAAGGGTGAGCAAGTCACAACGACGTTGGCCCGAAAGATAGATGTGTCATTAAGGCAATGACCCAAATGATATGTGTCTTATGGAGGCACTGGCCTTAAATGTTTGACATTCCATGAAGGCAATTGCCCAAAGGATGGGTGTGTCGTAGAGCTAGAGACTCGAAAGGGTGGGCGTGTCGTGGAGACAGCGACCCAAATAATGAGTGTTCAATATAGATAATGACTAAAAAGGATGGATGTGCCATGAAGACAACGACCTAAAGGATATGTGTGTAGTGGAGGCAGTGACCCAAAAGGGTGGGCGTGCCATGGAGGAAGCAGCCCAAAGGAAGAGTGTGTCATGGAAGCAGTGACCCAAAAGAGTGGCTGTGCCATGGAGACAACTGTCCAAAAGGATGTGTGTGTCATGGAGGTAATGGCCCGAAAGGATAGATGTATCCTGCGGGTAGTGGCCCAAAGGGTAGGAGTGTCGTGGAGGTATTGACTCGAAAGGGTGGACTCAAAGGATATGCGTGTCGTGGAGGTAGTGACCCCAAACGTAAACATGTTGTGGTGGCAGCGACCCAAAAGATAAGTGTGTCATGGAGGCAATGACCCCAAAAAATGTAATTTATAATTGTCATTTATTCTTTTTTGTAGGAATTAAGTAAAATCTTGCTTAATTTATGCTCAAACCCGGCCACCAAACCACCCTCAAGGAACAACACCCATTAGTGTTTGTTTTCTTATTCTACTTCTTTCTTCCTGACATGCTCTAGTCAAACCCTGACATTGGTTCTCTTCTGAATTTTTCTTTATTGTCTTCCCAAATTAGTTTGAAACCTTGCTTTTGTAAGTCTTTTCATGAAGAGATGAATGCCATTCTAACATACATATCTTATTCTTCGCATCATGATAGATTCTCGAAGAGATGAGGAAAAATTATGAGCGTTACTTGCACTTTTGAATGTGGGTACTCCCATTTTGACCGAGTAATTATTCCTTTTACTTAAACTTAAGAAACCTGATTTATTCAATGCATATGAATATTTGCATGCTGAAATTTTGAGCTATCAACTTATGACACTAGCTAGGGATCAGAGATGCTTGGTGTCATCCTTACCATTTTGCTTCCACGACAATGCTAACATGATATGTTTGCTAAATTTTAGAGATATTGTAGTGTCATAATCATAAGCGAGGTTTATACTTTGCTCTTATTATAAATATATTTGCTATTTTACTCAANTTTTTGTAAGTCTTTTCATGAAGGGATGGATGCAATTTTAACATACATATCTTATTCTTCGCATCATGATAAATACTCAAAGAGATGAGGAAAAATTATGAGTGTTACCTGCACTTTTGAATGTGAGTAATCCCATTTTGACCGAGTAATTATTTCTTTTAGTTAAACTTGAGAAACCTGATTTATTCAATGCATATGAATTTTTGCATGTGCATGCTGAAATTTTGAGCTATCTACTTTTGTCATGCTTTGACCATTTTGCTTCTATGACAATGCTGACATGATATGTTTGCTAAATTTTAGAAAAATTGTAGTGTCATAATCATAAGCGAGGTTTATACTTTGCTCTTATTATAAATATATTTGCTATTTTACTCAAAAATATATGGACATGTTTTATGATATACTGTGTTTCAATAAATATTCATGATTTTACTGGGGTCCGTTTGGGGCAGCTTGTGCGTTTCAGGATAAGCTGCTTATCCTGAAACGCGGCCCGCTGGCCGACCGCAGGGGTTGACCCGCGGCCTGCGTTTAGTGTAAAAACCCAAACGCAGTTTCGGATAAGCTGGTGAAACGCTCGAACCAAACAGTACGGCGGCGTTTTGAAAACGGTGCCCGCACTTATAAGCTGCCCCAAACGGACCCTTAGTTATGTTAAATGTCATGATTGATGAGCTATTTAGTTGCCAGTAGGATTTAGTAAATTTTATAAATTTAAATTTATCATGTAGTTGGGGGGAGGGGGAGTGTTTAGTATGTTAGCAAATAAATCATAATAAATCCTAAGAAACTGTGTAAAATTTAAAGAAGATTCAGTCGATTTAGATTCCATAAATGGTTTATCACCGCCTTTGTCCCTTGTATAAAGTATTAAATAATATCCAAATAATCATCTATTAGTACTTTTTAAATTTAATTAAACATGTAAATTTTTTATTTAACCAATTTAAATTAGAATTAACATTAATATATATTTTTCTTATCATTTTTTATCAACATATAATTAAAAAATAATGATTTCCTTGCACCGTCTTCCCTCGTTCGCTCCTGCAATAAACCCTCGTCGGAAAAGAATCGCAGAAGTCGCCGCTGGAGTTTACCGGCGAAGGCATCCGAAACACCCTTTTTCCTCACCCTTCGATTGTACTTGAAGGCCTTGAAGAAAGAAGAAGAAGAAGCGAAGAAGTTGCGACAGGCGCTTGTATGGATTGTTATGTATTGTTTCCCTAGTATTTTTCCCTCTTCGAGCACTTCTGTTTCTCTAAATCCAGTAAAATTTTCTACTACTCGGATTACTAATTAAAGCCAAAGCGGAGAAGAAACGGGATTCATACTTGTCATTTTTGCTTTTTTGTAGGAATTAGGTTAAATCCTGCTTAAATCGTGCTCAAACCCTGCTACCAAACTACCCTTAAGGAACAGGACCCTGCAGTGTTAGTTTTCTTACTCTACTTCTTCTTTCTTCCTTGTATGCTATAGTCAGACCCTGACTTTGGTTCTCTTCTGTATTTTTCCTTAATGTCTTCCCAAATTAGTTTGAAACCCTAGATTTTTATGTCTTTTCATGAAGGAATGAATGCCATTTTAACATACATATCTTATTCTTCGCATCATGATTGATACTCGAAGAGATGAGGAAAAATTCTGAGTGATACTTGCACTTCTGAATGTGGGTAATCCCCATTCTGACCGAGTAATTATTTCTTTCACTTAAACCTGAGAAACCTGATTTATTCAATGTACATGAATATNGGCAACGACGGGATTGTGATGTATAAAGACCTCCAACATTTTTATCTTTTTCCTCTTGATTCGCTCCTACCAGAAATAATGGAGGAAAACAATCCTTGAATATTGATAAGAATGCCACGCGAGAGCGTGTATCGTTTTTCCTTTAATCTTGTTAAATCCACAAAACTACAGGACTTAGTAAATCCCAGTTTTCGTCGCAACTCGACGTCTTAGGATTTCCGGAACTTAGGATTTACAACCTAGTTTTTTGTTTTTTGGCAGATTTATGCTAAATTTTGCATAAATTATGCTTAAATCTGGCTACCAAATTGTTGACTGTAATGAAATGTCAATGATAATGATTATGATTGACATGAAAAGCCAATCATTTAGGAAATAAGTTGCATAAATAGATGGAGAAATGGCTATTTAACGAAGAAATAATATGAAAATAACTATTAATTTTGGGATCTAGAATTAATTCTACATCATAAATGCCATTATATATTATTAGATTTTTACAGATGGAAAGTTATTGTTTTTTTGATATTAGATCATTTTAGATGGGAGGCTATTATGATGGAAGGCCTATAGTATCTTGATGATGGAGGCAATAATTTGTTTGATGCTCTCGTTGATTGTGGTGAAAATTTTATATGGGCAGTGAAAGATAGGATTATTAGGATTCTAATATATTTGATGTTGAAATTTTTGGGCTTTGAAAGGATAAATATTTTTTGAAGGAAAATAGTGAGAAACTTATTTGGGATAATGGGTGATGGTGATTTTATGGATTTTGGCTTAGTGACTAAGTTACGAGTTTTTTGATTTGGTTGCTCACAATGGGATATTTTCCTAGTATATTGAGTTTTTATCTATGTTTTGAGTAGAATGTGTAATTGGTTTATGAGAGTATGTGTAAGTGAGCTATAATGGTGCTGGAGGCATTTTGGGATTTGTGGGGGTAATGACTTTTGTTTGACCAAGCCCTGACTGGAGAAGGGAGAATTTATGTTTGGGAGGAGTAAAAGTTGGAAAGTATAACTAANTTTTTGATTTGATTGCTCACAATGGGATATTTTCCCAGTATATTGAGTTTTTATCTATGTTTTGAGTACAATGTGTAATTGGGTTACGAGAGTATGTGTAAGTGAGCTATAAAGGTGCTGGAGGCATTTTGGGGTTTGTGGGGGTAAGGATTTTGGTTTGACCAAGCCCTGACTGGAGAAGGGAGAATTTATGTTTGGGAGGAGTAAAAGTTGGAAAGTATAACTAATTACTCACAAAAGAATTAAGAGATCAATGACCATGCTTCACCAAAAAATTGAGCAACCCCCAAGCATTTCCTCACAAAATTTGCATATATAAAAGATAGTTTTTTTTTTGAATTAAAATAAAAGTACAAAGCAAGGTCATTTATAGGCCTTTTTTAAGTCCAGAAAAATTTTANGATAGTTTTTTTTGAATTAAAATAAAAGTACAAAGCAAGGTCATTTATAGGCCTTTTTTAAGTCCAGAAAAGTTTCAAAGTTTGTAAAACCAATAAAATACTATTCCATGGTTTTATAATTTGTCATAATAAAGGGAGAGAATATAAGAAAAAAAAAATATAAAATTTAAAGTCTTCAAAAGTAGGAAAATTTGGCCAAGCTAATTAAGGTTGGTAGGGTGATCTTGAAATAAAATAAAATTTAAAGATCTTCGCCTCATTGATTGGTGATGCTGACCTAATCATCATGAGATTTTAATTTATGCTTCTATATTATTTTAGAGGTACATGCTTGCTTGGAGAGTTTTGGATGATGAATAACCCATAGTTTGATGTAGCACCACTTTTTTGTGACAGTATCATTGATCATTGCATTGGTCTGCATCATTTTTTCTACGAATTATTGTAGATGAAAAGGTGTTGCTGTGTTGGTTACATATTTAGGATTATTTCAATATCTCTCCCTCTAGTTGTTTTGCCTAAGTTTATCCTGCCCAATTTATTGATTATATTATCAAAATTTACTATGGCTAAAGCTTTGATGAGTATATATGCATCTTGAGAGTTTTTTGGAATATAAAATGCTTTTGAAAATTGACACGAGAGTGTAATGACAGGACCCACGATTCTGTCTCCACAGGATTCCGTGATTTGTGGGTTCCGCTGGATCGTAAATGACATGCAATCACGATTCAACAAGGCATTGCCAATTTTTTTTTTATATTTTTATTTTCTTTATTTTAAACAATATTCCTTTTTTTGCTTCTTTCATTTTTGATTCTTTTTTATTTCTCTAGTCTCTAATCAGGTTTTTTTCTCTTCGAGGACCTTTATATGTTATATTATGGTTTTGAAATATTCAGTTTGATTTTATGTAATTTGAGTCGTTCTCAGATTTTTTATTCTTCAGAGTGTTGTAATCTCTTCCTCTCGTAAGTGGTGTATCTGTAACTTGCCCAGGAATATGTGGTGGATCCGCCTCGTCAGTTCGTCGTTCATGCTGATTCTCAACTGCCATTCATCCACCGAAGGATGGACGAGATGCTATGCCGTCGAAGAGAAACCCTTAACGAGGTGCTAAAAAAATTACTATGGAGGACATGCAGTGAGAAATCCTTCTAATTGCAGTGAAGGCTTGTTGATTTTGAACGGAGACAATATGGAGAAATCACTCACGATAATAATGGTGACCACTGAGATGAAGGAGATATGGAAAACCCTCATCACCAAGAAGTTTCAAGTGACGAAAAGTCAATGCCGCATCGATTTGGTGTTGAGTATGTTAGTAGAGATGGTGAATTTTGAGTAAAAGGTGAATTTTCTAGATTTTGACGGTCACATAGATTCGAATAAATTGAAACGTTTACGCCAGCCATCATCAAGTGGAACAAAAAAGGTGAATTCACCGAGTGACTCCATAGTGGATCAGACTTTTGAATACAAATGTTTCATCCGACAGAATGATAAAGCTAGCCATCATCAAGTTAAAGAAGAGTGCATCTCAATGGTGAGAAAAATTGAAATGCTTATGCTAGCGAGAGAGAAAAAATAAAATCACAACCTCGTCTAAGATAAAAATAGAGACACAGTGTAAGTAATTACATTATAGACATGACGTGTTCTTGAGGCTTCAACACGCACAACAAAAATTTTTTTCAATAACGAAGTACACTGCTGAGTTTGAGTATCTTATGTTGAAATGTGAACTAGTGGAGTTCGAGGAGAACATCATAGCATGATATTTGGGGTAATTGAGACTGTCTGTTGACAACATAATATAGTTGCAACTTTATGGAACCTTATAAGATGTCTAGATTTTAACCCTGAGGTAGAGAGACAACACCACAACATTAGGTTCACACCACCTTTTATACATGATTCAAGGATTAGTTCTGATAGTGACAACAAACTAACTAGACTATCCAAACCTACCACTCGTGAAGGGAAAACGACATAGGAGAAAAAGTGGTGCGTCTGATTTTTGGATTTTGCAGCTTGGTTTTATGTAATTTGAGAGTTCTCTGATTTTCTGCTTTTTGGAGTGATGTAGCATTTTTCTCTCTCAAGTGGTGTGTCTGTAGCTTGTCTAGAAGCTAATGGTGGACCCCCCTCGTTGTTTACAGATTCATGGTTCACGCCACTTTTCAGCCGCTATCCATCCTCCCCACTCACTTAATCAATCCTTCAAGTTTTTTAATATCTTTTGTGTTCTATCACACTTTCTAGAAGTCCTTGAACAGTGTCAACAACTTTACTATCTCAACACAATTATAGATTTTTTTCAGTTCATATCGACGCATTAGTTAATTTTTTTAACTACATTCTTTAATAGATACCAAGTGTCATTACCTTTTGTTTAGCTTTCATCAGTAATTTTTGAGACCACAATTTGTTTCTTACTTCTCAATGTAATCAAGTTTCTCATTTATAAGTATAAAAGCTAAAAGCGAATCTTTGATGCAATGCATCTTTAGCTCAATTATCATATGCGAAAATTTTGCTTTCTTTGTTTAATTTTTTACAATGCTTTCATTTTTATGTTTTAGATTCTAACACTAACAAGGAATTCAATATTGGTATAGATGAGAGAAAAGCAAATGATTTTACCGACAAATTGTTAATACCTGCCTCTATCAACAGTCGTCATGTTAATGACGATCATAATTTCCATTTTTGGATTCATTGGAGTTTTTTTACCTGCACATTTAAGCATATTCCTATTACTTAAAATAGATGAAGAATATGTTTCATTTGGGAAATAACAATACTTTATTTTGATTCACTTTTATGTCAAGAAGATACTTTAATTTTCAAGACTTTCACCTCAAAATTTCTCTTCAAATTCTCTTTTTAAAAATGTTTTTGATTTAATTAGCCTTTTTTCAAAGTCATTTATTAATACAATACTATCGAATAACACCATAAAATTGTCATTTTTCTTTTTGATAATGCTTAATAAAATTGTTTTGATTAGCTTGAAACAGTGTATGCCCACGCTTTTTAATAATTTTGGAGGATTTACCAAATCATGGTCATTAGGATTTTTTGAGGCTATGTTTAACTTTTTTTATTATGCATATTTTATGGATCTTTCTCTAAACTTTCAATCCAACTGGAACCTCCATCTACACTTCTTCTTCAATGCTTCCATAAGAAATGCATTATGTTGAGTTGATGTAAATCTTTTTCAATTTTTGCTGCTAAAGAGCAAAATTTGAGTTGTGTTGACTCTGACAACAAGAGAAAGTTTCTTGATATTCTATATTATATGATTGGGTTGATCCACTATGTCAAGTTTTAAATTATTCATACTCCCATCTACTTCATATCTGACTATATAGATTTATTTGCATTTGATTTATTTTTCTCTAGTGGAAGTTCTAAAACTTCGTGCAAGCTATTCTTTTGTAAGGCTTGGATTTCTTTCATTAAAAGTGAGTTCTTTAGTATACTTCTCAGGGTTTATTTGGTTTGGCGGTAGGAGCGTGATGCGGGAGCGGTTGTGAATCGCGGTCGTTTGGTTCGGTGGTACGAGCGCGATGGGACGCCTTTTTGCTGAAACGCAGGCTGCAAATTGAACCCCGCGGTCCGCGTTCGAGCGATGCTTATTACGCAGGTTACCCCTCCTTGTAAACCCTCACGCTCCTCTACTGTTCGATGAAGCTGATTGCGGTGTATGTAGACCTCTGAAACTGCCATTTTTCTGCTCCTTATGCTCCGCTTGAGCTAATTGAGAAGGAAATGACGTGATTGCAGTGTACATAGAGCTCTGAAACTGCCTTCTTTCTCCTCCTTACACTCTACTTTGCTTCTACCTAAAAGCATTGAGGAAGATAATGCTCGTATTTCTTCCCCTTCCTCTTCTAAATCGTGATTTACTGGACCCAGGGTTTAGGTTAAAAATTGTTTAAAATAAAATTTTATTTTTTCCACATTTCCGTTGATCATTCATTGAACACCCATGCCTAATCCATTCGATATCATTTTTTGAAAATTTTGATGTGCTCTATGATCAGTAATTTGCATTATTAATAATATTGATTGTTCTTTTTTTTTAACCTTGAGTTTTTTTGAGTAAATTGGAGGAAAAAATGAGCTTTCATGAGACTTTCATTGCTTTGAACTTGACAAAATATGGTGTTTCGACATTTTTTGTTTTTCAAAAATTACCATCTTCTTCTCAATATTTTGTTGTTCCTGAAATTGCATGATCAATGTCAACCTAATGATCAATTAGATGTATTAGACATATTGTGATCAATTAGACGTATTGAGTTAGATTTAAAAAAATATATAGATATTCTTTTATTAGTACGAGCAATCACATTAGAGGCGTGTATCTATATTTTTGTTTTGTTATGAAGTGAATTTATGCTTATGAAATATCAAATATATGACTATGATATTTATGTTACAAACATTATTACTAAACAGGGACAAAATAGTCATTTGTCCAGAAACAGCTGTCACACAGCTGAAGCAAACAACCAACCAGCTTCTCCGCAGCAGCTTTCTAGGGCAGCTCAATCCTAAATATACCCTTAGGATCTCCAAATGTAAATTATTCTTAATATCAAGCTGATTTATAGGTTAGTACAAATTTTCCACAAAAGAGGGCAAAATTCAAACTGTATTTGAGTTTGACAATGAGAAATATAATGTCTTAATCGGTAATACTGTATGATTGACCGTAAATTCTTGCAACAAGTCATACTTTAAATTCATCCATGCTCTTGTTTAATTTGTATTTGTTTGCAAATGTACATTTACATAAGCCATTTTATTCTTGCTGGAAGTTAAAAATAGATACATTCAGTAAATTGTTCTTCTTGTCCTCAAATTAGGTTTAGGTTTTAATGTGTATTGCTTCCCTTTATAAGTTTCTTTTCCATTTCCGATATACAAGAAGCTTATTTTGTATAGGTTCTGTGTATCGACAAGGCGGTGAGATAATTTTTATATCAAGGCTTCAGTGGTTTGGATGTACTAATGACGTGGTGATAAAGTTTGTGGCTTTGGTGAGATTTTAGTTAGTTGAATGAGGGGAAATGAAGAATTTTCATTATCCATAAATTAATTTTATGAAAGAGGATGGCGGATGATCAATTTAGTTTTAACATTGAACTTATTGTTGAATTTTCTTCTTGCTTTTGGGTATGAAGTAGTAAGGCTGTCAAGGAAGACGGCATCCATGGAGTTAGAAAATTTTCTATGTTGGAGATAACTTTTGCATCCTTTTTAATTTGTGGTGTGCCAATCGATAAATACAATGAACTGTTATTGAAATATTTCCCCGCGTTAATTGATTTTGGGCTGTGTTATTCCAATAACATTGTGTAAATTGAAATAACACGAAAAATATGCCGAATAACACAGCCCCAAATCAAGTAATGCGGTGGAATATTCCAATAACACCACTTGTTAGCCTGTTCTTTCATGTCATCAGAGCCTCAAATTATAAGTTTGAGCAGATATCCGCTGATAGCACGTGATGCACGGTATGTCTTTTTTTAAGGTATTCTCTCGGATGCATTATAGTTAACTTTGTAAGGGTAAACAATGATACGTCAAACCTAACATTTACTCATCGGGACTGCATTTGTGCGATTGATGAAACACATGTTGACGCACGTATCTCAAATAGTGATAAGGTGACTTTTATCGGCCGTTTTGGTAGCACTATCCAAAATGTCATGGTCGTCTGCGACTTTAACATGTGTTTCACTTTTGTTATGACTGGCTGGGAGGGCAGCGCACATGACAGTCGAGTTTTCAAATATGCGACACGAGATCCCAAAAGCAACTTTCCACATCCACCTGCAGGTAAGCTTCAGATTGAAATCATACGAATTGTTCAATTTATTAGACAAATATTACTTGGGAATCCCAACAGAAACTTGAATCTCCTTACTAATTGTTCCATTTATTAGGCAAATATTACTTGTTTGATGCTTGTTACCCACTGGAACGAGGTTATTTAAAATCATTTCCTGATAAGAGATATCACATACCAGATTTCGCACGTGCAAGCAACGTTACACGAGGAAGAAATGAAATATTTAATGAACGACATTCATCGCTATGTGGTGTGATTGAGAGGACTTTTGGTGTCTGGAAAAAGAAATGGGTGATACTTTGTGATATGCCTCCCTATAATTTTTCGAAGCAGGTACAAATTGTCTTTGCTACAATGACACTCCATAATTACATAAGAAGACATCATTCCCGTAACGATATCGACTTCCATTTAGCGGAATTGGATGAAGAAAATGTGCATTCGGAAGCATTTGAATACCGTCTAGGTCAGTTTTTCACCAAAGAGGAGACTGAGGCTTCCATCGCCTTCACTGTAGATGAGGAAGGTGCAAGTGAGATGACAGAGCTGAGAGAACGAATAACTGATGAGATAATATGCCTATGAATGGAAAATTCGAGAACTTATTAGCTGAATATTATTATAAAGATTGCTTACTCTGGTTTTTTTTCAACTTCATAATTATCTATTACGTTGTTCTCTTTTGTTTAGTTTGATTCCTGGGAACTATTTTTTTGATATTGCGATATCTGACAGTATTTTTTTAGCACCAATGCTAATGCTGAAAGTAGTACAATTCTCAAATTAAATTAGCATATTCATAATATGGCCAAATTTTTTCTCTCCCTTCGTGGTCTTTGGTTTTTGCTTGAGTCACAGTATGTAGGGGAAAATTTTTGATAAGTGGATCAATTATTTTTCTATTCTGAATCAAGCATGAAGATTAAGCCTTCTTTCTCTAGGCACCCCACATCTTTATTTTTTTACGAAAGAAGCAAAGTCCTTATCCTTTTTCTTATTTTTAATACTGTTGTCCAAATATCATATAAAAATCAAACCTGCAATTCCCAATAAGGAGTTTATTTCTTAATGAATGTAAATGTTGATGTTAATTGTGCATGCTACGATGTATTGCAGTATTGTACCAGGACATGTTGCAACATAATTTCATTGTTCTGCCATAGCATGCAGATGAGTATACCTGTCTGTTTATTGCATGGAAACTTTGAATCTCAGGCTAATCCCTCATCTTTGAATCTCATGCCATTCCTTATTGTCCGTTTAACCATAATTTTATTTTAACCTTATATGTTCGTGCGAGTATCTTCAGTGTCCTTTGTTTTTTCTCAAATTGGGGTGTTTGTTTATATTTAAATTTTCTAATCAAACAGTCTCATTTTTGGTCCAATGCTGATATTCTTGTTTCTTTAGTTGTGTGAACTATTTTCCGACGGCAATCTTTAACGTCGTACCTGTATGTGTTTCTAACGGCAATATTGAAACAATTCTCAAATAGTGCTGTTAATTTAAATGTAATACCCTCAATTCTTATGTATTTATATATCTAACACCTAAGCTTCGATTTTCACATGCATACCACCAATCTATGCATGAAAGTATATTTTTTTTAAGTGGTATGAGAGATTTGGGTGGTATACATGTAAAAAAAAATTATTTTTTCGTGCTAGATGTATAAATACATTGGAATTGATGTTATTATCTTATATATAAATACCCTGAAATAGCCAAAAATTGTCCTACTGCCCTTAGCCGAGAATTGCTGAAGCTGTAATCCATATACATGATTTTATTATATGGCAAATGTGAATTTTATAAAAGACTA
This sequence comes from Phalaenopsis hybrid cultivar, assembly GCA_002079205.1. Lineage (NCBI taxonomy): Eukaryota > Viridiplantae > Streptophyta > Magnoliopsida > Asparagales > Orchidaceae > Phalaenopsis > Phalaenopsis hybrid cultivar. Next base: position 137,086 of record JXCR01145922.1, read on the forward strand.
ACAATTCTTGGATTTTGTTTATTTTTTAAATGTATATTCCATCTGGGAAAATCCTGCATGCAGCTAGCAGTGATATATTAGTGAACATGCAATGTGGCATTATGCGTAGTGGAATAAAGTTCTAACCTTCTTAGTGCAGACTTGAGATCAGGTTCTACTTTATAGTTGAATGCATCATCAAATCCCAACTGCTCCTTCAGCAGATCAACCTACAATTACAGCAATGCTGTATTTAATTTCATGTTCAAAGTGATGGTGATGTTATTAGTAGAATTCAAGTAGGATGGCTGAAGTGGAGGAGTGCATTGGGCCTGTTGTGTGATAGAAAAATAACACTTAGACTTGAAAGGAAATTTTTATAATATGGTGGTGGGACTTGCAATGTTTTATGGTGCAAAATGTTGGCCTATAAAAGTGTTGTTGATCGCATCAAATTTGTGGCTCTTCCATTCCCTTGAAAAAACTAAGGAAAAAAAAAAGAAAAGAATAGAAGGATGAGAGAGAGAGAGAGGATCTGTTGTTAGGCAATTGCATTCTGGAATGCTGGGGTATTATCTCCTCAAGCAATCGGTGCAGTTCCAACTATCAAATGATTGTTGTTTTTTTTACAAGGCCTCGTAACTGAATATGAGTGTTGAGCAGATTTTTGTGCATAATTACATCATTTCGAAGGAGTTGCTTTCCTCCCTAGTAGTTGGATATTGAGTCTCTTCTTCTGTGCTTGGTTACCAAATTCTCACTTATTATTCTTATAAAAATTACATGCGTTCTGTACCTTAGAAATTCTTCAAACCAGATTTTTGTCTTCTTTGAAGGGAATCCATGTTTTTGAAATGCTAGTGTATACAATAAAAATACCAACACGAAACTCAGGGATTGAGCGACGAGGAATGGAGACCCAAGCGATCGAAGTTCCAAGCTAAAACGCGGGATGTCGACTTGCCAAGCAGTCGACTGACTACACAGAGAAATCGATCGAGAGACCCATTGGCTGACATACATATCAACCGACAGGACCACATATCGAAATTGGTCAATTTCCTTTGATCGATCGCCGTTTCCCTCAGCAAAACATGAAGGGATTTTTCACTCTTCTCTATTCTACTCTTTCACTCTCCTCTCCTCTCAACTCTCACTCTCGGGGCGTGTATTCCGAAAGACAAGTTTGGATTCAGCAGCTAGTATGGTTACCAAATGGACAACGATTTTTAGCCCTAGTTAAGTCATTTGTTTTTTTTTTTTTGTATTGCAGGATGGGGATTAATACATTGAGCATCACATGCAAGATCGTTGAAGTATCATATATTACAATTTTTACATCAAATGGACTGCGATGTTTAGCCCTTGTTAAGTCATTTGTTTTTTGTATTGCAGGATGGGGCTTAGTACATTGAGCATTACTGTTGACCTCATTTTTGTGAGGTCTTTTCTTCTTCTCCTTAGAGCCTAGGATCTAGCTCTAGGAGTTCTTATTGACCGTCGTAGAAAACTAGAATTGAGACCCACCATTTTAGAAATTCTAACCACTTCCTTTTTTTTTGATGTTTAACATTTATGGCACAAGACCATTGTCTTATGAACGAGCGGTTATGGGTTATTTTGTGAAGACTCAAGGGAAAAGTTTCTAATAGGATTTCAAGCCTTAGGAAAACATCGTCACGACTTTTTTGTCACATACACACACCAAATGCACAAAATTCACAAAATTGTACGAAATCAAACTTCTATTAAGCCTAGAGGACGGTTGAAAATGTGAACTTCTCCGGATGACCTCCGACGATAAATTGGACTGTGCCAACGCGTCCGAGACACTAATTTTGGTAGGAAAGGACACCCATATTGCCATATTTTTGACACAAAAAAAAATGGCACGCAAATCGATGAATTTGTCAAAACGACTTCCGACGGCGAAACAGACCATGCCAGCGCGTCCAGAACATCAGAATTATCTAAAAGGAACATCCATTTTGTTATGTTATGCCGCACAAATAAAAGGGGACAAATTAAATTTTATTTTTCAAAATATTTGGTATTTTTATTATTATATCACTAATTGTAATTTAATTTAAACCCTAAATCCTATTTTCCCCCTCACCCACATGCTTAACTCTCCATTTTTGGCTCGTCCCGCGATTCAATTAGAGTTTGGCTCGCCCCCCTCGTGTCCTAGCTTCTGCACACTTCTCCTCTCCCGCGATCGGCCGCACCCGAGTCTGAGACCGAGGTAATGGCCGCCACGTCCGCCTCCTCTCCTGCATCTCTTCCCTCACACGCGGCATTCTGCTGCCATTCGCGCACGCGGCTCGTCTCCTTGAGCTCTGCTCGACCGAGCGGTCCTCCAACTGCGAAGTTCCACCTGGCCGACTCTTCCTCTGCCCTATGCTGCATTTCCTCTTGCCTTAAATCTTTCTCATCCTCTCCCTTTACCTGATTTGCTGTCCAAGGAGGCTGGTAGGTGGCTATTTTGCTCCTTTCTTTGCTATAAAAATCCCACTTTGGGAAGGTCTAAGGTTGGCCAAATTTTCTTGAGAGGGGGAGGTGCTGCCATTTTCTTGGTTGGTTCATCTTGTGTGTATGCTTGAAATATTTCTGGAATTTTGTTTTTTTTTTCTAAAAAAATCTGAAAGAGAAAAGAAAGAGAGGGCTTTGAGGAAGAAAGGCTTTTAAGAGGAATTTGGGGTTTTCTTTCTCTCTATTTCACTGTTGGAAAGGCAATCTCCTTCTTCTTTGTTGTCTGAGAGGAGTTCTTCTTCCTCGTTGTTCGATACCCTTGCGGCTGGAGCTAGAAACCGTGAGTGCTACTGGCGTGAAGCTCTCAGGAAGGATTTCTGTGGGGGTGTTTTCTTCAATTTATTTTAGTGCTTTACTTTACATCTGCATTAAAGAAACTGTATTCTTCTCCTATCCTCTATGTTGCATTATTTCGGATGATATGAAATATGGAAGCATGACTTCGTTTATTCTGAAATTAGGCATTGATACATGTTAGATTCAGCAAAAAGAAAACATGTTTGAACTTATATTCTATTTCTTCTTGCTGCCCCCTTGCTAAAATACATGCTGAAAATTATTTTATGAGTTGGGAAAATGTGTTTGGGGCTCATTTCTTACTTCTCTTGCTGCCCCTTGCTAAAATACATGCTGGAAATTATTTTATGAGTTGGAAAAATGTGTTTAGAGTTCATTTCATGCTTCTCTTGCTGCCCCTTACTAGAGTATATGCCGGAAATTGTTTTATGTCTATGGAAAGATATGTTTGGGGGCTCATTTCATGCTTCCTATTTGCCCCATGTATTGGACTAGGTTTGCCCTTTTCTTGGGCTCGGTTTTGGCTTCATGGAATCTGATTTTTATGGCTTTGTTTGGACCCATTTAGTGAGTTTGATCTATCTGAAATATTTCTCTGTTTTGCTCCCTTTTCGCTGGATTTGGTTTGCCCCTCGTGATGGGCTCGGTTGGCCATGTTCTTGAGCTTGGTTTGGGCTTCTTTTGGTGATTTATGGGGGCTGGAATGTTTTACTGTTGGGATTATTTCTTAGGCCTTGGTTCGCCCCTTGTGCTGGGCTCGGTTGGCTCTTTTCTTGGGCTCGGTTTGGGCTCCTTTTAGTGATTTATGTTGGCTGAAATATTTTTTTCGTTTTGCTCCCTTTTCGCTGGATTTGGTTTGCCCCTTGTGATGGGCTTGGTTGGCCATGTCCTTGGGCTCGGTTTGGGCTCCTTTTGGTGATTTATGGGGGCTGAAATGTTTTATTGTTGGGATTATTTCTTAGGCCTTGGTTTGCCCCTTGTGCTGGGCTCGGTTGGCTCTTTTCTTGGGCTCGGTTTGAGCCTCTTTTAGTGATTTATGTTGGCTTACATACTCTACTGTTTAGATCATTCCTTGGGGCTCGGTTTTTTCCCTTCCCGTTGGGTTCGAGTCGGCCTTGTTGAGAAGATGGTTTGGTAGTTTTGTTGGTTTAATAGGCTTTGGTTTGTTGTTTGGCCGTGAAACTCTCTTCTCTTTTTGCCTTACCCGTGAGTCCTCTCCTCTCTTTTGGCCTTACCCGTAAGCTTTAACCTGTAATCTCTTGGTGGAATAAATTAGGCCGGTGTTTGTCTCTTTCTATTGCCTTGATCATAGATATTTGCAAGGACAATTTCATGTTTATGAGATAAAAAAGGGGAAAAAGGGATATTTTTTTAAAAAAGATGAAGTTAAAGGAGATTGGTATTGACATGAATTTGGAAATTAAAAAAAAGAGTTATTCCTTATGGTTTAGTTTTTTTGTTTTATGCATATAAAGATTGCTAGAAACATTATTTTGAGAAATCACGAGTTTGATATAAATTGAATTCATGTTGGGTTTATAAATCCTTAATTGTCACTTGGAAATGATATCCTTCTCGGGATTGATCCGATCATTTTCTTTCTAACGAATTTAAACATTTTAGACCGATACGTTCAAGATTTTATTTTAAGCTTCACTGATTTGACTTGGTTTTAAAAAATGGATCAGTCTCCTTTTCGTTTGTTTTGTTTTCTTTTTCTTAATGGTCAAATTAAAAATAAGAATTTCCGATTTAATTATATTCAAAAATGATTCACAGTCTTAAGGGAAATATGAGGGAAAGAAAAAGGGATATAAAACTATAAATAAGATTTGGATATTCGATGTGATAAAACCTAAAGGGGGATAGAATAGCAAACCATCTACCGTTCCTTTTTGCATATGAAAGATGAAACTGTAAATTGGGAGAATATTTAGGGGTTGGAAGAAAGTGAGAGTTTAGGNCCAACCCAACTAAATAAATGGTATGTCGGGCTGATGACGTTAAACCAAACGCTTTGTGGGAGATAACCCATACTTATATTGCTATGTATTACTATTTAGTTTGTTAAGTGTCTTATATATTAGTAGATAATAATCCTACACATTGCATTTATTAGAAATTAAGTCAAATATTGGTATAGGAGGAAAATTTGGAATCGAATTAAATAAAAAAAATGAAAATCACAATTGTGGCCACTAGCACCGACGGCGCCGACAGTGTTAATCGGGAGCGCCGACGGCGCCAAGTGCCGTTGGACGGTTTTAGTAAACCTTTTGACGGGTTTTGGCGTAATTTCACTTCATAATAACTATCAAAACGAGTTTAAAAAGGCCTAGAAATATCCTTGGACACCTAGTAACTTCCTATCTTCAGATTCCATGGCTTCCAATTCCAGAAATACTTTGAGGTATGGAGTTTTCAATAAAAGAAAGTTTATTATTTTCGACACGAAGCGATTATATGATAAAGTTATTACGAATAGGAGATTGATCAAGGAAAGAGGATTTGTTAATCGTGGAGTGATCAATCCTACTGGTTCGATTGATAAAATCATTCTGCAAAGGCATTGGAAAGTTCTGTGTTACACTACGTTTGTGATTGTCGTAACTGTGGTGAAAGAGTTTTATGCAAACTTACATGGAATTAATCAAGGTGTTGTCTTCGTACGAGGTAAGGCTGTACCATTTACTCCTGTAAGGATTAATGAATTGTATATGATAGACAACATTCCAATCTGTCATTATAAAATTTCATTCATACACGAGATTTGATGCAAGACGTGTATTATCTTCAGACGGATGAAATTGATGTGAGAGATATGAGATGAAGGATATGTTAGTTTCTCCACTTCATTATATAATCCAATTTCGAAGCAATGACATTTCTTTATTGCTGCAAAATTACTCCCTACTATGAAAATTAGTAGAGTCACCAAAGAATGTGTTATTTTAAATTACTGCATTCAAATGGAAAAACCCATTGATATAGAGTCTATTATAATTAAATCTATTATGAGTATCCTTACTAATGAACCAATTTATGGACTTGGGCATCCATCTACCATCTTTTTGATTTGCAGTCAAGCCCAAGTTCCATTTGAAAGTTGGGAAAAGACTTTATTACCTTGAGAGACCATGAATCCTATGGATGAGAAGTACTATGGAAAAGGGAAATGAAGTATAAGAAGCCATCATAGATCAATCTTCACATGCTTCAACTCCATTAATACCACCAACTGTTGGAAGTTCGCTTGCTTTGGAAAAGAAATTGAAAGAGAACTTCAGAGTATTATGACTACAGTAGGAGATCTTACATACCTTTTTTATCACCTAGATTGGAGAATGAAAGAAAATTTTGATCACACTGAAACTTTTGAAGTTGGATTAGTTCAGATGTTTAAAGAAAATGGGTGGATCGAAGAAAATTTAACATATCAATTCCCGTACCGATTCTTCTTCAACTTATATGTTCATTACTAATCTATGGGAGATATCAGAGGAGAAAGCACTGAAGAAGAGGCGTAATAATTGAACTTTAAATCCTCTATCTATTTAAGAACATTATATATATTTAGTGTAATTGTGTGGATTTAATTTGGTTTGGTTTTTTTTTTTTTTTGCTTTGGANTGGATTAGCTCAGCTGTTTAAAGAAAATGGGTGGATCAAAGAAAATTAAACATATCAATTCCCGTACCGATTCTTCTACAACTTATATGTTCATTACTAATCTATGGGAGATATCAGAGGAGAAAGCACTGAAGAAGAGGCATAATAATTGAACTTTAAATCCTCTATCTATTTTAGAACATTATATATATTTAGTGTAATTGTGTGGACTTAATTTGGTTTGGTTTTTTTTTTTTTTTGCTTTGGAATTCTGAACTTTGATTGTGTGTATAGTTTTGTGACATCGTTTAGTGTTGTGACTTGATTTTGACGCTGATTTATAATTAGTTTGTTTAATATGTTTGATTGTGTAATTAAAAAAATATGTTTGTAAAAAATGTACTTTAATATATAAAAGTTAGTTTGTTGTTGTTTATGAACATTCGTGTTGGTGAAATGTTTTGTTTTGTGAATTATTGTTAGATAAAAATTTGTGTTTAAAATACTAAAAATTTTGGAGCAAGTCGATAGGAAATTGAAAATTAAAAAAAAAAAATCAAAATATGAAATTTTTGGCCCTTCAGCGCCGACGACGCCCTCGACCCGACAACAGTTTTTAACCCCTTAAAATTCACAATTTTTACTGAGGCCACCATTTTTACGCTTAAGTCATCTTCAACCTTCGGTTTGGGTGGCTAGGGCTTGATTGTGGTCGGATTNTATGTTTGTAAAGTGTACTTTAATATATTAAAGTTAGTTTCTTGTTGTTTGTGAACATTCGTGTTGGTGAAATGTTTTGTTTTATGAATTATTGTTAGATAAAAATTTATGTTTAAAATACTAAAAATTTTTGAGTAATTCGATGGAAAATTGAAAATTATAAAAAAATCAAAATATGAAAATTTCGGCCCTTCAGCGCCGACGGCGCTAGAATCGGCGTCGACGACGCCCTCGACCCGAAAACAGATTTTAACCCCTTAAAATTTACAATTTTTACTGAGGCCACCATTTTTTCGCTTAAGTCATCTTCAACCTTCGTTTTGGGTGGCTAAGGCTTGATTGTGGTCGGATTTGAGGCGATTTAGAGGCTAAAAGACTTCGGATTTCATCTTCTCTAGGTAAGAGCTACACTTTAAACCAAAAATTTTTTATTTTCACCAAGGATTTATCCCACATTGCATAGATCCGAAAATATAAAAAAAAAATTTTGAGAAATTTTTGAGAAAATCCTTTGGTGATGAACTCTTATATAGTGATTTGAAGTTTAAAATGTTTTACATTTTGATTTTCAGAATTTTAGAATTTATTAAAATTTTTCAAAATTTTCTAGATTTCCTATGACACCTAGATCGAGTAAAAGGAAAGTAAAATATGACGAACAAAAATTTGTTAGCTTTAGAGCCAGTGCTCGATTTCGTAGCATTTGTGAAAATAAGAAAGTAATTCAGGACCGAGGTTTTAAAAATCCAAGAGGAGAAGTTGAACGTTTNAATTTATCCCACATTGCATAGATCCGAAAATATGAAAAAAAAAATTTTGAGAAATTTTTGAGAAAATCCTTTGGTGATGAACTCTTATATAGTGATTTGAAGTTTAAAATGTTTTACATTTTGATTTTAAGAATTTTAGAATTTATTCGAATTTTTCAAAATTTTCAAGATTTCCTATGACACCTAGATCGAGTAAAAGGAAAGTAAAATATGACGAACAAAAATTTGTTAGCTTTAGAGCCAGTGCTCGATTTCATAGCATTTGTGAAAATAAGAAAGTAATTCAGGACCGAGGTTTTAAAAATCCAAGAGGAGAAGTTGAACGTTTGATTATTACTTGACAATGAGAAAACTTCTGTTATTTTACTGCCAATGCGATGGCTGGGATTGTAATGGAATTTTATGCCAACCTTCTTGAAGCTTCTAATGATTATGTATTGGTTCGTGGAAAAAGGGTAGAATTTACTCTAAAGAAAATAAATGAGTTTTATTCTGTAGAAGATGTGTATAGATGCCAGTTTCATTTTTTTCTGTTACAGAT
>JXCR01145922.1:147234-176786 GCA_002079205.1 Phalaenopsis hybrid cultivar
TTCTGTGAATTTCCTAGCAAATTTGTCATTTCCAATTTAAATCTTCCCCATAGGATTGATATTTGGGGTTTAAATAGAAAGTCCATTATTACTTGACAATGATGCATATACTTGCGTAGAATCCAAATATTAATTGATTATATTTAATTAAATTTTACACAATCTATCACAACAAAAAGTATGATCAAACACCCCTAATTCTCCTCACGAGAGGCGTCAAGCCCCTCTTTTTAAAGATACACTAAAATCTTCTTTTTCCCAAGAGACACATTTTCACTCTAAGAGACACATCTTCACTCCGAAAGAAAAATCTCTTCATTTTCAGATGTCTAAATTCATTGTATGACTCATTGGGGCATGCATGGCCATCTAGAACCTTCCATAACAGCCCAAAACCACCAAAAGTTGTCCATAACCATCTCTGGATAGTTTTTGGCGCCTAGGCGCCACCCTGCAGGCAGCTCCACCATTTTGCCCCTTATCACTCCGTTTCCTCCCATTTCAGCTCTGTTTTGCTCCACATTGTTATACCTACAAGATAAACATGAATATAACATCTCTTTAAAGTGTAATTTCATTCAAAAACATGTGATAAATGAAATGATGAATAAGCATAGAGAGACATCAAAATATGTCAGGTCAAAATTTTCTTCCTTGCTCGTTTTGACTCNGAAGTAAACTAAAGTGTAGGCTTCCTAGATCTTAGGAGCACACCTTGAGAGAGTTCATCCTCCTAATTTTCAAATGATCCTAAGAAGTCAAACATCTGGCCCTAGTTCATGAGATAATTAGGACACTAGGCACGACGGTGCACTAGATTGCGATTCATGACTGATTTAATTTGATCAAATAATGAAATTCTTACCTTAATCAAAATTGAAACCCAATGCTCCAGGATTTGAGTTTGTCTTACACTCAAATCTTCCTGGCAATTGGGGACATTCCAATATCACATATGAATTTTCTATTATTGGTCCTTTATGTGTGATATTATATTTTATTTTATTTGTTTGTCTTTTTCCTATGATTTACCTGTTTCTGTTAAGCCTTTTTCAGTTCATACTTTACTCTTTTACATAGCGCATAATAGCTAAACTTAAAGGAGCAATGAACATACCAGGTGTACAAGTTTAATTTATATTACAATATTTTATCTCAAAGCATGTTATACTGCTTTCATAACCTGTTATACTATTTTCCCAACATGTTATACTACTCTTTATAGCACGTTATACTCTTTTTTTAGCATGTTATACTGTCTTTCCTCTTTACTGTACAGTACATTGTTACTTTTCTTTCACACAACATGTTTTATTGCTTAGTTTTTGTACTATATCTTAGTATAGATTAACCTAGTGGTTAGATGCATTTTTAAAACTAAAATTAAACCTGGAGGTGCTACTACAAAGAGTTTGGAGCGAACATCATGGGCAGCGCGACGAGGAACAACTTTAAGGTGGATCTGCAGCAGCAAAACATCTTCACATCACAAAAACACATTCACATCACCTATCACATTCTTTAGTTTAAATAACAACCCATAAGATCACTCTTTAGGCTTTTTGTACAACTCTGTTGTACAATTATAAGTCCTAATACTTTAGGATTCCAATGTTACCGTGCTATACAGTGTAAATCCTCCTATCTCTTTAGGCTATTTGCACCGTTCAATATTGTGTAAATATAAGTTCTAAATCTTAAATAATTTGCATGATTGAAATATCAAATAAGCATCACTTCAAAGATATAAAACCGAACATTAGGATAGTTGGGATATTCCTAGGGTTTCTCATGGATCTGTGATATCCCCTACTTTTCTTCCATTTGGATTCCTTAAATAATTGTTCCTATTTTGAGCCATTCCAATTTGATTTTCTTATGTCCAATTGTGAAAACCTAAACTTTGAAATCTTGAAAGCAAAACCACTTGATCTTAATCGAGAGTTTTCTCAAGTGACCTCCAATCATTTAAGATGTAATTAACTATAGGGGCTTGCCTCTATAGAGAACCTGAAACCCAGATAAAATAAACCCTATCTAATTTTTATGTTAGGTATGAGAACTTGTTGGTCTTTTTATAAAATATTTTGCAGACCAAAACGAATGTCACAAATTCTTGAGTCTAGGTGATTGAATCCCTATTACAAGCGATATATTTATTTCTTCGGGATAAGTGTATTACCTGTAGTATTGTATTCAATCATTTAAACTATTTAAAACCTATTTTAAAATTAAAACTTTACTTTTAAAAATCAAAAAAAAGATTATATTCATATTTAAATTATTTTCAAAATCACAAAATCACCATTTTTTTTCAAATCACGAAGGTTAAAAAAACGGCCGACAATTACATGCAAGCTCTTGGAAGTATCCTATATTACATTTTTACTTGTGATAGGTGGCAAGCTGTGATGTAGTGCGCTCGGGGGTATGCAAGATATTCGGAATGTGCAAATTTTTTGTTAGACGTCAATGTCTGGTTGTCTTAGGTTGTCTGGGCATGTGCTAGTTTGGGCTCTAAAAAGTACCGCTCAGCTTTTATGATCAGATTTTTTATTGGTGCATGCTGGCTCTAAAAAGTACCGCTCAGCTTTTATGATCATATTTTTTATTGGTGCATGCTCTTATGAGATAATCAACTCTTTCAATAATGTGAGAGAGAACAATAATGCTGGTCATCAAGGGCTAAGTGATTCACATATAATAGTAGCAACAACTTCATTTTAAAAGAGTAAATTCATACACATGCTTAAAAGGGATGGTAGAGGAAATGATACAACAACAGCAACACAATTCTGCAAATGCATTGGATGGATGCTTTCTTCAAGGGAACAATCCGCATAATATGTGTTAAGAAACCATGATTGTATGTATGTGAACTTCTGTTATGTTTAGAAATGAATTTCTGCTCCAGAAGTTAAAAAAAAGTAGTTGTTACCGCATTCTTTTAAACAGTTTTAACAAACAGGGGCAACATGGTCATTTCTCTATAAACAGTTGCCCCACAGCTGTTTTCACACAGCTGCACCAAACAGGCAGTCAGCTTCCCCACAGCAGCTTCCTGGGGCAGCGCAACTGCAGCTATGGCAAACAAAGCCTAAGTCATTTGTGGGGAGGTTCCTGTTCTGTAGCCGAGCCTCCTTGCTCTTTCATTCCAGCAGTATCTTTTTCATTTAATTGACGAATATAGATCTCATTTTCACCTTTTCCACCACTTATAGGGTCATAAGAAATTAGAGGTTTTTTTTCTCTAACCTTAGAGCTACCAGGATTTCCTTGGATGACACAATTCATGGATTGGTAACAAGTGGTTTCTGATCGGGTTGGGTCGACTATCTTCACGACCAGGTAGATTTAGGGTCTCCGTAGCTTGAAATGACAGATCCATGTTACCCAGACCCAGCTACCTCTACTTGTTTAAGGATTTCTCTTCTTTCCTTTGACACTTACTTTGAGCTATGTCAATTTTTTGAAATATCGTTGATGTTGTCTCGTGGGCTCTGCATGACTAGGCGCTGACGCCAGTTGTGGATACACTGATTCACCCTCGGCCCTATAGTCCGGTGTAGGCATCGAAAGCATCGAGATTCTCCCGCTTGAGATGATAAAAATCCTTTGGTTTTTCGATTAATTGGATATCACAAATAATGTAATGAAGACTCTTTATCGATAGTATTTTTGAGCATCCCTAAAGATGTAATTAACCTGATGGATACATTCTTTTGGGAGTACTCTTGAATCCGTAAAAAACATAAAAACTTGGCTCTCTGGTTACATGGGTGACTTATGTAGGGATTCATTTCGCGGATTGTGTTTCAAGATATTTCGATCCGATATCTTTTGGACGTACATCCTTGAATTATCACTCGAAGATTATCTTACATACTCCCTCATTGTTTTTTTTTTTAAATTTATTTGTATAACTTTTGTCGTATATCATATCTTTTCGATTCCTCTTCTCTTTGGATCATTTTTATGATCCGGGAGGAAGATTTAGTTGGAAAAGGGAATCATACGACGGTAAGGCAAACTAGCGATTTTGAGTCTTTTTAAAATGACCTAGAATATTTCTTATGTGTAAAAAAATGTTGTACATTAATAGGTATAAAAACAAGTAATTAGGTAAGAAATAAACCTGAAAATTAGTCTGTTTTTATGGAATCTATAATTAGCTATACTGCAAGAATGAAATATTACTGAATTATCATAGATGGAAAGCTGCCATTTATAAATTCTTGGATTGTTATAGATGCAAAGGTAATGGCCATGGATCCAGTGTTTTTTTAAAATCTAGTTATGACTCTTTAAATTTGAACGAAAGGAAATTTCTTCCTGATCTCATATAAGTGATTGCATTATTCTATTAATTAATATACTCACATTGTTTACCTTAACAATTTATTGTGAGTTGGTTTTATGAATATGCAAGCCCACTTAGGGCTCATTCGGGGCAGCTTATTTGGCGCGGCACATTTTGAAAACGCCGAATGAAGCTTTTGGAAACAACGACATAGTTGCTTTTTTTAATAATCTATCTTAAACGCTGGTCGGGGGTTCGACCCAGTGGCCCACGTTTTTTCGCGAACTTAGTACTTACCTATCCTCTCGCACTTAACTCTCACCGTTGCTCTCTCTCTCTCTCGCTTTTCTTCTACCCTCGTCTCTCTTGATTGCATCTCTCAATTGCTCCTCTCTCGCGCTCTCTCCATTTGCAACAGTTTGTCTTTCTCTTTTCTCTCTTCTCTCCGATCTCTGTTGGCAACGAGTTGCCTCTCTACTCTCCCTCTTCCTTCCAATCTCCGGCTCTCTCTGTTTACCGTGCTCTCCATCCTTCCAACCACTGCCCCGCCCACCAGATTCCTCCCCACCGCCGTCCAACGTCTCAATACCTTACAACTACTGTCCAGTCCACCCCAAGCGCCTTCCAACTACTGTCTAGTCCACAATGCTCATGTTCTGGTGGCTATGCTTCCTGCCCTCTCGGATCCATCGCTCTCTTCCTAGAGAGTCTTTTTTTGTGTTTTGTGTTGCTTTCTTTTCGTATTTTTCACAGCGTTGTCGTTGTCTTTTCCGTTTACATGTTTGTATTGTTTATGTTGAGGAGTCGTCATTGTAACCCTATTCAAATTTACTTTCTTATCATGGTTTGGGCTTTGTCCGGTATCATGGGTATTTTATGGGATGATGATGTTGATGATGATGATATTTGTTATCCTACATGGTGAACTCTGTGCTTGATTATTTGCATGATTGGGCAGTACCACTGATACGCTATTACAATGCTTCAATTTATTAATTTTTAGCCATTTGGTGAAGAATTTATTGTAGGACGGAAGACGGCACCATTAAATATTTTGTAATGTTGTCTTTTCAATATGTTAGAATATGGTTTTAAGCTTCAGCAAAAATTTACTCTTCCGTTAATTTTTCATCAATTTTAGCTGAAGCAAGTCCTCATACTGCCAAAGATCTCGGCTTGCTGAGTTTCAACTGCAACCTTTTTGTTTCTGTTGCTGAAAGTGCAAAACTGTCATATAATTTCAATCTGAACTATTGTTTTGTCAAAAAATTTTGAGTGTTCAACATAATTCAAACATTAACACTAAAATTGCCAAAACTACATGAACTTTCAGACAGAGTTTCACAACATTTTCAGAATAATTAAGGTTTCTTGTTTAAGTTAATTTTTATTTCAAATGGCCTCTTGATTCACTTTTTGTTTATCAAGCCTTGCTCATTTTTCCACATCTACTTTCTTCTCCCTGTAAATTAAAATTTTCTTCTCTTAATTTATTTGTTTCTTGGAGATCCAAAAATTTAGTTTTGTTTTTGTGGCAATTCGATGAAAATTTTCCTTGCAATTATTCCGCTTGTCCAGATAGCCTTGTATTTAGATGTAGTTCTCAACACAAGCGCTTTTGATTCTTCTTGCAGGACCATCTTGATGAATAATTCAAATGTCTCTATGATGGAACATGAGAATAGCGCAATGCCCTCAGAAATTAATCAGGTGGAGACTTCTCCAGATTTGTTAAAGAACACTCCTTCTAACATAGCCAGGTTGGAGGATTTGATTGAACAATGCAAGGGTCGCCAAAAATACCGTGCTCAGACAAGGAGCCCTTCTGATGGTGAAAATGTTCGTTGGTATTTCTGCAAAATTCCTCTTGCTGAGAGACGTGAGTTATCCATATAAATGGGCTACATTATCTCATGGTTGAAAATGTGCACTATGGTTTAAGTTTCTTTAGAGCAAACATAAATATATGAATAATATGATACTCTTGCACATTGTTTATACTTGTACTAGTTATAGTTATCATTTTGCTCTGGTTGCTGCAATTAAATTATTGATATGCATCATGTTTCCACACTGGCTATAATGCTAATATATTTGTTCTATATTGTCCACGAAATTGTGAAGAATAGGAAGAACATTCAATTTGGAGTATCACAATGAGACTGAATGGCAGATTGTCCCCCCTTCGATATTTTATTCTTATCGAGCTATCACCGCATAAGATAGAAGTAAATTCTAGAACAACCAATCCCACCTTTGGAGTGCACATCCCTTCTTTGCTTTTGATCATTAAAATAGGAATCTTTGGGTATTTTAGGGAGAGAAAGATCATCAATGGATACTGGTAAGTGTCAACGCTCTCTCTTTCCCTTTGAATAATTTAATTCAAGTTAAGCTATGATCTAATTTTAGTTATGCTAGATCTGTTTTATGTTTCTTTTTTATTTGTCATTCAAATATGTTACCACTTGATATGATTATCAATATCTTCCTATTAGAGAGCCTGGGTTTTTAATATTAGATTTAGAATGCTGTGATATTGAATTTTATGAGAAAAAAAGTTAGCTTTTAGTTAAAGCAATTATTTTTGGTTGATGTAAAAGTTTGACCATATATAAATTATTTGATGTATTCTTATAGCACACGGTTATACATAAAAAAAATAATATGAATTGAATTTTCTTTTCTCATTCATTATGTTACATTAGAGTCTAAAGGCTTTCATTCGAGTAGAAGAAGAGTTCAGGAAAAACTTGAATTATGGAGATCAATTTTAGAGTATAATGGCTTTTGTTTGAGTAGATCTAAAACTGAATACATGGAATGTAGTTTTAATAGTAGTAGGTCTAGTGGCGGGGTGTTAACAATGGGTGATTAAGTCATTAAAAGATGTGAATATTTTAGATATCTTAGGTCTATTGTTCAGAGTGATGGTTATTACTAGAATTCAAGTTGGATGGTTGAAGTGGAGGATTGCATCGGGCCTATTGTGTGATAGAAAAGTACCGCCTAGACTTGAAGGAAAATTTAATAAGATGGTGAGACCCACAATTCTGTATGGCGCATAACATTGGCCTATAAAACATAAACATGGAATTAAATTAAGTGTTGCTAAGATGAGACTGCTTAGGTGGATGAGTGGCTTTACACTTAGAGAAAAAATGCGGAACAAATATATCCGTAAAATGGTTAATGCGGCTTTAGTGGCAAACAAGATTAGAGAGAGTCACCGTAGTTGATTTGGTCACATTAAACATCGACTATCTGATGATCCAATTAGGAGAGTAGATGTTTTAGATTCAACTTATGTTAAAAAGATTTGGTCATGTTGTATAATAAATGATCTTAATTTTTTAGAATTAAATGAAAATATGACTCTCAATAGAACTATGAAGAAAAAGGATTCATATAGCCGACCCCACTTAGTGGGATTAAGACTTATTGTAGTATTTGTTATATTATATTATAATTTCTTCACAATGCGCTATTATTGTAATTTAGCATTTTCATTATAGCTTAACGACCTAATTAGCTTAGATTTAATTGTGGAACTACTTCTGGATCAGGCTTCCTCTTTTAAGCTATTTGATTCTTTAAACGCCATATAAAATGGAATAATAGTAACATGAAAATAAGTTCATCACTCAAATAATGATCTTATATTTGACCTTGATTTCATATAATCATCATTCATTTAGCCAAATAACTTGTACATTTGATTTACCAGTCCATCTTTATTTGTTGACAAAATTCTTTTGCATATTTTTGGCAAAACACCCATTTGCGTGAGACGCTCAACCTTTTGACTTGGCTGGTATATTTTGATTGATTATAGCTTGATCAACATTGAATTAAATTGAAACGGATAAATCGTCCCAATCAGTGAATGTTGCTTTCACAAACAAATTAATGCATAATGAATCCCTTTTTTATCCTCCTTTGAGTCCATCAAATATGTCTCAACATCAAGTTTGGCCTCTTGGGCACATGATTAACCTCTTTTGGCACTCATATTGAGATCTACTTAGTATTGTTTGGTTGTCCTCTTGGGTCATATTCATGTTCTCATAGACTTGCACAATATGTGGATTGATCTGTGGATGTAAGATCGAGCAGATCATCAAGAAGTATTTCTTTTCGCTTCTTTCCTCACCTCTCTTTTTTCCCTCTCAACTTATATGCTGGACCTTCTTTATTGTGTGGTTAGTTGGAAGTAATGATGGATTCTTTGAAGGTAATCTCCATGATGCTATATCAAAATTTGTATTGTCCGCAATCATGGTAGAGGCTTCCAATTTCTAACTTCTCTGCTCAAAGCTGACAACCCCTAATGCATTGGTTTTTGAATCCATAGAAGTTCCTAATTTTTCTCTTTTTCTCACACATGTTATAATGATATCCCATAGTTTGTAATGACTAGATGATCCCAATTGATTTGGAATTGGGGCTGTGAGAGAGTTATGAAACCAATATAAAATTAGGATTGATGGCTTTATGATGGAGTTATGCAAACCCAGTACCTTACCAATATGAAATGAAGGGGTATGAGGGAAGGTTTTTTATTATGCAATGAAGCCTATCTAAGCCCTTATTAGTTTAGTTTTAAAAGCCGTGATCCTCTTGGGTTATGGTGTGATGTGCCAATAATTATTTGAAAGTGGATCTACGACACTACTTAATGGCCAGTCATAATTTACACCTATATCTTTAGATCCAATTGTTTATTCATCACCGATTGACAATATACCATGCTTTATCTTCATGATGAAAGAATAATTCCATCGTCCAGCGAAATGTGTGTGAGGATAACTGGGGATGGCTATTAAAAATTGAGACTTAGAATGATATAATGTGTTGGTTTGCTTTTGAATTATTGTATTTTGGTAGAAAATATTTGTACAAGTAAACCACTGCTGAAATATCTTATTTGATATTTTATGAGATTTTTTCAATTAGTAGTTTACATTATATATTTGTAGTTGCGCCTATAGTCCATTGAAAGACTTATTCAAAATGTATCTCCACCTTTCTTCTTAACAAAGTAGCAATATTCCCACTCTGTGGTCTTTTTGGTGCACTCATTTTAAAGTTGCATTAGTTTTATTGCAAATCCTAGGTGGGGCTTTCTTGGAATAAATACAAGTGGTGAGAAGAGTGCTATATATTATGTACCTATTGGTGAGCACTCCCACACTTCTGCTTAATTGAGTTGTGGTTGTGGACTGGCATATCATGAGATTTGTGCTATAATTGCATGCTTTCAAACTTTGAAATTAATTTTTCTTTATTGACTCCCTCTCCAAAACTATTCCGTTCCTTGTTTTTAATATTAAATTTGGTAATATTTATGATTTCTTAATTTATAGATGAAGTAAAGTTTGTATATTTAGGTTGAAGATTGAAGTTCGCTTGAAAATTAAGCTGTATTGAGCTTGGATCAAATTCAATAAGCTGATTAATGAGGCAAGCTTATATTGAATGAAAGTTAATTTGAATTGAACTCGATAAAATCAAGGTAGCTTAAGATCAGATCAAACATTATGCCTGTGTGTATTTATGCATATAGTTAGAATTTAGTAAATGTATATATGCACTAAGATACACCTACACTTACACAAAGTTTTAGTTGAAGTTGGGTTCAAGGAGTACATAAATTGTTTGTTAGTCTTAGATTAGGATTTAATCAAACCCTAGTTGGGTGATATTTTCTTTGGCCTTCGAAGTGGAGGTTTAAAGTTTGAATCTCACTAGTAAAAATAATTTGAACTAACAATCTGTATGAGCGTGTTTATTTGCTCCAACTCATTTCTGTTGTTTGTCGAATAAATTTTTTGATGTTTTCCAAACTTTTTTGATCATTCCCCTTCACATATTAGATAATCTTTATGTGTTAACAAAATTCTATCATCCCACCTTGTGGTTCATTTCAGTTATGACTGACATGAAATTAGA
This sequence comes from Phalaenopsis hybrid cultivar, assembly GCA_002079205.1. NCBI lineage: Eukaryota > Viridiplantae > Streptophyta > Magnoliopsida > Asparagales > Orchidaceae > Phalaenopsis > Phalaenopsis hybrid cultivar. The sequence goes on from JXCR01145922.1 coordinate 157,487, forward strand.
CTCTCTAGCTAGTCTCCTCAATAAAAAAATGATAAAAAGCTTTATAATCACGATTCATTCTTCCCAATTTCATGTTCTCTTGCTTCCTTGTATTGGTCAGTGAATAGGTCCTTGCCGAATTTTCTTCTATTCACTTTTAAAGTTCAAGACACCTGTTCCAAGAGTCTCCGCTAGTTGAACCGCGTCCAGTAGACGACCTCTTCCGCTCATCCCCTTCGTCAGCTCTTTGATTGAGATACAATAACCTAGGTCCCTAAACTTGGAATGGATGGTGGAGCGTAGGTGACAAGCAGTTAGATGGATACAGTGCTTTACCCGTAAACGCTTCTCCAACTCTCGCAAGAATTGTATGGGAGTTGTCCTCGTAGGGACTTCCCGAATGACTGTACCGGGGAATTTTACCGTATTCAGTCCAGCTATGGTTGTTGATCCTGCGGAGCTTACCCAAAGGTTTAGGCCGGATTGTACGGGGCCGCTCAGACGAAGAACCGACAAATCAAGTCAGAAATTCTAGCTCGGGTGGGGCATCAACCACAACACAGGTTGCAGACCTATCGAGATGCTTCCTTACAGAACCTAACATGGGCTCTCACTCAATAAAGTGAGTGGGAAGCTTTATAAACGCGAGCAGGGGAATAGAGATCAGTCTGTCTTGTCTTAAACTAGCCCTACTCTATCCATCTTGGCTATCTTGAGCTTCTTCATAAGCTTGGGGCTATTTTTCATTTTTTGCTTAGTACTAGGGCTTCCAACACTAATTCCTACGCTGAATCAGGGCTCATAGCCCCTGTGACCTTCACAGCCTGATTTAGAGCAGAGAAAGGGCTATACCTCATCCCAATTGTTTTTCCATAATTGACTTAGGAGGTATGGTTCCCACGGTTTATCCGATCCGTAAGAGAAAGAGATTCAAGAGGTTCCTGTATCGAACTTTTATGGGTGAAGGGCAGAAGGGAGTTCAGATCAATTCCTTTTCATCATAGTCACTCACTTGTTGATGGTTCCTCTCGGCATGCCCGTTGAGCAGTTGCCCTTTCACTCGACACTTCACCTAAGGATCATTCATGAAGATCAGACGCTGTCAAGCCCTCTACGGGTCTTCATGTTGAAAGTCAAGGAACTCTCGAGACTCAGCATGAAAGATTTTCTATTTGTGTTGTGGGTGTGCGTGCATGCATGTGTATATATGTACATTATATTTGTGTGTGTGTGTGGGTATTTTCCTTTTCAAAATGAAATCTAACAAATTATTGCCGCATTATATAAAAAATGACATGGGGGTTATCGTGTAGTAATTGTCTCAATATTTTCAGTAGTTTAAGCAAAAGTTATCCCCATCATCAAAGAGGAATTATTATTTGTTCGGCGAGTACACATGGTGCTAGATAATTTATATATTGGTACATATAGCTTATCTATTACTTGATCTATTAAAATTGTTTCTTCCCCTTTTGTTTCAAGGACAAGATAGTTTTTTATTGTCATTTAAATGGAACATGATCGTGAACAAGTGGATTCAGCTAAGGTACCAATTTTGTTGATATGCTGAAATCACTTAGTAGGACTCAGAATAATGGCATTTTAGCTTTGTGACTGTCTAGCATTTTGACGCTGTTCCTGGATACTTTAGATTCCCCATTATTTAGGATTTTGTTTTACATTTTTTAGGTTTAATTTATGTTGTATTTTATCTCCTTCTATGCATGGTTATGATTAGATTTTACCTACGTTTATATGAGTTAACTTTGACTCCTAAGTTCTATGTAAACCTTTTAATCGTTTTAATTTTTGTGATGAGTGGATGAATGAAGGCTTTACATCTGCTTCTATCACTGACACAACTCTAGAAAGCATCCTTTTTTTTTCGAGGATTCAATGATTCATATTGTCATGGGGCTGTCCGATTTAATTGTTATTATTCTCAGATCCCTATATGAAAGCTGTATCACCTCTTCTTNTAGTGCACATCCCTTCTTTGCTTTTGATCATTAAAATAGGTATCTTTGGGTATTTTAGGGAGAGAAAGATCATCAATGGATACTAGTAAATGTCAACGCTCTCTCTTTCCCATTGAATAATTTAATTCAAGTTAAGCTATGATCTAATTTTATTTATGCTAGATCTGTTTTATGTTTCTTTTTTATTTGTCATTCAAATATGTTACCACTTCATATGATTATCAATATCTTCCTATTAGAGAGCCTGGGTTTTTAATATTAGATTTAGAATGCTGTGATATTGAATTTTATGAGAAAAAAAGTTAGCTTTTAGTTAAAGCAATTATTTTTGGTTGATGTAAAAGTTTGACCATATATAAATTATTTGATGTATTCTTATAGCACACGGTTATACATAAAAAAAATAATATGAATTGAATTTTCTTTTCTCATTCATTATGTTACATTAGAGTCTAAAGGCTTTCATTCGAGTAGAAGAAGAGTTCAGGAAAAACTTGAATTATGGAGATCAATTTTAGAGTATAATGGCTTTTGTTTGAGTAGATCTAAAACTGAATACATGGAATGTAGTTTTAATAGTAGTAGGTCTAGTGGCGGGGTGTTAACAATGGGTGATTAAGTCATTAAAAGATGTGAATATTTTAGATATCTTAGGTCTATTGTTCAGAGTGATGGTTATTACTAGAATTCAAGTTGGATGGTTGAAGTGGAGGATTGCATCGGGCCTATTGTGTGATAGAAAAGTACCGCCTAGACTTGAAGGAAAGTTTAATAAGATGGTGAGACCCACAATTCTGTATGGCGCATAACATTGGCCTATAAAACATAAACATGGAATTAAATTAAGTGTTGCTAAGATGAGACTGCTTAGGTGGATGAGTGGCTTTACACTTAGAGAAAAAATGCGGAACAAATATATCCGTAAAATGGTTAATGCGGCTTTAGTGGCAAACAAGATTAGAGAGAGTCACCGTAGTTGATTTGGTCACATTAAACATCGACTATCTGATGATCCAATTAGGAGAGTAGATGTTTTAGATTCAACTTATGTTAAAAAGATTTGGTCATGTTGTATAATAAATGATCTTAATTTTTTAGAATTAAATGAAAATATGACTCTCAATAGAACTATGAAGAAAAAGGATTCATATAGCCGACCCCACTTAGTGGGATTAAGACTTATTGTAGTATTTGTTATATTATATTATAATTTCTTCACAATGCGCTATTATTGTAATTTAGCATTTTCATTATAGCTTAACGACCTAATTAGCTTAGATTTAATTGTGGAACTACTTCTGGATCAGGCTTCCTCTTTTAAGCTATTTGATTCTTTAAACGCCATATAAAATGGAATAATAGTAACATGAAAATAAGTTCATCACTCAAATAATGATCTTATATTTGACCTTGATTTCATATAATCATCATTCATTTAGCCAAATAACTTGTACATTTGATTTACCAGTCCATCTTTATTTGTTGACAAAATTCTTTTGCATATTTTTGGCAAAACACCCATTTGCGTGAGACGCTCAACCTTTTGACTTGGCTGGTATATTTTGATTGATTATAGCTTGATCAACATTGAATTAAGCTGAAACGGATAAATCGTCCCAATCAGTGAATGTTGCTTTCACAAACAAATTAATGCATAATGAATCCCTTTTTTATCCTCCTTTGAGTCCATCAAATATGTCTCAACATCAAGTTTGGCCTCTTGGGCACATGATTAACCTCTTTTGGCACTCATATTGAGATCTACTTAGTATTGTTTGGTTGTCCTCTTGGGTCATATTCATGTTCTCATAGACTTGCACAATATGTGGATTGATCTGTGGATGTAAGATCGAGCAGATCATCAAGAAGTATTTCTTTTCGCTTCTTTCCTCACCTCTCTTTTTTCCCTCTCAACTTATATGCTGGACCTTCTTTATTGTGTGGTTAGTTGGAAGTAATGATGGATTCTTTGAAGGTAATCTCCATGATGCTATATCAAAATTTGTATTGTCCGCAATCATGGTGGAGGCTTCCAATTTCTAACTTCTCTGCTCAAAGCTGACAACCCCTAATGCATTGGTTTTTGAATCCATAGAAGTTCCTAATTTTTCTCTTTTTCTCACACATGTTATAATGATATCCCATAGTTTGTAATGACTAGATGATCCCAATTGATTTGGAATTGGGGCTGTGAGAGAGTTATGAAACCAATATAAAATTAGGATTGATGGCTTTATGATGGAGTTATGCAAACCCAGTACCTTACCAATATGAAATGAAGGGGTATGAGGGAAGGTTTTTTATTATGCAATGAAGCCTATCTAAGCCCTTATTAGTTTAGTTTTAAAAGCCGTGATCCTCTTGGGTTATGGTGTGATGTGCCAATAATTATTTGAAAGTGGATCTACGACACTACTTAATGGCCAGTCATAATTTACACCTATATCTTTAGATCCAATTGTTTATTCATCACCGATTGACAATATACCATGCTTTATCTTCATGATGAAAGAATAATTCCATCGTCCAGCGAAATGTGTGTGAGGATAACTGGGGATGGCTATTAAAAATTGAGACTTAGAATGATATAATGTGTTGGTTTGCTTTTGAATTATTGTATTTTGGTAGAAAATATTTGTACAAGTAAACCACTGCTGAAATATCTTATTTGATATTTTATGAGATTTTTTCAATTAGTAGTTTACATTATATATTTGTAGTTGCGCCTATAGTCCATTGAAAGACTTATTCAAAATGTATCTCCACCTTTCTTCTTAACGAAGTAGCAATATTCCCACTCTGTGGTCTTTTTGGTGCACTCATTTTAAAGTTGCATTAGTTTTATTGCAAATCCTAGGTGGGGCTTTCTTGGAATAAATACAAGTGGTGAGAAGAGTGCTATATATTATGTACCTATTGGTGAGCACTCCCACACTTCTGCTTAATTGAGTTGTGGTTGTGGACTGGCATATCATGAGATTTGTGCTATAATTGCATGCTTTCAAACTTTGAAATTAATTTTTCTTTATTGACTCCCTCTCCAAAACTATTCCGTTCCTTGTTTTTAATATTAAATTTGGTAATATTTATGATTTCTTAATTTATAGATGAAGTAAAGTTTGTATATTTAGGTTGAAGATTGAAGTTCGCTTGAAAATTAAGCTGTATTGAGCTTGGATCAAATTCAATAAGCTGATTAATGAGGCAAGCTTATATTGAATGAAAGTTAATTTGAATTGAACTCGATAAAATCAAGGTAGCTTAAGATCAGATCAAACATTATGCCTGTGTGTATTTATGCATATAGTTAGAATTTAGTAAATGTATATATGCACTAAGATACACCTACACTTACACAAAGTTTTAGTTGAAGTTGGGTTCAAGGAGTACATAAATTGTTTGTTAGTCTTAGATTAGGATTTAATCAAACCCTAGTTGGGTGATATTTTCTTTGGCCTTCGAAGTGGAGGTTTAAAGTTTGAATCTCACTAGTAAAAATAATTTGAACTAACAATCTGTATGAGCGTGTTTATTTGCTCCAACTCATTTCTGTTGTTTGTCGAATAAATTTTTTGATGTTTTCCAAACTTTTTTGATCATTCCCCTTCACATATTAGATAATCTTTATGTGTTAACAAAATTCTATCATCCCACCTTGTGGTTCATTTCAGTTATGACTGACATGAAATTAGACTCTCTAGCTAGTCTCCTCAATAAAAAAATGATAAAAAGCTTTATAATCACGATTCATTCTTCCCAATTTCATGTTCTCTTGCTTCCTTGTATTGGTCAGTGAATAGGTCCTTGCCGAATTTTCTTCTATTCACTTTTAAAGTTCAAGACACCTGTTCCAAGAGTCTCCGCTAGTTGAACCGCGTCCAGTAGACGACCTCTTCCGCTCATCCCCTTCGCCAGCTCTTTGATTGAGATACAATAACCTAGGTCCCTAAACTTGGAATGGATGGTGGAGCGTAGGTGACAAGCAGTTAGATGGATACAGTGCTTTACCCGTAAACGCTTCTCCAACTCTCGCAAGAATTGTATGGGAGTTGTCCTCGTAGGGACTTCCCGAATGACTGTACCGGGGAATTTTACCGTATTCAGTCCAGCTATGGTTGTTGATCCTGCGGAGCTTACCCAAAGGTTTAGGCCGGATTGTACGGGGCCGCTCAGACGAAGAACCGACAAATCAAGTCAGAAATTCTAGCTCGGGTGGGGCATCAACCACAACACAGGTTGCAGACCTATCGAGATGCTTCCTTACAGAACCTAACATGGGCTCTCACTCAATAAAGTGAGTGGGAAGCTTTATAAACGCGAGCAGGGGAATAGAGATCAGTCTGTCTTGTCTTAAACTAGCCCTACTCTATCCATCTTGGCTATCTTGAGCTTCTTCATAAGCTTGGGGCTATTTTTCATTTTTTGCTTAGTACTAGGGCTTCCAACACTAATTCCTACGCTGAATCAGGGCTCATAGCCCCTGTGACCTTCACAGCCTGATTTAGAGCAGAGAAAGGGCTATACCTCATCCCAATTGTTTTTCCATAATTGACTTAGGAGGTATGGTTCCCACGGTTTATCCGATCCGTAAGAGAAAGAGATTCAAGAGGTTCCTGTATCGAACTTTTATGGGTGAAGGGCAGAAGGGAGTTTAGATCAATTCCTTTTCATCATAGTCACTCACTTGTTGATGGTTCCTCTCGGCATGCCCGTTGAGCAGTTGCCCTTTCACTCGACACTTCACCTAAGGATCATTCATGAAGATCAGACGCTGTCAAGCCCTCTACGGGTCTTCATGTTGAAAGTCAAGGAACTCTCGAGACTCAGCATGAAAGATTTTCTATTTGTGTTGTGGGTGTGCGTGCATGCATGTGTATATATGTACATTATATTTGTGTGTGTGTGTGGGTATTTTCCTTTTCAAAATGAAATCTAACAAATTATTGCCGCATTATATAAAAAATGACATGGGGGTTATCGTGTAGTAATTGTCTCAATATTTTCAGTAGTTTAAGCAAAAGTTATCCCCATCATCAAAGAGGAATTATTATTTGTTCGGCGAGTACACATGGTGCTAGATAATTTATATATTGGTACATATAGCTTATCTATTACTTGATCTATTAAAATTGTTTCTTCCCCTTTTGTTTCAAGGACAAGATAGTTTTTTATTGTCATTTAAATGGAACGTGATCGTGAACAAGTGGATTCAGCTAAGGTACCAATTTTGTTGATATGCTGAAATCACTTAGTAGGACTCAGAATAATGGCATTTTAGCTTTGTGACTGTCTAGCATTTTGACGCTGTTCCTGGATACTTTAGATTCCCCATTATTTAGGATTTTGTTTTACATTTTTTAGGTTTAATTTATGTTGTATTTTATCTCCTTCTATGCATGATTATGATTAGATTTTACCTACGTTTATATGAGTTAACTTTGACTCCTAAGTTCTATGTAAACCTTTTAATCGTTTTAATTTTTGTGATGAGTGGATGAATGAAGGCTTTACATCTGCTTCTATTACTGACACAACTCTAGAAAGCATCCTTCTTTTTTTGGAGGATTCAATGATTCATGTTGTCATGGGGCTGTCCGATTTAATTGTTATTATTCTCAGATCCCTATATGAAAGCTGTATTTGTCCTACATCAAATTGGTACTGGAACTTTGGATGCAATGTTTTCTTATGGTGTATTTTTGTTCCAGAAAAGATAAATTGATGATTAAAAAGTTTGACTTTTAATGATTGCTGAAAATTAGGATCAGATTGAAGTTGACATTAACAGATGCAAGTTTCGTGCTTCATAAATTTTTTTGAAACCATGAATATTAAAGAATCAAGAGATCAAACTTAAAAAACCAGATGATTTGATGATGAAGACTAAATTTCAGAGGAGGTCCTGTACTAGAAATAGGATTTAAGTAAATAAAATTTTTTTTGAGAAAATGAAGGAAGAAGATTCACTAATGATAATTGAAGAACTTAAAAAAGTTTTTTCTGTGGATGAAAGCAAAAGAGTATCTGGGGATGACATTGAGATTGATGCTATTGAATAATTTTTTTCATGAAGAAAATTAAATTATCAAGTAGTTAAAATATTGAAATGATTTTAACTATCCGAAAGTAATAATCAAAAGCGACAAACAGATGTCAATCCAAACTAGATGAGATTTCGCAGTTTAATTATTTTCATCATGATAGATTTTGCTAAATGATAAGNCGAAAATTAAATTATCAAGTAGTTAAAATATTGAAATGATTTTAACAATCCGAAAGTAATAATCAAAAGCCACAAACAAATGTCAATCCAAACTAGATGAGATTTCGCAGTTTAATTATTTTCATCATGATAGATTTTGCTAAATGATAAGAATTATTGCAGATCATTTTCGTTTTGGAAAGGGGAGAAGTAGGAATCAGGGCCTTTGATGTTTTGAGGGCTGTTGAATTCTTGACGATCAATCATTTTCTTTGAGGGTGATGTTTTTCTAGTTAGGCAGAATGATGGAAATATTTTGTATTTTTTATTGGTTTTTAGAAATCAGTCCTGAGATATTTACAAGCTTTTTAACACTATGTTCACAATCAAAGACTTGTAAGGGCTTTATAACACTATGACTTTATTGACAACTATTGTGTTACGATGGCAACATTCATAGGGTACTTCAACATCAAAATAAATAGTATTTTTTTTTTTTGGTTTTTAGATTTAGGTATGATTTAGAATTTTTATTACTTTCTTTCGTCAGAATGTTTGTTTTATTTTATTAACATTCTAAATTTGTTACAGTTTCTTAAATTCTGTATAAATCATATAATCATTTTATTTTCATGTTGAGAATATAATGGAATAATGATTTTAGAGATTCAGCCTACATTATCAAAATTCTAGACTCTTTTTTTTTTTTTGCCCTAAATTGGTCCTAAGCCACCTAAGTTGCCTCCACCCTATCGCCAATCTTCATTAGATGGTCAAGAGTATTGGTGGAAATAATTTAGAAAATGCTCATAATTTTTTTTTTAAAATTAGCTGACAATAACATAAAAGCAAGCTATATTACTGTGGTAGGTTAGCATAGTCAAATGCCTTTTTCTTTTTTAACATGGCTTATTTAGTATGGCTTATTTTGTATTCTTTTTAACATAATTTTTTTCATGAAGAAAATTAAATTATCAAGTAGTTGAAATATTGAAATGATTTTAACAATCCGAAAGCAATAATCAAAAGCCACAAACGGATGTCAATCCAAACTAGATGAGATTTGGCAGTTTAATTATTTTCATCATGATAGATTTTGCTAAATGATAAGAATTATTGCAGATCATTTTCGTTTTGGAAAGGGGAGAAGTAGGAATCAGGGCCTTTGATGCTTTGAGGGCTGTTGAATTCTTGACGATCAATCATTTTCTTTGAGGGTGATGTTTTTCTAGTTAGGCAGAATGATGGAAATATTTTGTATTTTTTATTGGTTTTTAGAAATTAGTCCTGAGATATTTACAAGCTTTTTAACACTATGTTCACAATCAAAGACTTGTAAGGCCTTTATAACACTATGACTTTATTGACAACTATTGTGTTACGATGGCACCATTCATAGGGTACTTCGACATCAAAATAAATAGTATTTTNCGATGAGATTTCGCAGTTTAATTATTTTCATAATGATAGATTTTGCTAAATGATAAGAATTATTGCAAATCATTTTCATTTTGGAAAGGGGAGAAGTAGGAAATGAGGGCCTTTGATGTATTGAGGGCTGTTGAATTCTTGACGATCAATCATTTTCTTTGAGGGTGATGTTTTTCTAGTTAGGCAGAATGATGGAAATATTTTGTATTTTTTATTGGTTTTTAGAAATCAGTCCTGAGATATTTACAAGCTTTTTAACACTATGTTCACAATCAAAGACTTGTAAGGGCTTTATAACACTATGGCTTTATTGACAACTATTGTGTTACGATGGCACCATTCATAGGGTACTTCGACATCAAAATAAATAGTATTTTTTTTTTTGGTTTTTAGATTTAGGTTTGATTTAGAATTTTTATTATTTTCTTTGGTCAGAATGTTTGCTTTATTTTATTAACATTCTAAATTTGTTACAGTTTCTTAAATTCTGTATAAATTATATAATCATTTTATTTTNATAGTATTTTTTTTTTTGGTTTTTAGATTTAGGTTTGATTTAGAATTTTTATTACTTTCTTTCGTCAGAATGTTTGTTTTATTTTATTAACATTCTGAATTTGTTACAGTTTCTTAAATTATGTATAAATCATATAATCATTTTATTTTCATGTTGAGAATATAATGGAATAATGATTTTAGAGATTCAGCCTNACCTACATTATCAAAATTCTCGACTCTTTTCTTTTTCTGCTCTAAATTGAACCTAAGCCACCTAAGTTGCCTCCACCCTGTCGCCAACTTTCATTAGATGGTCAATAGTATTGGTGGAAATAATTTAGAAAATGCTCTTAATTTTTTTTTAAATTAGCTGACAATAACATAGTCAAATGCCTTTTTCTTTTTTAACATGGCTTATTAAGTATGGCTTATTTTGTATTCTTTTTAACATAATTTTTTTCATGAAGAAAATTTAATTATGAAGTAGTTTAAATATTGAAATGATTTTAACAATCCGAAAGCAATAATCAAAAGCCACAAAGAGATGTCAATCCAAACTAGATGAGATTTGGCAGTTTAATTATTTTCATCATGATAGATTTTGCTAAATGATAAGAATTATTGCAGATCATTTTCGTTTTGGAAAGGGGAGAAGTAGGAATCAGGGCCTTTGATGTTTTGAGGGCTGTTGAATTCTTGACGATCAATCATTTTCTTTGAGGGTGATGTTTTTCTAGTTAGGCAGAATGATGGAAATATTTTGTATTTTTTATTGGTTTTTAGAAATTAGTCCTGAGATATTTACAAGCTTTTTAACACTATGTTCACAATCAAAGACTTGTAAGGCCTTTATAACACTATGACTTTATTGACAACTATTGTGTTACGATGGCACCATTCATAGGGTACTTCGACATCAAAATAAATAGTATTTTTTTTTTTGGTTTTTAGATTTAGGTTTGATTTAGAATTTTTATTACTTTCTTTCGTCAGAATGTTTGTTTTATTTTATTAACATTCTGAATTTGTTACAGTTTCTTAAATTATGTATAAATCATATAATCATTTTATTTTCATGTTGAGAATATAATGGAATAATGATTTTAGAGATTCAGCCTACATTATCAAAATTCTAGACTCTTTTTTTTCTGCCCTAAATTGGTCCTAAGCCACCTAAGTTGCCTCCACCCTGTCGCCAACCTTCATTAGATGGTCAAGAGTATTGGTGGAAATAATTTAGAAAATGCTCATAATATTTTTTTTTAAATTAGCTGACAATAACATAAAAGCAAGCTATATTACTGTGGTAGGTTAGCATAGTCAAATGCCTTTTTCTTTTTTAACATGGCTTATTTAGTATGGCTTATTTTGTATTCTTTTTAACATAATTTTTTTCATGAAGAAAATTAAATTATCAAGTAGTTGAAATATTGAAATGATTTTAACAATCCGAAAGCAATAATCAAAAGCCACAAACGGATGTCAATCCAAACTAGATGAGATTTGGCAGTTTAATTATTTTCATCATGATAGATTTTGCTAAATGATAAGAATTATTGCAGATCATTTTCGTTTTGGAAAGGGGAGAAGTAGGAATCAGGGCATTTGATGTATTGAGGGCTGTTGAATTCTTGACGATCAATCTTTTCTTTGAGGGTGATGTTTTTCTAGTTAGGCAGGATGATGGAAATATTTTGTATTTTTTATTGGTTTTTAGAAATCAGTCCTGAGATATTTACAAGCTTTTTAACACTATGTTCACAATCAATGACTTGTAAGGGCTTTATAACACTATGATTTTATTGACAGCTATTGTGTTACGATGGCACCATTCATAGGGTACTTTGACATCAAAATAAATAGTTTTTTTTTTTTTTGTTTTTTAGATTTAGGTTTGATTTAGAGTTTTTATTGTTTTCTTTGGTCAGATTGTTTGTTTTATTTTATTAACATTCTAATTTTGTTACAGTTTCTTAAAGTCTGGATAAATTATATAATCATTTTATTTTTATGTTGAGAATATAATGGAATAATGATTTTAGAGATTCAGCCTACATTATCAAAATTCTAGACTCTTTTCTTTTTCTGCCCTAAATTGGTCCAAAGCCACCTAAGTTGCCTCCACCCTGTCGCCAACCTTAATTAGATGGTCAATAGTATTGGTGGAAATAATTTAGAAAATGCTCATAATTTTTTTTTTAAATTAGCTGACAATAACATAAAAGCAAGCTATATTACTGTGGTAGGTTAGCATTGTCAAATGCCTTTTTCTTTTTTAACATGGCTTATTTAGTATGGCTTATTTTGTATTCTTTTTGAAATAATTTTTTTCATGAAGAAAATTAAATTATGAAGCAGTTGAAATATTGAAATGATTTTAACAATCCGAAAGCAATAATCAAAAGCCACAAACAGATGTCAATCCAAACTAGATGAGATTTGGCAGTTTAATTATTTTCATCATGATAGATTTTGCTAAATGATAAGAATTATTGCAAATCATTTTCGTTTTGGAAAGGGGAGAAGTAGGAATCAGGGCATTTGATGTACTAAGGGCTGTTGAATTCTTGACGATCAATCTTTTCTTTGAGGGTGATGTTTTTCTAGTTAAGCAGGATGATGAAAATATTTTGTATTTTTTATTGGTTTTTAGAAATCAGTCCTGAGATATTTACAAGCTTTTTAACACTATGTTCACAATCATTGACTTGTAAGGGCTTTATAACACTATGATTTTATTGACAGCTATTGTGTTACGATGACACCATTCATAGGGTACTTTGACATCAAAATAAATAGTTTATTTTTTTTTTTGGTTTTTAGATTCAGGTTTGATTTAGAATTTTTATTATTTTCTTTCGTCAGAATGTTTGTTTTATTTTATTAACATTCTAAATTTGTTACAGTTTCTTAAATTCTGTATAAATTATATAATCATTTTATTTTCATGTTGAGAATATAATGGAATAATGATTTTAGAGATTTAACCTACATTATCAAAATTCTAGACTCTTTTATTTTTCTGCCCTAAATTGGTCCTAAGCCACCTAAGTTGCCTCCACCCTGTCGCCAACCTTAATTAGATGGTCAATTGTATTGGTGGAAATAATTTAGAAAATGCTCATAATTTTTTTTAAATTAGCTGACAATAACATAAAAGCTAGCTATATTACTGTGGTAGGTTAGCATAGTCAAATGCCTTTTTCTTTTTTAACATGGCTTATTTAGTATGGCTTATTTTGTATTCTTTTTAACATAATTTTTTTCATGAAGAAAATTAAATTATGAAGTAGTTGAAATATTGAAATGATTTTAACAATTCGAAAGCAATAATCAAAAGCCACAAACAGATGTCAATCCAAACTAGATGAGATTTGGTAGTTTAATTATTTTCATCATGATAGATTTTGCTAAATGATAAGAATTATTGCAGATCATTTTCGTTTTGGAAAGGGGAGAAGTAGGAATCAGGGCATTTGATGTATTGAGGGCTGTTGAATTCTTGACGATCAATCTTTTCTTTGAGGGTGATGTTTTTCTAGTTTGGCAGGATGATGGAAATATTTTGTTTTTTTTATTGGTTTTTAGAAATCAGTCTTGAGATATTTACAAGCTTTTTAACACTGTGTTCACAATCAAAGACTTGCATGGACTTTATAACACTATGACTTTATTGACAGCTATTGTGTTACGATGGCACCATTCATGGGGTACTTCGACATCAAAATAAATAGTTTTTTTTTTTTGGTTTTTAGATTTAGGTTTGATTTAGAATTTTTATTATTGTCTTTCGTCAGAATGTTTGTTTGATTTTATTAACATTTTAAATTTGTTACAATTTCTTAAATTCTGTATAAATTATATAATCATTATATTTTCATGTTGAGAATATAATGGAATAATGATTTTAGAGATTCAGCCTACATATCAAAATTCTAGACTCTTTTCTTCTTCTGCCCTAAATTGGTCCAAAGCCACTTAAGTTGCCTCCACCCTGTTGCCAACCTTCATTAGATGGTCAAGAGTATTGGTGGAAATAATTTAGAAAATGCTCTTAATTTTTTATTTTTAAATTAGCTGACAATAACATAAAAGCAAGCTATTTTACTGTGGTAGGTTAGCATAATCAAATGCCTTTTTCTTTTTTAACATGGCTTATTTTGTATTCTGTTTGATAATTGTTTAGTAAAACATTTTCAACCGTAATTTTGCAGAGCTTGCAGCTTCTGTTCCCCTCACCGAGGTTGTGGGGAAAAGTGATTATTTCAGATTCAGTGTGAGAGATTCTCTTGCACTTGAGGTTTCTTTCTTACAGGTTTATATTCTCCACATTATTGCTGCATTTTCTTATTTATAAATTATACTTTTGAGTTACAAACCATATTTCATGATAGTTTATATTTTTAAGAAAGATTTCATTCAGGCTCTCGGATTTAAGTTTACATAGGTTCCTGCCATAACAACTTTGTTAATTTCCACCGTTATAGATGACTATGTGACCATATACACAATATTTTGAATATTCTTCGACGAGAAAATGACCAATATACATTCACTTGGGGCTTTATCATTACTATCCATCCACATGCATGTCCTTCCAGATTGGAACCTACATGAGATGGATGGTAACTTAAGGAGTCTATTCCTTAAGGACTTAGAGTGTAATTAATCTTTTTTATTATCACTTTGTAGAGTAATATTTTATCACAATATTCCTTGCTTTTGTAGTGGGATTATTACTGTAGCAACTCTTAAGAGTATTATTGTTATCATAAAAAAATGTAGAATTATACATTTCAATTTTTTGGCTCTGTAAACCTAATGATGATATGTTGATAACGGCATGTTTCCATTATGTAAGTTTAAAGTTTAAAACTCATAAAATTAGTGTTTTTGGATCTATTATTTTGCAGTTTGCATTACTGACTCTCATTCCACATCGTTCATGCTTATAGGCTTGAACCTAAGTAGGGGATTAAAAGTGGAGTTTTGGGAGTGTTAGAATGAAAGCTGTTCAGTTAGTCATAGTTTGCTTTGAACTGATCCCTAGTAAAAGGATGAGATTGGAGCCATTGGACCTGATAAAGTTTTTCGTGATGTGATTTCCAAAAATATGGAACATCATTATTTATTGATACACTTAAACTAATGCTGCAACATAAAATAAACCACGAAAAAAATATGGCAGCGGATAAAACGAAGCTAAACTGTATATGGTGGGAGTATGATTTGCCTGAATTAATTAGGATTTGAGAGAATCTTATACTTAATTACATTGTACTCTTTAGTTAATTGTTGAAAATTAAATCAACTTTTTCAATGTTTAATACCACACAAATGCGAAGGAGTACTTCACAAATATAATAAATATGAATATTCATAATACATGATCTATGAAATCAAATATTAAAATATTAAGTCCATCTTCAACACGAAGTATGTTATGACTTTGGGGTGTAATTCTTTTCAAGTTGTGAATTATCTATGCTTCTCAATTGTAAATAATTTCTACCAAAATATCTTTTAATATTACATCTAAAACAATTCCTATCAATCTATCTATATCCATATTCTTTTGTACTTTTCAACCTTGTAGAATTAAATAGCTTATTCCATAGATCAGTTGTGCTTCCACTACAATAGACTTTAGGGGTCTATGAAATGGACACTTAAAATTTAGTATAACAAATAAATTAGGGGGCGCTNCACATCGTATAATAAATCATGATCGGAGTAATCATATGGTTATCACATGCAGAAGACATCATTATGATATTTTATTTTTTAATCCCTGGTGAGCATGACTCCTTGTAGAAAAACACATGTACCCTATCCTAATGTGAATTCTCAAATCCAATAAACATAGCAAAAAAAAAATTAACATANGATGTAAGAAATCAAAATTTTAGGTATTAGATATGTAATTACATAGAAAGTGTGTGGCGCGTATGTAAATCAAATAATATAACAGTGGAGTTTTGGGAGTGTTAGAAGGAAAGCTGTTCATTTAGTCATAGTTTGCTTTGAACTGATTCCTAGTAAAAGGATGAGATTGGAGCATTGGACCTGATAAAGTTTTTCGTGATGTGATTTCCAAAAATACGGAACATCATTATTTATTGATACACTTAAACTAATGCTGGCAACATAAAATAAACTACAAAAAAATATGGCAGCGGATAAAATAAAGCTAAACTGTATATGGTGGGAGTATGATTTGCCTGAATTAATTAGGATTTGAGAGAATGTCAGACTTAATTACATTGTACTCTTTAGTGTGACAGCATATAAATGCCTTTTAAATTATAATGACATCATCATAATCATCAATTTTTTAAAAACTCTTTTGCTCTTATTTTTGAACCCTTTTTTGTTAATCCTAGTGAGTGTTGCATATGATATTAAACCTATTATGAACAAATCATTTTTCAAAACTTTTATCCATGTTATTTTTGGCATATTCCTCTTTTGTTCTAATCCTTATACATAAATTTTATTGACCTACATTTTTTTTTACTCATCTTTATTTGTCCAAATGGCTTATGTCTATTCTCTGCTACCTTGACTTCAATCGATAGTCTGCTTCTATCATTCCTCTAATTATATATATAAAACAATTAGGATATTAGTAGTTGTATAAAAATAAATGGCTAAAAAAATTGGCGTGTTCATTCTTTTAATGTGTGTTTATATAAAAAACTACGCTGAGAAAAAAAAATACAATAATAAACATAAAAATCATTTTTAGTTATATGGCATTTGATTTTTTAGAGATTGCCGATTGATGCCAATAGAAAAATCTGTGGCCTCTTCTTTCCATTTTCTGTAGGGAGAGGTATTTTCTTATATAACCTTTCTTGATCAGTGACCCTTCAATACTCTCCTTTAAATTTAATGGTATATCTACCATTCAAAGTTTGTTTATAATATTCTTGAACCTGTTTATAATATTCTTGAATGTGGGGTTACTAAGTTCTTTGATAATACGTCGGTAAACTGCCTTTTTGTTGGGATATATGGAGTGCAAATCAATCAACTTTATAAATTTCTTTTAATACATGCAAACATATAATAAATCATGGTCGGTGGAGTAATCATATGGTTATCACATGCAGAAGACATGATTATGATATTTTATTTTTTAATCCCTGGTGAGAATGACTCCTTGTAGAAAAACACATGTACCCTATCCTAATGTGAATTCTCCAATTCAATAAACATAGCAAAAAAAATTAACATAAAATGTGTGGTTAGAAATAAATAAGCATATAATAACAACCACACATGAAATTCTAACTGCACCCGACTTTAAGCTAAACAAGTATTTACGACTGTGCTTATCATAGCACCTAAGTGTGTGCAAGTTAATGTAGCCAAGGGCATGCTCATATGATTTTGACAGGATTTGTCCCTGTCCTAAGGATCTAAGTAAGCTTAAATTCATTACCTTGATATATCTAATTTTAAAATAAATTTTAGAATACAAATATATAGATAATTATATTAAAGAAAATAGACATTTTTTTAAGAGTTGACCTTATCTATGGTCTAAAGCAGAGTAATTTATTTTAAGAATAGATTTATGCATTCACTTCATTTTATGTTGTACAATCATACTGTACAGGATTGACAGTAATGTCAATGGGAGATTTATTATCATTAGTATATTTTCATTCAGTTTTCACTTGACCTTTAAGTCGTCCAACATGATTTTGATCCATAGATGCTCACAAATTCCTTGAACAATTGTTTTGAATTTAAATTTAGTATTAGATTTTGATAGAACTGGTTGTTTCATTCTTCTATAAGTTATGAGATCTTCTCCCAACAATGCGCAATATCCTGCAGTAGAGAATCTAGCCTCAAGTGATCTAGTATTGTCTGCATCAATATATCTTTCGATTTGTTAAGTATCATGTTTTTACATAGATTATCTTTTTTTTAATTTTTATTTTTTAAGTTTTTTCATGTCATTGGAATTTACATTACTTTCTTTATGAGAAATTTTGTAAGCAGCAATATGGCTTTAACATTTGGGTATGGTTCTTGGTCAAGGACAGCAATGCAGCCTGTTCTTCAGATCGTGTGCATCTGATCCATGTCATACCCACTTTATAACTAGGATCCTCAAAATATGATCTCCAGCTTCTGTACAACAACAACAACAACAACAACAAAGCCTTAATCCCACTACGTGGGGTCGGCCACATGAATCATCCTTTCACCATTGCGTCCTATTTAGTGTCATATTTTCATTTAGTTCTAGTAAATTAAGATCATTTTTAACCATTATTGAGTCCACTTAATCCCACTACGTGGGGTCGGCTACATGAATCTTTTTTCTCCATTGCGTCCTATTTAGTGTCATGTTTCATTAAGTTCTAATAAATTAAGATCATTTTTAATACAATAAGCCCAAGTCTACCTAGGTCTACCTCTGCCTTTCTTAACACAAGTCGAATCTAAAACATCTACTCTCCTAATCGGATCATCTAATGGTCCACGTTTAATATGATCGAACCATCTAAGACGACTTTCTCTAATTTTGTCTGTCACAGGAGCTACACCAACCCTATCGTGAATATATTTATTCCGCATTTTGTCTCTAAGTGTAAAGCCACTCATTCACCTAATCATTCTCATCTCGACAACACTTACTTATTTATTATGTTTCTCTTTTAAAGGCCAACATTCAGCGCCATAGAGCATTGCAGGTCTCACCACTGTCTTATAAACGTTTTTAAAGGCCAACATTCAGCGCCATAGAGCATTACAGGGTCTCACCACCGTCTTATAAAATTTTCCACTCATCCACCTAATTATTCTCATCTCGGCAACACTTAACTTATTATTATGCTTCTCTTTGAAGGCCAACATTCAGCGCCATAGAGCATTGCAGGTCTCACCGCCGTCTTATAAAATTTTCCTTCAGCATTCAGCGCCATAGAGCATTGCAGGTCTCACCACCATCTTATAAAATTTTCCTTTCAGGCAGCGCCATAGAGCATTGCAGGTCTCACCACCGTCTTATAAAATTTTCCTTTCAGTCTTAGGAAGCGTCATAGAGCATTGTAGGTCTCACCACCGTCTTATAAAATTTTCCTTTCAGTCTTAGCGGTACTTTTCTATCACACAAAAGGCCCGAAGCATTCCTCCACTTCAACCAACCAACTTGAATTCTACTATTAACATCCCCATCTATATCACCATC
>JXCR01145922.1:181187-202422 GCA_002079205.1 Phalaenopsis hybrid cultivar
ACATATATATATATATATATATATATATATATATATATATATATATATATATATATATATATATATATATATATATACATGCATACATATATATATATGCATCCATACATACATATATATATATCCATCCATACATACATATATATATATCCATCCATCCATACATACAGATATATAGACACACACACACACACACACACACACACACATACATGGATACATATATACATATATGAATGATCTTGGGACTGCACTACCCACATAAAGCCTTCATCATTTGGTGTATATGTATATACAACTGTATGCATCTCTATATGTATTTTTCTATATGTATATGTATCTATATCTATATGTATCTATATATATCTCAATGTATGCATGTATATATATCTATATATTTACATATAGATATATATAGATACAGATACATATATATCTATATATATACATACAGATATATGTAGATATATATACATACAAATATGGATACATATAGATATAGACACATATATATATAGATACATACTTTGATACACACATTCACACACACAGACGCACAGACACACACACACAGATATCGGAGCTAACCCAAACCGCGACGTAACACATTTTTTTTAATAACCTAAAGAGACGGCTACAACGATGACTCAAAGGAAAGAAATGCACTGCGCAAATCAAAGATAAAGCAAAACTTTACAAGAAAAAAGCTCAAAATATAAAGACACACAAGCTCGACTAGGAGGGAGTCCGGAGGGATGGTGCCGGCTCAGGGGCTGCGGTGAAGGCCGAAGCGATATCGGGTGAAAGTGACTTAGCACTCGTCGAGGTGTCAAAACGTAGCCGGAGGAAGTGGGGGACGTTGTTGAAGATGGGATCCGGAGGCGGCGGAAAAGACGGTCGAAGATGAGGAGCGGAGGCAAGAAGGGCGGTCGAAGCCGAGGAGCAGAGGAGGAAAGTTTGCAGCGGCTGGAGGCACTAGGGAAAGCCTCGGGATGGCTGGGGCCTGTTGGAAGGGAGACGATAGTGGATCGAACGTCGGAGAAGAGGCTGCAGCCTGCTGTGAGGGAGGCGTCAGGTGCTTTGGATTGCAGGTGGAAGTGCTGCCGTGGCAGGAGAGGTGCTGGGAGAGTCGGAAGGGACGGTGGCCTGCTGTGGTAGAGGCGGTTGAGGATCCGGGAGGGTAGCAGGGGCTGTGGATATCTCAGGGAGGCTGCAGGTGGGGATGTTCGGTGGCCTGGAGGTGTAGTAGAGGAGGCTGCAACAATCCTGCAGAGAAGCTGCAGGAGAATTGACTGCAGGCTAGAGGAGCAGCATGGAATCCGGAGACTTGCGGTGCTTTTGGATGGGTAGATGGGGCGCGATCTGCAGGGAGGCTGCAGAGGGGTTTGTGGTACTTAGAGGAGTAGTAGGAAGGCAGGGAAGCTGCTGTTGGATCGCTGGAGTGGCTGGAATGGCAGCGAGCTGCAGGACGGTGGGGAGCGGTTGGAACATCAAAGATAAACACCACCTCAAACGGGGCTACAGCCGGAGCACCTTTTTTGTCATCAGATACAACTCTCGAGAGGGAAAATACTCAAATAAAATTGAATTTAGATTCAAAAGCAATACCCTTGCCCTAGACACAAGAACTCCTAGTTATAAAAGACTTACTAAACTTTATGAAACATTAAAATAGGAAAGGAATAATATCAGATTTCAGAATTTAGGCAAAACTTTCAAAGTGGGGAAGGAAGAAAAATCAGATTTCAGATTTAATGCAGGTGTTTTAAAATTAGAAGGAGAGTAAAATCAGATTTTGATTTTTAGGAAATGTTTAGGGAGACAAGAAAGGAAAAAAGAAAAAAGGAAAGACAAGGAGAGAGGGAAAAGGAAAGCAAAAGGAAAGGAAAAGAAGTAGGAGGGGTGGTGGGTCCCCCCTCCAAGGGGACTGGCCGGTCTAGCTTGGCTGGACCTCGCCCGGACGACCCCCCATGAGCCCCGCGTCACACACACACACACATACATATATATTTACATACATATATACATATATGTATCTAAATACATACATTTGCATCTACATACATGCATACACATTAGCGCTTTATTTTGTCATAGTTGGGATGATGAAATTGCATTAGTTATGATTGGCATACTTCCGCTTCAAAGATTGCTACAACAAATTTGTAAACTGACATTATAATGGTACTATGCTTCAGAAATGGAGATTTGTCTTCTTGTAATAGAAGGATGAGGCTAGAATTGTAGCATCTATATATTTAGAATATGGATGGCCTTTTTCCTCAGTATTTTGGCCTCCAACTTGCAGTAATCACAACAATTCATTCCAGAAAAGGTCATTATTGCTTATTTATTCGAGTGATTCAAGTAAATTATGCTATCAACAAACTAAACCAATTTTATGAAGTAGAAAACTGCCTTATAATCAAATCAAATAAACCTAAAAAAAAATTGACAAGGCTATTAGAATTTTTTATAACTTCGGTATGTATGTAAAGTTTTTTGTGATCATGTCTTGCAAATGGAAACATTATCAGATAGCACTACGTATAAGTAGTCAATAAGCTATGATAATGTAGTTAATGACACAATACTTTTGATAGACTTTGATTATGCGTATATTTTGAAATGTTAATGATTGCATTCATGATAGAGATGCATCATAGATGAAAGATCAAGTGATTGAGGTGCTAAGTATTTGAATTTAAATATCACTTTTTATTTTTTTTATCTTTCAATTTAAAGCTTTTCTTATATGTATTTTTAAAATGGCATTTGGGATATGCACTATGTGCTATTTTTCTATGTGGACCTTTGAGATATGGTGCACTATTCGCCATTGTGAAATATTTATAGAATTTATTAGTTTCCTTCTCTAGGATCCTTTTGTATAATCTAAGAGATGTTGAGTGGATGAAATTGTGTTGTCACAGGATTCGTTTACTGACTTTTTTTAATCTTTCTATTTCTCTTTTCACTCTTTGTTGCCTTATCTTTCTCTATATTCTCTAGGTAGATTTATTTAGGCGGCACAGTTTCCCAGTATATTGGAATGGGGAAAATCGTCGAGTTTTGAGAGGCCATTGGTTTGCTCGAAAAGAGGGTTTAGATTGGTTTCCTGTACGTGAAGACCTTGCAGAGCAGCTGGAGTTTGCTTATCGGTGTCAGGTAGGCGGAAACCTTTTCTTCATGTTGTCTCATGGGCAAAAAATTGTTCAAAATTTAGATCTTGATTGTTTGATTTCTCTTCAGCACTCTTTATTGTTTTGTTCCTCTTTACTTTTGCATGCAAAGAAAGTTCAAATTTGCATAGGAAGCATTTCATAACACTTTAGCGCATGCATTTATTTGAATCTGCATAAACTTTCGGCTTCAATATTGCTAATCTCGTTGCATTAAAACTATCTGTTTATGACTATAATGAAATGATACAGTGGGAACGAAGCCTTGAGAGAGTCTGGTTTGGATTAGGGTGGGGAGGGGGGGGCTTGGGTTGAAGAAGAATTTATGAGACAGTTAATTTTCTTTTTAGTACTTCAACAGCTTTTTAATTGAGCATTCAATATTTTATTTTCTACTTGTAGATGCTTGGTTCAGAATAGCTGTTAGCTGTTGAATTCGTTTCAATAGAATGCTATCAAGTTCCTAGAGCCTGATTATTTTCTTGTTCATTCNTCTTGGGACTGCACTACCCACATAAAGCCTTCATCATTTGGTGTATATTTATATACAACTGTATGCATCTCTATATATATTTTTCTATATGTATATGTCTCTATATCTGTATGTATCTATATATATCTCAATGTATGCATGTATGTATATCTATATATTTACATATAGATATATATAGATACAGATACATACTACATATATATATATATATATACATATAGATACATGTAGATATATATACATGCAAATATAGATACATATGGATATAGACACATATATATATAGATACATACCTTGATACACACACAGATACCGGAGCTTACCCAAACCGCGTTGTAAGGCATTTTTTTTAATAACTTAAAGAGACAGTTACAACGATGACTCAAAAGAAAGAAATGCACTGCACAAATCAAACATAAAACAAAACATTACAAGAAAAACTCAAAATATAAAGACACACAAGCTTGACTAGGAGGGAGTCCGGAGGGATGGTGCCGGCTCGGGGGCTGCGGTGAAGGCCGAAGCGATATCGGGTGAAAGTGACTTAGCACTCGTCGAGGTATCAAAACACAGCCGGAGGAAGTGGGGGACGTTGTTGAAGATGGGATCCGGAGGCGGCGGAAAAGACGGTCGAAGATGAGGAGCGGAGGCAAGAAGGGCGGTCGAAGCCGAGGAGCAGAGGAGGAAAGTTTGCAGCGGCTGGAGGCACTAGGGAAAGCCTCGGGATGGCTGGGGCCTGTTGGAAGGGAGACGATAGTGGATCGAACGTCGGAGAAGAGGCTGCAGCCTGCTGTGAGGGAGGCGTCAGGTGCTTTGGATTGCAGGTGGAAGTGCTGCCGTGGCAGGAGAGGTGCTGGGAGAGTCGGAAGGGACGGTGGCCTGCTGTGGTAGAGGCGGTTGAGGATCCGGGAGGGTAGCAGGGGCTGTGGATATCTCAGGGAGGCTGCAGGTGGGGATGTTCGGTGGCCTGGAGGTGTAGTAGAGGAGGCTGCAACAATCCTGCAGAGAAGCTGCAGGAGAATTGACTGCAGGCTAGAGGAGCAGCATGGAATCCGGAGACTTGCGGTGCTTTTGGATGGGTAGATGGGGCGCGATCTGCAGGGAGGCTGCAGAGGGGTTTGTGGTACTTAGAGGAGTAGTAGGAAGGCAGGGAAGCTGCTGTTGGATCGCTGGAGTGGCTGGAATGGCAGCGAGCTGCAGGACGGTGGGGAGCGGTTGGAACATCAAAGATAAACACCACCTCANACTAATTGTCTTCAAAGAAAATTGATGAATAATTTTAAAGAGTACTAGGTTTCATTTTATTATTTTTTACCGAAGCGGTAGAGTTATAGTGAACAATAGCCGATCATCATGTTAATCACTAGGCTTATTCTAACTATGTGTGTTGGTTTATTGGTGCTTCACCTTTTATTCCTCTTAAAATTGTGTTATGCATTACTTCTATTTTGCCCATTTTTTTTTTTCCAAATTACAAAAAGCTTTTGAAGTTATCAAAGTCTTCTAACTGCTGATTTTAGCTACGCTATATAAAACGATTTTTCTTTAAAAATTTTTCTTCGAAGGTTATTAGCTTTTAGGCAGCATCTTTTGAACGTTCCCTACTAAAAACATGGCTATATTCTGTGTTAAAATACTATGTTGATTCAGATTACTCGTATTATAACATCGTTATTTCATGTATAAAGGCTTTCAGTAGGCTAAAGGTTTATTCCACGACTCTATTTATCATAGATGCTGTTGATTATTGATACATCTTAGCATAAATCTGTTAAAAAATTATGCGGTTGTTTTTCTCTTGTTTATCTATATACGATGGGTATTAAAACTCCAGTCTAATTTATGCTTATTCATTCATTTAGGTTTGGCATAGGCGGACATTTCAGCCTTCAGGCCAATTTGCGGCCCGTGTTGATTTGCAAGGAGTGACACAGGTATTGTTTTTAATTATGAGTCTAAATAAGATTTGATTGAACTGACTAACCTCAGTCTTTAATCAGGGCTTGCATGCTCTTTTCACTGGGGAGGATGATACATGGGAGGCTTGGTTGAACTTTGAAGCCTCTGGGTTTAGTCTAGGACAAGGGAGTGGAATTAAATTGAGACGTGGTTTTCAATCATCTGGTTCTCTAAAACCAACTCAAGTTAGTTTTTCTGAGAAATTTTTAGCTAATTATGTTGGAAACACACTGCGTATAATGAATATTTTGAACAATTGTAGCTATTAACACTAGCTAGTTTATTTTTTAGTTTTGATTTTATATGTTAGACTGTATAGAACTGTTGCCTTCATCAGTCATATTTTGTAAAAAAAGAATGAATTTAAATAATTTGATTCAAAAGTACTATATACATGACCAAAGATGCTTTATGGTCGTCAATATTTCTTAATATTGGATTTAATTTGAGGTTTTGATTAAAGAAGACTGTTCTTACCAAATAAATTTGAAGCCTTATGCATAAAATTGCTTTGGCCGGTGATAAAGCAACTAACTTTGGAAAAGTTCTAAGGCAAATGTAGTGGTGGAAGGTTAGTTATTTATTAGATGATTAATGTGTATGATCCAATTGGTTTGTTTGATTGAAGTTGTGGAAATAGTAGGAAGAATTACTGAGCGAGATTGTGTTAGATATTTCAATCAATCTAAATGCTATATTAGTACTATTTCTTGCATGCTTAGTATTGGAACCGGAAGATACTTGGACATTTTTGCTTTGGGTGTCACGACACTCCCGGGACTTAGAATTAACCAACGTTGGAATATACAATTGGATGATGAAATTATTTTTTTTTATCACTAATAGTTTACAATCTGAATAAATTGAAAGAGCCACCAAAGAAAAATAATTTATTTGACCAAATAGAAGTTTATATATTTTTTTTCTATCACTAACAGTTATTTCAATCTTAATTCCAACAAATTTTTTTTATCTTTTAATTTCTTTTAATTTTTGAAATTCTTAATTTGTTTTTTTTAAATTTAATTACATAATTATACTAATTTTGGTAATCAAAATTATGATTTAAAAAAAATAATACTACTATAGGTTTTCTAAAATTAATTTAACCATTTATTTTAATATAAGTAATGATTTAATACTAATATTGGAATCATATTAATTAATGCAGATCTCCTAGTGAATTTTTTATTTGCCAGCACATGTGTCATTTTTTATCGCATCTTGTGCGCCTCAATTTTGTTTTTTGTTTACCATTTGAACTCCTTGTTTACACATTTCAATTTTATGTTCATTGTATCAAGCACAGGTGCATTTTTTTGCGACTATTTCTTCCATAGCAATCTACTCAACATGCCTCCATTTGGGTAATCTTAATGCTTTAGATATGTCAGCATGAGAGAAGGTTGATGGTTTTGTGATTTTGATTTTTGAGATGATGTATTCATTGTCCATCTCTTTTGTTGTATTTGATCAAGTCGGATTACGGAATGTAGAAATAGGTCAACATTGGATTGCTGATTAATTGTTGAGCTTTGTAATATTGAACAAATGCCATTACCATTCATCATGCATCCACTCGTAAGAAAATTTTAGCCATAATATATAAATCATATATAAATTATTCTGATTGCAAAGACAATTAGCAAACTTGTTGGTGATTTACTATTGTAATTGTTATTATGATTTTCTTAAAATTGAAATGCATAGACATTATTTGAAATTGGAGGAAAGCTACCAAGAAGTGGTGCTTCTGTTTCAATTCTAGAAATGTATCTGTAAGCAAGGACGATTATTAAATGATTTAAATCACTCTGAACTTATACTATAACACGTTAACTAAAGTATGCTTGATTTCTCTAGACCACGTTAATTTAAATATGTTTTGTTTTTTCTCCTCTAGAGGAGGTTAATTTCCTTTTTATTGTGAGTTTTCCACCAATTTATTGGCTAATGACATCCATATAATTTATTTGTAGGATGAGCGGCGCCAACGAAAGGAGGAAGAAATGGACGACTACTGCTCTCAAGTATGTTTTCCATGACCCTTTTTTTAATCAAAAAGGTGTATTTATAATTTTTTATAACTAGAATTACAAATCCGAAATAGGAACCCATCTTTTAGCCGCCTTCTTCAGGAAAACACAAGAAGAGGAGTATATTGTTAATCCTTGGAGAAGGATTGATAAGAATCATTTAAAGAAGATAATATTGAATTTTATTTTCCGTTGTGGAGCATGCAAATCAACATGGTAGATAGCATTCCTATAAATGTGCTAGAAGGTAATGGTTGGTGGAGACACAAATGTTGATAAGTTGTTTGAACCTGAAATTTAGGCAGTAGGGTATTTCGCCACCTAAGTCAACCAAGGGCTTTAAAAATAGAGTTTGTTTTTGATACGCTCCAGACTCACGGTCCAGACTCGATCGAAGAAAACACATAGATAGATGTAAACAAATCAAATAAGGGCTGCTTTTACAAAAAATAAATGCCAACAAGCAAGATACAATGATGATCTACTTTTCTAGAGGTAGATCGACTCTCCCACAACTCTAGACGGCGCTAGGAACACCACCAAACGAAGAAAACACAACAACCAACAAAAACATGTATAAGCAAAACAAACCCTATGTTCCTCTTCTTAATAGAATCCTCCCACAACATTTGAAAAATTTCCTTTTCCACTTTCTCTCCAAATTTGTTTTAATTTCTCTTCCTTAAGTATGTATTTAAGCCTCTCGTGGACTGATCCACTCCTACCCTCGTTCTGGTCACTACATGTACTAGGTACTCCACCTGTAACTGTGCAAAAGAACATTTTTTCAAGTTGACATACAACCGGTGCTCCCTCAACGTTTTCTGGACTGTCCTTAGGTGCCTCACAAGCTCTGTCTCTGTACGATTGTAGATCAAAATGTCATCAAAGAAGACAATGACAAATTTCCAGAGGTAAGATTCAAAAACCCTATTCATGAGCGATTAATATATCGCCGGAGCATTGGTGAGACCAAACGGCATCACTGAGAACTCATAACGCCCTTTATGTTTCCTGAGCGTTGTCTTGAACACATCCGTTTGATTCATTTTTATTTGGTGTTATCCCGACTTAAGATCAATTTTTGAAAAAATGACAACCCCATAAAGCTCATTCAGTAACTCATCAATTATAAGAATATGAAACTTGTCCAACACCGTCTCCTTGTTCAATGCCCGTTAGTCCACACAAAATCTCCAACTACCGTCTTTTTTTCACAAACAGGATGAGACTAGAAAAATGACACACTAGGTTTGATAATCCCGATCTCGAGCATCTCTCTTATTACTTTCTCTATCTCATCCTATTGAATCTAGGGATAATTGTATGGTTTGACAGTGATGGGTGAAACGCCCTCGTTCAAGGTAATAAAGTGCTCGTACTTAGCTATTGGAAGACATCCGTAAACTGCTGTATGAGCTACTAGAACTCTTCAGAACACTCTGGCAACTCTAAATTTCAAATCTGCTCTATGCTCTGCAACTCTACCAAGTAGCCCAGTCTTGCTCATCGTATCGACTTGACCATGGTTTTGCATAAACTAGCATATCCTCTCAGCATCACCTTTCTACCCTCCACCTGGAACTCCATCGCCAGATACTTAAAATCCATCTTTATCTCCCACAACGTTCGCAACCACTTCATCCCCAAAATCACATATGTGCTACCCAAATCTAAGGGAAGGAAATCCTCATCCATCTACAAGCCATGTAATGTCAGAACCAACGCTTTGCAAATTCCCTGACTTTTTTCCACTCTTTCTTTCCCCATCATGGCGCCGGAGCTCCTTTTAGTCACCAGCTCCTACCCGCGCTTCTCTACGACCTGATTTGAGGTAAAGTTATGCGTGAGCCCGCTATCCACCAACACCACATTTGGTTGTTCCCCGATCCACTCATTAATCTTCATGGTGTGATTTGGAGTAAATCTCACTACCGAATTGAGGGACACTTATGCCACATCCAAATATAGATGCTCCTCCTCCACTACCTCTTCCCCTAATTCCTTGCTCTCTGTATCCTCCTCGGAAACTAAAAGAATCTGAATGGTGCACTCATCGCAGCGGTTTCCTGGGGCATATCTCTCGTCACAGCTGTAACACAATCCTTTTGTTCTTTTATCCGGCACTTCTGCATATGAAATGTGCTTGAAGTTACTTCTGTGAAGGGTTCTGTATTCTTCTCTTTCGACGTCTCTTTTTGAAATGACACTGGCATGGTTCTTAGTATCGTGGTTGTTAAGGTGCTCTTGTAGAATCCTCCGGTGTTTCCGCCTTTGCTAAGTCTTCTTTACTTTTTTCTTATCTCCATCTTCTGCGTGAGCTCCATCATTTTCCTCAATCCACACTGTCTCAAAGGTCGGATGACTGCTCAAATGTCGGGCTTTAGACCTTTTAAGAAGTTCCGTTCTAGTCCTGTTGAAAAAATAATTTATATATCATTCATATTTTTTCATATTTTTTGACAATGTTAATTTGTAAGATTTTTTTTTTGTTCTTGAAATTATCTCTAATGGCTTGTGTATGGGATTTAGCTTCTCTTCTTGACTTAAACTTGATACTTCTTTGTTGGTTTTACATTAAAAAATACAGAATCATAAACTTTAAACTTAACCATTTTTTTGACGATCCTG
Organism: Phalaenopsis hybrid cultivar; assembly: GCA_002079205.1. Lineage (NCBI taxonomy): Eukaryota > Viridiplantae > Streptophyta > Magnoliopsida > Asparagales > Orchidaceae > Phalaenopsis > Phalaenopsis hybrid cultivar. Next base: position 191,489 of record JXCR01145922.1, read on the forward strand.
AACTATCTATCTCTATTTAATCTTATTTTCTCTATTATTTATGGGCTAGTTTTGATGGAGTTCTACATTTCTTTCCTTATAATCTTCATAGACTGCTATTTTAATGCTGGATTGGTAACTACTAGTTTAAGAAAATTCTATCAATAGAATATGATTCTCCCAACCACCTCCAAAATAACAATTACATAACCTTAGTTGATCATTACACCAGAATAGCTTTTTTATATTGATCATCTGTCAGTATATGGAATGATGCAATAAACTATAAATTAATGCGTATACTTCCATGAATATCCATTTCGATCTAGATGTGGATGTCATCTGTATTCGATACAATTAACTCAGAATTTTTAGGTAGCTTGATAATTCTCTTTGCAGACTCTTCAACTAATTTCTTCGCTGAATTAGTATGAAAAACAGGTAGAAAGTGCACTATTTTTGTTTATATATCAGCTACAACCCAAATAAAATCATGTTTTTGGTCTTGATCAGAGAAATTCTATATTGAAGTTCATGACTATGTTTTTGCACTTTCACTTTGGTATTTCCAATGATTGTAGTGTTTCCATGGGCTTTTGATGTTCTATTTTCGCTCCTTTATAAGATTCAAACACATATTTAACTACATCTTTACTCATCACAGGTCAAATAATAATGCCTTTAAATCCTTATACATTTTGGCTTTTTCTAGGAGAATCAAACAACATGAGTAATGAGCTTCATAAGGATCTTCTGAACCACCTTGGTATCTTTTAGAATCTAAATATGTAATTACGTCCAATCAAATCATGTCATCCATACTGACATTCTTTCTTTTGCCTCCTTGAATGTGATTAATTAAAAGGGTCATTTGGGATCACTTTTATTTTTTATTTATTATTATTTTTTTGTTTTTACATAAAATGAAACATGTTTAGTTATTTTTAAAGTCACTGAAAATAATTTTTAGATATTTTGAATGTTTTTATAAATAAAATANAGCTTCATAAGAATCTTCTGAACCACCTTGGTATCTTTTAGAATCTAAATATGTAATTACGTCCAATCAAATCATGTCATCCATACTGACATTCTTTCCTTTCCCTCCTTGAATGTGATCAATTAAAAGGGTCATTTGGGATCACTTTTTATTTTTATTTTTTATTATTTTTTTGTTTTTACATAGAATGAAACCTGTTTAGTTATTTTTAAAGTCACTGAAAATAATTTTTAGATATTTTGAATGTTTTTATAAATAAAATAATTTGTTTTTTAAAGTAAAAAAATAAAAGCATGCAAAAATGTACTAGACAAACATGTTTTTAAAATAATAGCAAAAACGAAAACCAAAAATAAAAAATACAAGTGATCCCAAATAAGCCCTGAGCTTCTAATACTCATCATTAGCCTTTTGTGCGTCTCTGATTGTTTTCTCTTAAGGTGTATAATCATCTTATGTAAACTATTTGTGATCTAATTATTCTTTAATATGATCTTCTACTGTAAGGGTTCTACATCTCTTATTAACTATGCTTCTCGAGTTAGCATCCTATTCTACTTCATACATCAACTATCATCACAATCACCTTTTCAGGATAGTATTGCATATTGAGATTGAATATAGCAAATTTGTGGTTGTTGTTTTTGAGCTATATTAATTTTTAGTTCCCATGAGATCACATTTTGAGCATTAGTCTTGTTTTGATTACTTATAAATTGGGAATGTATTCATCAATATAAAAATGCTTTTGTCTTTTGCAAAAATATACTCATTTTTTTGGTATTTGTCATGCCTTTTAATGGATTGCAAACTAGTCATGCTAAAGTAAAAAATATTCGATTGGCCTCAATTATTTTTTTAATATTAAATGTTTTTATTTATAGAAAATTTATTGAGAACTTTATCCTAAATATAGCTCTTATCACTAATTTCTTGAAAAGGTAAAAAGAATCGGATTTTATTCAAATTAAAATTTTGATGACTTGATCAACTGTTCTTTGATTTGTTGGTTTTCTTAACAAGCTTTTGAAATCATATGTGATGCTTTTGGGGGGTCTTGGTGTAGTGTAGTTCATAGCGACTAGTGAAACTATAATGTGGTTAAAAACATTACTCCATTTATGATACTATTTTTTAATTTTTGAAACGTTGGGGACTGGGCTTGCTATACACTAATTTATTCATGGTTTTGTTTATCAACCATTGAAAGTTTTTAATGCTTAATCAAAATTAAGTAATAGGCATGTTAAGTGGATGTTATTGTTTGTCCTAAAGCATAAACATGGGTAGAAAATAAACCTATTAAAGCATTATCTCAAGTTAATAGACTTATTCTTTTAGTATCAAATTTTTTGAATTTTCTAAAATTATGATAATTATTTTTTACTTTATTTTAACTAGTATTTTATCATAACTGCTTTGATAAGTCTCTTTCTATCAATGGTCTTTTATTTATTATTTTTGAATATCTTTATTGAATGAAACAAATTTCCATAGCTATATCTTTATTGAGGGAGTTATTGGTTTTTGAGCTTTAATTTGGTGATAGAGCTGGTCATTTTGGTGAGGATAAAACATTTAATTTGATGAAGAATTGATCTTAGCCTTTACTAAAATTGAATTTTGAAAGAATTATTTCAGCCACCTCAAAAATGTAATAGGGCCGTTCATTTTTTATGCCAAGCATGCCCTTAGTGGACTTTTGTTTTGATGCATGTAGATGATGATAGTGAACTCTCTTTCATACTTCTAAGATCACATTTTTATGTAGCATAGATGCATACATGCATAGTTTTGTACCTTTTTGATTTAGTAATGCAAATGCAATATTTCAAGGAATTTCATCTTAACCTTGAGTTTTTTATTGTGATTGGCAATTTTCTTGAGATGATTAAATTACTCCCTTGCTTGAAAACTAATGCTTCACATGTTATTGAGTTCTCTTTCAAGGAATATTGCTAGAGTGCTTGACCATTTTGTATTATGTTTTATATACCTAGTAATTCCTCTTATTTTATTGGAAAATATTGTGGAATTTTAAAACGCACTTAAAATTTTCACCAGCCTTTTAATCTCAAATAGATGACTGAAAAAAAATTGTAGAGAAATCTTTGGCAATCTTTTATGTTGTTTAGTTTGTAAAATATTGAAATTTGGGATTTACACTTTTCTACATCCAAATTTGGGATTTACACTTTTCTACATCCAAATTTGGGATTTACAGCAATAATTTCTCTAAAACAACAAATATAAAACTTTTGAGATTTTTTTGTAGTTAATATACTCAATAGGTCTATTTATCTCATTGATGTTCTATATCGATTATTTGCAGATGAGAAATTTCAACTTCCAAATTCTATGGCGTGTATTTTACTCATAGATTTATATCCTTTTATCTTTCCTCAGGTTCCAGTTGGTCATCTAGTATTTATGGTTCATGGTATTGGACAAAGGCTGGAGAAGGCTAATTTGGTTGATGATGTTGGTGATTTTCGTAGAATAACTGCTAGTCTTGCTGAAAGGCACTTAACTGCACACCAGCGAGGCACTCAACGAGTTCTCTTAATTCCTTGTCAGGTAATGCCATGCTTATCCTTCCGATTCAATAATGTAACAGTATCCTTGCAGTTTGTATGTAATGCACTGTTTTAAATTATAAAACTGAGAAAGAGTTACGACTGAGGAATTCAAAGAAAGTATGGTATTTAGTTTAAAATGAAATTTTTTTATTTTATTTACTTTTATTTATAGTCTTTGCTTTCTGCTATTTAGATCAGTATATGCATTGTTTGGATCATTTAACTTCTATTTTTATTTATAGCCTTCTTTGTAGTTTCTTTTTGACTAAAATTGTTCTCAATACTTCATTATGAGGTTTCCATGGAATTTTGTTATCATATACTTAGTACTTATTCTAGCTTGCACTTGAACAATAGAACTTGCCTGTCCTGTATTCCACTCTTACTTACATTTGTTAGTCAAATAGATTTTTTTTATACATTAACATTTGTTAGTCAAATTTATATTTTTTTATACATTCTTTTGTTTTTAAAAAAAGATACGTAGGAATTGGATAAATTACATTTTGGATCCTTGGGGAATAGTTGGTATTAGTGCCATTAATGATGAAGAATGGTTATAAGGCCGTGAAAGTGAATAACTTGGGGCAGTGTTTATTTATATTGAATGTAATCAAGGGTAGCTTTTTTTCTTTGAAGTTTCACTGTAAATATCTTCCATGGCATTTGAACATGAATTTAATCTTTTCCTTTTTTTTATTTGATTGAATGTTGCAGACATTTTTTTTATGACAAAAACGTTGAGCGAATTTATGTAGGCTTTAGAGTGCTTCATTATAGCTGATTTTGAACATTTAAGATTTTTTATGCCACAAATTCTTAATTAAAGTCATATTCTTCTAGACGGAGCATATAATAACATCTTTGATACAAAGATTTCTGCTTAATGGATACGTTCATCGTTACAATCAAATTAGAACTCTTAGAAGTCTTTTTTTTTGCAGTTAGTGATTATTTTGGTTTATATAAAAGAAGTCCAAGGTAGAGACATCAGCTTGCTGTCAATTGATAGGAGAAGCATTTTAGTACTAAATTTTTAGAAGTAAGAAGATATCTATAACTGTGCTGACTGTAGGGTCTGTAGAGTGTTGAGCTTATGAGCCATACAATGAAACTGGATAGTGATCTTGCATCAAGGACCTTTTTTAAAATTCTGTGCCTTAAAGGATTTCATCCTTTCTTTATAACGTAAGTTTATTTTTCAAACTCTAATCTAGGATCATTTTTTTTTTTACAATAATTTAATTTGATTTAATGAATATTATTTTAGCAAACGAATTTAGTAGATAAAGTTCTTAAACTAAANAATGAAAATTTTATAGACCTGAAAGTTATTTACCCTTTTACCTTATTATTGTTTAATTTCTGACATGGATCATGGTGATGGGTGTTTTTGGAGAAAATATTTAATTTGACAAGGACATCCTAGCTTTTTTAGTGACTTGTATATTAAAAGCTTTAGAATTTTTTAAATATGCATTTTTTTTATATTCAAAATGACATTTTTGGGATCACGTTTTTGGAAGGACAATAGAAATTGAACCTTTTTATTTTTAAAGTTGGCTATAAGTGTTGAAGAACCACACAATTGGTTTTCATCTTTTCTGAGTTGATTGTTTAGGAGTCCACTATCTTNAGTTATTGGAAGGACAATAGAAATTGAACCTTTTTATTTTTAAAGTTGACTATAAGTGTTGAAGAACCACACAATTGGTTTTCATCTTTTCTGAGTTGATTGTTTAGGAGTCCACTATCTTTTTCGGAATTGGTTTGAGCAAATTTTTTAATTATTTATTTATTATTTATTTTTACATAAAAGATCACAAACACAACCTATTTATTAGACCGGGCTTTCAAAATAGTTCAGTTCTTGTTAAATATTCTGAGAACTACAATTGCTTGAAATAAACGAATGCTTNAGATTCGGTGTGCAATTTTTCTTAGGCATTTCTTTTGTGTCATCTATTTCTAATTCACTTGTAGGTTCTCTTCAAAATATAGCGCATGATATATGCCCGTGAAAGTCGTGAAAGGTTATATTAATTTTTGGTGAAATGTAACTCCTTTCATTGCTTGCAAAGAAGAGCAGAAATAATAGCAGCTTTTTAATAGCACTCTTAAATGGGAAGGAAAGAAACAATGGATTTCACTTATATGTTGCGGAAGAACTGAATTTTTATTAAAATTTTAGTGGGAAAGTTCATCAAGATCTATCTGAGATATTATGGAAACTAAAGGATCTACAAGCTAATCTTGAACTTTATGGACCTAATAGTATGGCGATGAAAATTTTATAGACCCGAAAGTTATTTACCCTTTTACCTTATTATTGTTTAATTTCTGACATGGATCATGGTGATGGGTGTTTTTGGAGAAAATATTTAATTTGACAAGGACATCCTAGCTTTTTTAGTGACTTGTATATTAAAAGCTGTAGAATTTTTTAAATATGCATATTTTTTGTATTCAAAATGACATTTTTGGGATCACGTTATTGGAAGGACAATAGAAATTGAACCTTTTTATTTTTAAAGTTGACTATAAGTGTTGAAGAACCACACAATTGGTTTTCATCTTTTATGAGTTGATTGTTTAGGAGTCCACTATCGTTTTTGGAATTGGTTTGAGCAATTTTTTAATTATTTATTTATTATTTATTTTTACATAAAAGATCACAAGCACAACCTATTTATTAGATCGGGCTTTCAAAATAGTTCAGTTCTTGTTAAATATTCTGAGAACTACAATTGCTTGAAATAAACGAATGCTTTTCTTGTTCCTTTATCTGGTAATGCATTATTGTTCGGAAGAAAATTTTGTTCGAGTCCTCAAAAACTATTATTTTGCAATGGAATCTGAATGCTAAATGCTATTGGCATATATTATAATTTTGATCTTTGTCATATTCATTCTGTATGGAGTGTCCCGTGGTTATACTTGTGGCCAGCCAACCATGTCGCTAGTTCAGGCGGACCTGCTTCTAGTGGGACGTGTGCCATTTGATGCACAATCTCTATATAACTCTAGAGCTTCATCTTGCGCTCGTTGCTGTGGGCCAAGGCTCTCTTTCCCTCTCTCGTGGCACATTTTAGTTCTAGTTTTTCAATGTGCACCTACTTTGATGTTGATACCTATTGGCTTGGGCTTCTCATTTGCTCTTGTTCCATCTGGAACCTAAGGCTTGTCGTTATTTTTTTTTGGGCATGTTAGTCTCTCGTATTTGTTGTCATGCTCATTCTTTTCCATTATTCGTTGACTACTCCCAAGGTTTTTGGGCATGTTAGTCTGTCACATTTGTTGTCATGCTCATTCTCTTCCATTATTCATTGACTACTCCCAAGTTTTTTGTTCACTTTTCACCGCTCACTTCTCGCCGCAACCCGTGGTAACAACGCCTTCACTGCACATACTCAATACTCCTTACTAATGTTATTTGTAGTTTAAATGTTGCTGACTTTCACCCTTCATTCTTTGACAAAAAAACCTTTGTTTCATCAAAGAAAGCTCGCCCATCTCTTCATCAATGAAGAGATATTTGTGCTTATTAGGTTGCTTGATTGCTCACTTATTGACAATTTTTTTTTCAACCCAATGTGCATGTATTCTTAAATTCATCTCTGATTTATAATAGATGAGTGACTTCTTCATTAGGCTTTTCAAATAACTTTACCATCATAGTACTTTCTTTAGAAGCAGAGTTCACATTAGGTACACGACCTTCCATTAGAAGCTCATATTCAACCTCCTATCTAATTTGTGGAAGATCCTCCACATAATTTCATATTTATTCTCAAATTTTCGAATCGGTTCAATATATCTTCTGAAGATAATGGCTGATGTTCTTGCTCATCTTTGCTCGTGATGCTGATCACTTTATCATCTACTAATATTATTATTGAAAATAATCCTCAATTTCTTGAAATGCCTTAGCTCCATCTTATTTGTGACCGCAACAACAATAGTATATCTCAACAGCTATCTTATTCAGGTTAATGCATTTAGATTGTCGATTGTATGGTTTATAACATATTTCATATTCTTTATTCCAAACAGGGCAAGAATCAAAAGGAAATATATCGACACTCACCTTTATGCACCAATCTTTAAGCATTTTTTATCTTCTTGTTATCTTTCATCGCTATCTTTTTTTTTTCCTTTTTTTGACTAGTCTTAGAAAATGCTCTGTTGTAAATTATTATACAATTAATATATTTTCTTTGAAATGTAAAAGTACACTATAATGCTCATTAAACAATTTAAAATATTTATTTTATTCTTCATAAGCCTAAAACCTAAAATTTCACATTTACATACATAGTACTTTAGTGCTTTAAACCTATGCATAAAAAGGTGTATTTTACTTTAAGCAAGTGGTAATAGTGCTATTTTTTATGTCATTTTAAAGATTTGAGTGCTATATATGAAATTTTAGGTGTGAGATATGTAAATACATAAGAATTGTGTTTTACATATGTAAATGCTTCTAAATTTTAATATGATATTCTTAGTTGGCATTGATGGATCCAAATATCATGTTGTTGGGTTTTTTTTTCCTTAAAATGATTGTATCCTTTCCATTCAGCCATCTTGTTTTTTTTTTATTTTTTAGTTGAGAATGGTCCTAAAGAAATGCCATTTTTAATACTTCTAATAAATTTTAAAAAATTATTACCATAGAACATATCGTGGGATTTGTCATGCTTTTTACTCTTTTGATATAAGTTTTCTTAAGGCTTTAATATTTCTTACTTTCAATAATGTGCTCTTTAATAGCTTGATATAACTACTTTCATAACGATATATTAGTGAGTGTTTTCAGGATAAGTTATTACTCCTTTGGTTGACATTTAATATTTCCTTTGCAGGTGTCCAATCAGTTAAATAAATTGTACGCTAAGTTTATGAAGAGAAATCCACACTACAATGGGAAGGTTGGACTGTTTTTTGTAATTTGGCCTTTTTTTATGCCGAAAAATTCACTTTTTTTTGCTATATTTGTGCAATTCTTTGGCAGGTTTCTTTATATGGTCATTCATTAGGAAGTGTTCTATCTTATGACATCCTTTGTCATCAAGAATGTTCGACTTCCCCCATTCATCAAGAATGTTCAACTTCCCCCATTCCTATGGATTCTGTGCACACGAGAAATAATGCTGAACAGGAACCACAAATTGATGTGCCCCGCCCTTCCTTTATTTATGGTGAAGCTTCTGTTCAGGAGATTGATGAAACCAAAGTCTCTTGTAGTTCCTTAGAGCATCATGCTACAGCTCCTCTTCCCACAGAAAATTTTACTGATGATTCCCTGAAGCCTATTGGTTTTCCAATTGTTAATGATGAATCGCTCAATCTTCTTGAATTAACTTCAGACAAGCAGCAATATGATAATACACAACCGCTGGATGCTTGCGATGAGAAATCTAACACAAAATTGAGAAGTAAATCATGTACTGCAGAAATTGATTCTAATGCATTATTTGATAGTATGGAAGAAAGTCCTGGAGAAAGTGGGGCTAAAACTGCTGATCTGTTGGTGAAAGATGTTATAGGCAAGGACAATCTGATCTCCTTGTTGAGAGAAGAGGTGATTATTCAATTGGAAGGATGAAACCATTTGTATGGTTTTTGCAGTGCCAACACTGCGATTTTGTAGACCTTATTATCGATTAGTATATATATCACAAATACGTCCAGAAAATCTGTAAATTACTAAAATTTTACATTTGTTATTTTCTTTTGGTCGTTGCTCATTATTATTCTTTTCTGGTTGTTGGGAGAGTTGGGTGGAAAAATTATATTTATTTGTTACTCCCCAGGTGAAGTCTCTTCAAATAAGGAATGCAGAACTAGAACAACAAATTGATGCTTTGAATGGTAATCTTTTGAACTTAACCATACCCAACTAATGCTGATATCCCAAAACCATCGGTGTTCGAAAATCGTGGTTACTATCGGTTGCTATGTATTGAACCATATTTTCTTGGTCATTATTTGCAGGAAATAGAGTTGGGTGTAGAAAAAGTCAATCCGAGGAAGATGCTACAAAAAAGAGTTACACACCCTACGTTAGATATACTAAACTTGATTTTAAGGTGAAGTACTGAAAATTGTTCTCTTATTAGCTGTTTTTGTTAATTTCCTTGTCCCTCTTGTTAATTATTTTCATTATCTTGCCTTCCACTTTTTTTATTATTATATTTTTTGAATCTTGGATGCACATCTTTTATATGTAATAAATTTACAATGCGTATAAATCTTCAGCTTGGGCTAATTGTTTGCTTATGATTTGCTAATTAGAGAGAACATATGAATGTACAGTTCTTGATATTTGATGTGCTGATTGTTCTCTTTCCCAGGTTGATACATTTTTTGCAGTTGGATCTCCACTTGGCGTCTTCCTTTCCCTTCGTAACATCCGCATAGGCATAGGTAATATATTATTTGATGCTTATGAAATCTACCATATATTTTCTCATTAGTTATTCTGTTTTTTAACCAGTCTATTATAAGATCGACTACCCTCAGGTGTGAAATTATCTTCTTAGTTAGACATGATTTGATGCACGCCTTATTTTTAGCTAGATTCTTTCATCTTCTACGAATGGCTTTCTGTCTAAAATCACTTCTGACATTTGATTTGTTTTTATTCTGTTTGAATTTTTTTCTTCATTGATTTCATTAATTTCTTCAAGAAGTTTTTGAACCTTATGAAGCACATTGACTCCTATTTTACGCAATATGGTTACCATGAGTTTTGTAGATTATTTATTTATTTATTTTAATTATTTTGATTTTTAGCATGGCCGGTGGTTTTAGAAATGGTTTGTTGCATGTTTATATAATGGATTTCAAGTGTATTTCTTGATATGCATGGAGATTTGTCAAATTAATGATTTACAGGTTTATTTTTAACGGGGGCAATATTTTTAAGTCTTTTCACCTCATTTTATTGTGTGTCAAGTGCAGCATAACTTTTTTCTAGTGTCAATTCAAAGCTTTCACTATGATTGCGTGAGGTCCCTCTCTTTTATAAAAGAATCTAGATTTCTTCATTTTTGCTTTGTGTTTTGAGGGCAAGGTGTGATTTGTTAAAATTTGATTTATGGTCTGTATCTTTCATTTATGTTGGATAGATTTTTAGAATACTCCATTCGTTATGGAACTTGGGTGGTGGGTCCCACTTTTTCTTCCCTAGCGTCATGGTGAATACCATGACAATTGGGTTCACTATGCAATTTACCGCCTGTGATCCTAATGCCTTGTTTGCTCTCGTCATGCAAGGGTGACTATTGGTAGCCATGCTGCACACATTAATGTGCAAACTAGGTGGATGTCACCTCAACGAATTGAAAGCCCTTGCCATTATTCTGCTTACT
>JXCR01145922.1:202540-221862 GCA_002079205.1 Phalaenopsis hybrid cultivar
TTGCTTCAAGCACGGTAGCTTTCTTGCACCAAAATCTGATGACACACATCATAGAGGCTTTGCTCATATGAGTCATTAAGGAAACAAATTTTGAAGGATAGGGCTAGGTTAAAATCTCTACACCTTCAGCTCAAATAGATAGTTTAACTATAGACCTTGAAGTTTGTGAAGACATTTCCTATTGACGATAAACTTGAAAATCTAAAATATGTAAGACGTAATAGCCCAAAAACATAATTCAAAAAGTCTTTTCGGGCAAAGTCAAACTTTCAAACCCTAGAATAAACATCAATATCCATCGTTTAAGTATTATAGGACTCAAATCATAGAAAAGAAGCACTAAAGCCCTTGTCATGGGCCCCGAGAGCAAAATTCAATGAACTACTCCCCTCTTCAGCACTTCAAAAGAATGAATTTGTTTTGTTAGATGATGAAACAATAATGGAGGCCAAAACCTTTTAAAAAGATGTCATTGTTGAAGCTTAGGGCATGTCAAATAGCTGCCGTCCATGGAGATTTGTTGTTGGAAAAACTTATTGATTGTGGGCCCCAAAGAAAAATGGCTTTTTGAATGACAACCAATGGGATAGTCCTTTCATCCTCAAAACGAAGTAGTGATCTTTATCAGGTAATTCCACCATGATGTAGATGCTAGAATAATTGAAGAGAATTCTACCTATAGGATCATGTGGCTAATGAAGTTTTAATGCTTTGGCACCGAAGATTTATTGGAGGCATCATTTTGGCATTGAGAGTTACAAGACATATGGAGAAGAATATATTTCCAATTAAGGTAGTTTATATGGTTGATCATAACACTAGTTAGTGTAGTATTCGTGTCTAATGCTCTAAGCAATGCATCTTCTTCTAAGAGCATTTGCCTTATGAGCAAGGGGAATAACTCAACCCTAGAAGGGGGTTGACGCGGAGCAGGCTTCCGCGCCTATTGGATCGAGAAAATGGACTGGTCGGTCCATTATATGTATTTTGCACTCATCTCCTCCCGTGCCCGAGTCGATCGCTCCCCCTTCTTCACCTCCCGTGCCTTAATCTACCGCATCTTTTCCTAGCCTTTGCGAACCTTTCCTTTTCTTTCCCCCTGCTCCCTCTCTTTCCTAAGATCTTACCTTGATTGTCTCCCTGTCCTCCCCTATATTTGCATGTTATCTTCTTATGTCTAACTAGTCTTGTTGATTTTTCTGTTCTTGGTGACACTTCATGCATCCTCCCTCATTCGAGGTTGTATCCTTCAGCGATGTGGTGTTACGGTTGTATCCCGCCAAAGTGGTGTGTATCTTTGCTTCGTTCTATCCTCAGGAAATTCTCTACCGTTGCAGCCCTCCCAGCTCCGTTCAGCAGGTCTTCCACCCTCCCAGCTCCTTCCAAGGGTACAAATGAGTCACCCCCACTCCGTCCATGTTGTCGCATCTCCTACTATGCTTCCTGCCTCCACTTCTCTTCCAGGCTACCACACCGACCCTTCCACACCACATCCTTCCTCTGCAGCACCTCCTAGTCCCCTCAGTAGATCCTTGCCATTTCAGGTCCTTCTTCGACGCTCCATCCACGCGTTGTTGAGCTGCTTCTACACTCTTTTGTTAGCCCCCAAGACTACCACTTCCATCGGCACCGAATTTGGGGCTGTCGCAGGTTTAGGGTTTGTCAGTTCCTCCTAAGCCCCACTCCGGCAAGTTCCAGCTGTCTTTTGGGGTTGTTGCACCGAATTTGCCACATTTTAAGATTGTTTCTACCTCGTGCTGAGTTTATTTCTGCATTCACTTTTTTTTTACTTTTTATGCACTATTTTATTTATTATTTATGTGCAATTTGTTTATTGTTTTATGTGTTAATGTTTGTTACAATTCGTCACTATAATTTTTTTTAAATTTTGGCAATAAAATTGTCGTGTTGGAGTCATAGTTTGGGTTAAGTCTGGTATCATTTAGTATTAAAGCTAACCCAACCCTTGTCCTATCCTAAGGGTTCCTAGTATCCACTCCCACCCAAGCCACCCAAATTTCTTCTTCTTTTTTTCCTTTTTCCTTTTTTTTTCCTTCGTTTCTTGTCTTCTTTTTCTTCCATTTCTCGTCTTTTTTTCGAAACACTCCTGATCGTGCCACCACGTCGATATATGCCGGACCCAACCCGAGAATAAATGCAACGAGAGATTCCTTGCTTGCAACAACGATTGGCCTGGACGAAGAGACTCAAGGCGACACTACCCTCGAGGATTTAAAACTAGCAACATTGCACAACTCTAACCATGATGGATGCTAAACGATGTCTAGATCATCACATTAAAAGTAGAACGACAACTAAATCAAACCAAGTCTCAAAACTTCTTCCAACAATAATCTACATTCAAGTCATCGCCTTGAGTGACATCTACCAACAAGTCCATGTTGGAAGCTGGCAAGTCACTACCAGAAAGCACAAAAGAAGCCCGAGCAACACGAAACCTGAAAAGGAAAGTTCCTCCAAGACAGTTCCTGCACTGAAATGATTTTGGTGCCATGGTTGCGGCCACATCGCTGCCAATTGTCCCACCACCCGTGTTTCTTATTTACTGAAGAAGTCAAGGAAGTAGAGGAAGCCAAATCAGAGGATGGTTCAGAAGAAGCACTTCCCCTTTCCGGAGACGAAGGCAAACTATTTGTCATATGGTTGGTCCTACAGTCAGAACACTAAAGAGACCCATCATTGTTGTGACACATCTTTCGTACTACATGCACAACGAAAGGCAAAATCTGCAGTTTAATCATCGACCGCGGTAGCTGCGAAAATGTCGTATCCACCCTAATGGTCGAGAGGTTAAGTTTAGCCGCGTAAAAACTTAAGTGGTCCTACTCTCTCATCTGACTCAAATAAGGGAACGAGATTTGCGTTGATCAGCAATGCTTATTCGAATTCTCCATCAGTAATCAACTACAAGAGCAAGTATGTTGTGATGTAGTCACAATGGACGCATGTCACATTCTTCTGGGGAAACCATGGTAGTTCGATCGAAAAACGCAGCAGTAAAGCTTCAAGAACACCTACACATTCAAAAAGAATGGAAAACAAATCATGTTATTGCTTGTAAAAGATGCAAGTGCCACGATCGACACTGAAGATGTGTTAATATCACCACCCATCTTCTTGCAATTAGTTTGCGACACACCGATAGCACTTGCCCTGGTCCTCCTTAAGGATACCAATGAGGGTAATGAGATTCCCCCAACTTAATCCACTCCTACACAATTTCCAAAACGTCATGACCGAAAATCTCTCAGACGAATTACCTCCACTACGGGACATCCAACATTTCGTCAACCTCATACCAGGGCCAATTCTTCCAAATATACCCGCTTATCGATTGTGTTCTGCAGAATATGAGGAGCTACAACGTCAGGTATAGGATCTCGTCAAAAGAGGCCGAGTCCGTGAAAGCACCGGTCCGTGTCGTTCCCGTCCTTATAGTTACCAAGAAAAATGGGACATGGCGGATGTGCATCGAAAGTTGTGCCATAAATAAAATCACCATCAAATACCAATTCTCGGTACCATGCCTCAATGATCTCCTGGATCAGCTACATAGAGCCATTATCTTTTCTAAGATTAACTTACGCAATGAATATCTTCAAATAAAAATGTGACTAAGCGACGAGTGGCAGACTGTCTTCAAAACACGTGACGATCTCTACGAATGGACAATTATGTCTTTTGGTCCACCCAACACACCCGACACTTTCATTGACTGATGTATCAAGCCTTTCAAGTCCATATTTGGAGATTTGTGGTGGTCTACTTCGATGATTTTTTTGTTTATAGTAAATTCAAAGAAAACCACTTGCATCACCTTCTAACAGTACTCAAGGTCTTAGGATCCGAACAACTGTACTGTCATCCCAAGAAATGTCACTTCTTCACAAAATAAATATGTTTTTTTGGGCTGTGTTGTGTTGAGCATGAGGATACAAGTGAACCTAAGAAAGATCAAGGCAATCACTAAGTTGGACTGTGTCGCAATCTTTCACCGAGCTTGGACAATTTTTAGGGCTAGTCTCTTACCGAAGATTTGTCTACAAATTTAACACTATCACTGCTCCCCTCGTAAAATTGTTGAAATAAAAAGAATTCACATGGACATTCACAACTCAGGACAACTTCAACATATTGAAGGAAAATGTGACTCAAGCCCCAGTGCTTTTCTTACTTTATTTCAACCAACCTATCAAGGTTGAGTTTGATACTTCCGGCGTAGACATTGGCGTTGTTATAAGTTAAGGTGATCACCCCATTGCCTATTTCAGCGAAAAACTATTGTCATATTTAGTGCTCTAGAACATTGGAGTCATTACCTACTCACAATTGAGTTCACCCTCTTCACGGATCATGAAGCTTTTAAATTTTTATACTGTCAAAATAAACTCAAAGGGCGCCATGTTGTCTGGCGATACATCTTTGCCTCCTTGACGCGAGGCTCGGGTGGTCCTCAAGTGAGGAGGTTGCCCCCTCCTTCCCCTTCTTCCTGCCCCCTTTCCTTTTCTTCCTCCTCCTTCCTCACCTTTCATTTCTCTCACTTCTCAACCATTTTTTTCTAAGGATTTTCCTATTTTAAATTCTTCCTTAAATCTGAAATCATGATTATATTTTATTCTCCCTTATTTCAATTCATTTCTTATTTTAAATCTTTATGTATTTAGAATTCTTTCCTAAATCTGAAAACCTGATTATATTTTATTCTCCTTTCTTATTTTCATTACATAAAATAAGTCTAGCCTTTTTATATATATGGGATGATGTGCTTAAAATTAAGGGTCTTGTTTTTTATATATGAATTTAAGTTTTAGCCTTGGTATTTTCTCTTCAAGGGTTGTATCCAACGTCAAGATAGTGCTCTGGTTGTCCCTCTTCCGAGGTGGTGATTGTCTTCAAGAGTCTGAGTGATGCTCCGGTTGTAGCTTGACCCCGATGAGGCATTTATCTTACCATGCTTTCGTTTCCCTGCTGCCATTTTAGAATCCAACAACCGCAACCACCTTATCCACTACTCTGAGCCACCTTCCTGCTCCCGTCCAACCACCGCAGCCCCTCCAACTTGTTGTCCGATCCTTTCAGGCCCTTCTCGATAGCCTTCCGACACCCCTACAACAGCTACCTTGCTGTCTCGACCTTTCCAATTATTGTCAGGGCTTCACTGTTCGTTGTCCACCCTCTAGCGAACCTTTCCAGTTGTTGTCCTACTTCCACAGTAGCCACCACCTCTCAGGCTTTCATCGCAGGTGTTAATCCAACCTCCAATGACGTTTCTGCTTCTGTCCTCATCAGGCGTGTTGTGTCTTGCTTGTTGAGTCATTAGTGGTAATCTTTTGTTTTGTGCTTTTGTTTTGTGTGTTATCCTTTGTTATTTCAAGTCTTAATTGTAACACTGTTTTAAGTCAATAGTAAAATTGTGTCTTACGTCTTGGTTTGGGTTTACTCAAGTATCACTCCTTCCAGGAATCAGAATTGCATGGCGGGGTGAATGATCATAACTCTTAAAAAACCCCTTATTAGGCTGTAAAAAACCACTTTATTAATATCAACCATTTAAAATACAATATTTTAAGTCTTTTCACCTCATTTTATTTTGTGCCAAATGTGGCATAACTTTCTTCTAGTGTAAATTCCAAGCTTTCATTATGATTGCATGATGTCACCCTCTCTTATAAAGAATCTATATTTCTTCATTCTTGCTTTGTGTTTTGAGGGCAGGGTGTGATTTGTTAAAATTTGATTTATGGTCCGTATCTTTCATTTGTGTCGAATAGATTTTTTAGACTACTCCGTTCATTATGCAACTTGGGTGGTGGATCCCACTTTTGCTTCCCTAGCGCCATGGTGAATACCATGGCAGTTAGGTTCACTATGCAATTTACCCATCCTAATGCCTTATTTGCTCTCGTCATGCAAGGGTGAATATTGGTAGCCATGCCTCACGCATTAATGTGCAAGCTAGGTGGATGTCACTATCGGTCAACTTTTTGATTTCGAAAAGTATTTTTATAGTTTTTTGTTTTGAAAAGTAGATGATTTAATTTAACTTAAAAGGTATATAATTTTATGAAAATAGTGTATTTTAATTTTAAAAAAATGAGACCGACTGGATCTCATTTGCCCAATAATTTGTATAATCGTGCCCGGTACCACAAATGATATACCTTCTCGAAAGATAAGTTTACCCCGCGGTGATGGACCCAATCATACAAACTACGAGGTTTGTGACATCCATTTGGTCTGTGAACCTTTGATATGTGCCAGACAAATTCTCCTATTTAATACAAAGATTAAATAGGGTTTATTTTACTTGGGTTTGGTGCTGCCCATGAGGTTGCTTCGAGTTCCTCGTCGCAGTAACAGTCTTAAAGTCTAAAACTCAAACAGTTTTACCATGTGTGTTCCAATGTCTCAATTTGGTTGTCATTGGGGGGAGTTCAAGTTGATTAGAGCGACACCGGTTAGGATCTCACGGTTCCCTCGTTCCGGTATCACTATTTTCTTTTGAACTTAGTTTAAACGAGTTGTGAAACTCATTTAAACCGGGGAGATTTTGTTAGCAACCGTGGGTTACCTCCTCCGAAGGACTCCCGTAAGTTCGAAAGAACGTGTTATGTTTTGTTTTTTTAATTTTGAAAAAATTGTTTTGTTTTGAAAGTAAGATCGTATTCAGTACCTGCATAATGTGTTAGAGTAAGAGTAATTGCAATAAAGAAACCACAACAAATAAAATGTACATGCATATGTGGCGTATATGCTGCTGTTATTCATGTTGCATGTTTAACTCACAAAGCACAATATAATTTGCAGAGAATTTAAATAAATTGCAGAGAAAAGAATAAAACAGTAAACAGTAGAACAAGTTGTAGCAATAATAAGTAACTCAAAAGAGGTGATCCTACGGCCTTCTACAACTCCTTACTGCAGCTAGCAAGCTAGTATGATGATCCTACGATCTCCTACGGCTCCGGTAAGCAACTAGCAAATGTGTACGGTGATCCTACGACTCCGGACAGCAGCTATGAATTTTGAATAGTGTCTGTATGAGTTTCTATGAACCGAAACAACAATGGGCAGCACCTATGAGACTTCCTACGAATCCGAACAGAGGTGGGCAGCGACTAGATGGCTTTCAAACGAACCCAAATCGTGGTAGACATCTCCTACGTGGCTTCCTACGTGGCTTCCTACGAACCCAAATCGTGGTGGACAGCTCCTAGGTGGCTTCCTACAGACTCAAACGGTGGTGGACAGCTACCAGGCGGCTTCCTACGAACCCAAATAGTGGTGGACATCTACTAGGTGGCTTTCTACGAACCCAAATGGTGGTGGGCAGCAACTAGACGGTTTCCTATGACACTGGGCAGTAAATAAAAGCATTGGGCAACGGTCCTACAGCTCTCTATGACATCGGATTGCGGTTAGAAGCATTGGACAGCACCCTACAACGCTCTTATGACATCAGACATCGGTTGGACAGCGGTTCTACAGCTTCCTACAACACTGGGCAACAACTAGAAGTATTGGACAACAGTTTTAAATAGCCCAAACAGCAGAGGAAACCTCCCCGAAACAGTCGCAAAAGGCAATTTAAAAGTCCCGAAATCCCTCTTTAAAATAGTGATAAAACCTCCCCGGAATGGTACCGTTTATTCCTCAGGTATACTCTTGTCGATGTGGCACATATTTGAAAATCCATTCATCCAAAAAAAACTCTTTCCGCATATTTGTCCAGAATTAAAGTCAACGGCCAAAAAAAATGCAAAGAAAGAAAACACTATTTCGCCTAAGCCGATTGCTTCCAGTATTAATGGGTGCTCCCATTCACAAAGAAAATGCTATAGCCCAAGTATACACCCATTAGATACATACCCCAATATCCAAACAGACTAAAAAGGCCTTCTTTATTTTGGCTAAAGATATTTGAAACACTTTGGTTGGGCAACAAAAAGAAATTTACCCAACCCATACTTCAGGCTCAACGGATAAGCTACGAGAATAACCCCATGCCAAATACTCCACAATATTTTGGATGGATGTGACTTATGGAAATTAATAGAGATACACCTATTAGGATGGAAAAGAAATTTTAATGAACACCAAATTTTCCCGCATGGACCCGATATTCAACACCTGCTGTGAAAATAAGACGACCTGCACCAAGCAATACTAGTGGACATACGGGCTGAAGAGCTACCTTCCAATTTCTTTAGCCTGTTTTGATATTAAAGAATTTGCCACTACAAATGACCTAACCCCAAGACCCATCAAACTAGTGCCATATGCCTCAGTTTTGGCCCAGCGTCTAAAAAAAATTTAAAGTCGACTGTGAGAATGCATATGCATATTGTTACTACTATGAAACATGGTACCATAAAATACTCATCCTAGAAGACGATAAATTCTGTTGTCGAATTTCATTTTTGAGGGTAAGACGGCTTGGCCTAAAGATGATCTAAAGATGATCTTTTAACTGACGTGCAGAAAAGCAACATAATTATCATGATAATAGCCAAAATATAAATCCATTCAGCAAGGATCTTGAAATTTTACCGACTGCGCAAACCCAAGTGAGTAGAGGCGAGAGTGTCAAGCGGTAAGCATACGAACCACTGTTGCGTCGTGTGCGAGAGTGAAGCAGGCAAGGGCTCCTGAGGGAGAACAGGTGAGAGACTAGGGCTTCGACGTGAGGCAAAGAGGGGAAGCAGTGAGTCGCAGAGGAGCGTGCGGGAGATGGGATCGAGTAGAGACAGGATCGAGCAGATGCTCTGCGGCTTCGGTGCG
Organism: Phalaenopsis hybrid cultivar; assembly: GCA_002079205.1. Lineage (NCBI taxonomy): Eukaryota > Viridiplantae > Streptophyta > Magnoliopsida > Asparagales > Orchidaceae > Phalaenopsis > Phalaenopsis hybrid cultivar. The sequence continues at coordinate 211,343 of JXCR01145922.1, forward strand.
GGAGACGGGATCGAGCGGAGCGGAGGATGATCAGAGATTTCGATGTGTGCAACAGAGAGGGGGAGAAGGCGAGCGAAGGGAGATGAGCAGGAACTCGGGGGAGGCACCGGGAGAGGCGAGAATCTTCGGCGCAGCAAAGGGTGCTTTGTCTCTTCCTGTTGAGAGGGATCGAGCAGAGAAATCTCGAGAGAGGGAGAAAGCGAGCGGGAGAGAGGATCTCGGGAGAGGCAAATTAAGCCGACCCCGAAGGAAGAAGGCCCGCCTTCCTTTAGAATTGGAGCGGGTCAAGAGTAGTTACACAAATCAATTGGCGGGGAAATAAATAGCTTCCAAATGCAGGGGAGGATTAAATGAAAGGTATTAATACCTGAATAAATTTAATTAAGACAATTTAAATAGTTCATTTGAATTTTGAAATTTGAATTTCAAATCCAAGTGAGCTGGTGCCTAGCCCGTGTTCAGCCCGAGTCCAACCTGAATCGAACCCGAGTCGAACCTGGGCTGGGCCCGGGCCCGCACACCGCTAAAAAGGTGCATCGATATTCGTGCTAAACGCTCGTGCGCAAAACTATAGAGATATGGGTGTCCTTCCTCGCTAAAGTTGATGTTCCAGACGCGTCAGCACGGTCTGTTTCGTCATCCGGGGTCGTCCGGACGAGTTTGCCGGCGGATGAGTCAAATCAAGTCAAAGTCGTGTGTGGTGCAGTGAGTACGCAAAATGCAGCGTTATCGAGCGTTTGAGTCGTGAAGGGTTCCCTAGGGGCTGCTCCTATTAATGTAGGAACTCGACTCGAGTTTCATGTGTCGATCCTAATCAACTCAACGGAATGCCTAGGATTTGGGACCTCCCATGCGAAACTCAAAGGAGTGACGAGGTGGCTTGAATTTTCTAAATGGTGTGGGTTCCGCACTAATCCTCTAAGAGAGTCGAACGGGGAAAGCCTAAAGCTAGACCCTAGGCTCTAAGGAGAGACAAAAAAAAGAGACCTCATCGAGAAATGAGGTCAACAGTCACCTCAACTAATTGAAAGCTCTCGTCATTCTGCTGCTTGCTTGTGGAAGGAAGCCAGATTTGGTTATCCAGATGAGCCAAGATGCCAACTCATGTCCGCCTTAATTGTTGCCACTACCATTAAATCTCTTGTAAAAGGAATTTATTTTAAAGAGTCATGCTTGCTGCATCGTCGCTTCAAGCAGGGTAACCTTCTGGCACCAAAATCTGATGACACACATCATAGAGGCTTTGCTCATATGAGTCATCAAGGAGACAAATTTTGAAGGATAGGGCTATGATAAATCTCTACACCTTCAGCTCAACTAGATAGTTTAGCCATAGACCTTGAAGTTAGTGAAGACCTTTCCTATTGAAAATAAACTTGAAAATCTAAAATGTGTAAAACTTAGTAGCCCAAAAACAGGATTCAAAAAAATCTTTCGGGCAAAGTCAAACTTTCAAACCCTAGAATAAACAACAATCTCCATCTTTTAAGGTTTATTGGACTTAAATCATAGAAAAGAAACACTAAAAGCCTTGTCATGGGCCCTGAGAACAAAATACAATGGGCTACTCACCTTCAGCACTTCAAAAGAATGATGATGAAACTAGAATAGAGGCCAGGACCTTTTGGAAAGATGTCGTTGTTAAAGCTTGGGGCATGGTAAATAGGTGCAATCCATGGAAATTTGTTGTTGGAAATTCTCGTCGATTGTAGTTTCCAAAGAAAAATGGCTTTTTGAATGGCAACCAGTTGAATGGTCCTTTCGTCCTCAAAAGAAAGTACTGATATTTATCAGGGAATTCCACTATGATGTAGATGCTAGAATAATTGAAGAGAATTCTATCTCTTAGGTCATGTGGCTAATGAAGTTCTAATGTCTTGGCACTGAAGATTTGTTGGAGGCATCATTTTGACATGGAGAGTTACCAGACTTATGAAGAAGAATATATTTGCAATTAAGATAAGTTTATGTGGTTGATCATAACACTAGTTAGTGTAGTACTCCTGTCTAATGCTCCAACTTAATGCCTCTCCTTCTAAGAGCATTTGCCTTAAGAACAGAGGAATAACTTGACTCTAGAAATGGGGTTTTGTTGTGTGTGTGTGTGTGTGTTTGGTTATATGCAGAAAATGTCTTCAAGTTGCGTCTTTAAGCTGCACACTTTTATAAAAGTGACAACAATGTTGTACGCCCATGACAAATTTGTCACATCTGCCCTTTAGATTTAGCTGGTTGAATCTACTTCAACACCCATTCTGATATCATACTAGTATAGAGTAAGTGATAAGCTCAATACTCAAATTCATCCGAAGATTACATTGTAACACATTATTGCAAATACCTTAGATCCAGTAACAAAGATGTGTAAGATTTGGCTGATTGAATTTACGTCCAATAGCCTTTCTGATATCTTACTAGAATGGAGTGAGTGATAAGCTCAATACTCAATGAACCTAAAATTAGTCTAATCCAGAAATTGTCGTAGCTCGATAAATGATTATAGTGCGGTCCAACTCATGATTGTTGTGATATTTTCATTCTTGATTGGTAATAACATGACGTGCTTCCTACCCTTATTAAATGTGTTTGTTTTCTTTCAGTCGTCATGCTAGGTCTTCCGGTTGAACTGCCACGATATTCCCAATAGAATGTGACATACGTCCATCAGAATAACATCTCAGTAAACTTGCTCTTGTATTTGTAATCGCCAATTGAGAATTCAACTAAGCACTGCTGATCTATATGTATCTCATTCCCTTTTTTCAGTCAGGTGAGGAAATAGGACTGTGAATGTTTTTGTGTGACTAATCTCAACTTTTGCACCATAAGCGTAGACACGCCGTTTTCACTGTTATCACCGTCCATGATCAAATTGCAGGTTTTTCCTTTTACTGTGCACGTGGTGCGAAAGATGCTGAGTTGGAGCCATGACAGGTCTATTTTTGGTTCGGACCGCAGGACTTGTATGACTCACATTTCAGCTTCGTCCTTGGAAGTTGAAGTGTTTTTCCGAACTATCTTCCAACTCGGCTTCCTCAACTTCTTTAACGACTCCTTCTTTAATGAACGGGACAACTTGGCTTGTGGGATAGTTGGCAGCAATGTGCTCGTACTGTGGCACATAAAACACTTTCATGTAGGAACGGCTTCTAACTTCCTAGTAGTGACTTGCCAGCTCTGGAAGTGGTCTTGTCGGCAGGCGTGGCTGTTGTGATGGCTTGAAGGTTGACTTTTGTCTGAAGAATGACTATGACTGGGCTCGTTTTTGCTGTTGTTCAACCTTTAATGCTAAGATTTGCACATCGCTCAACAATCAGTAATGTTATGGTTGAACTATGTTGCTAATGGTGGGTTTTAGTACCCCAGACAGCAGACGATTGTGTGCTCCTCTTGCTCGACTAACTTGCACTTCATTTGTAATTGGATAAACTTCACCGTGAACTCCTAACTGTTGTAGGTTTTGAAGCTCGAAGAACATATGCGGGGGTGGCAGATACTTATTCTACATAGCTTTCTTCATTTTTGCCCATTGGGTGATCTTGTTGTTTCCGTCTTGTTTGTGTTTTTACTCTAGATTTTTTCCGCCATAACGAGGTGCTTTTCTTCAATTTGATTTCGCCAATTTTAACCTGTATCTTTGGTGACCTCCTTGCATTCGAAGATGCATTCAACCGCTTGCAAACAATCGGTGAAATCGTCGGGATCCATGTTTCCTTCAAACTCTGGTAGGCTCATCTTAATGTCTTAAGTCTCGATAGGTGTCGAACGAGGGCTCCTCTCGTGACCTCCTTTGGTAGTGAATGATGAAGCGGCGTGGTCGATATTCATCGTCGTCATTGTCTTCGCGGTGAAAAGAATTTGGTCTCCTCTTCTACTCTCGATGTCGCGATCGAGGGTAATGTCGTCTTGGGTCCTTTTGTCCATCTAGGCCAGTTCTTGTTGCAGGTAACGAATCTCCCATAGTATTTCTTTTCGGGTTGTGTCTAGCGCATATTGACGCGATATCATGCCTGGGTATGATTCAAAAATAGATGAGCGGACGAAGGAGGAGAAGACAAGAAGAGGAGGGAGAGGAAGAGGGAAGGAAGAGATTTTTATTTTGTTTTGTGTGGCTTAGGTTTGGGCGGATACCGGGGAACCGTAGGTTAGGACTAGGGTTGAACTAGCTCTGATACCAAAAAATACCCAAATCATGACTCGAATGACACATTTTATTACTATAATCAAGAAAGTACAACAACGACTCTTTGATGGAACAACACAAGCATGTAAAACAGTAAAAAATTATAAATATTACAAGAATAAGAAAAGGGATAACACACTGACAATAACGATCCTTTCTAAGAAAGCGCGAGGAATCCGACAAGGGTAATGCTGGAACAACAGTGCTGGCAGTCTGCTGGAGGGAAGTTCGGGATGAGTGATGGCTACTGGGACGATCCTGACAGGCTGTTGGGAGATGATGGAGAGGGTTGGTAAGCTGCTGGAAGGGAACCCGGGGGGTGGAAAGAGCTTGGGAGGGGGCTGACAGACTTCTGGAAGGGAACTCGAAGGAAGGCAGCAAGGTCGGCGGCCGGCGAGATGGGGTCAGTGAAGAGCAATGACTGGAAGGTATTGGAGTTGGCAGACGAACTACAGGAGGGTAGATGGTAGCAAGGTCGAAGGGAGGTAGTCATCAACTCAGGTGAGGTACAACCGAAGCATCGCTCACTATCGGTTACAACCCTCGGAATGGAGATGCCTTAGGGGCACATCTGAAATCAGAAATCAACAAAAGATTGCTTTAACCTAAGCAAAACAAGAAATATAAATAGGAGTAGACTAGAGGCGAGCATAGACAAGAACTACGAAAGGAAGGGAGATGAAAATGGAAGGGATTGAAGAAGAGCTGGGGAGGATGGCAACAGCTTTGAGAAAGAGTGGCGGCCGATCATAAGAGGATCACAAAGGGAGAAAGGAGGGGCGGAACTTCCACTCTAAGTAGATAACTGGTCCAATTTAGCAGTGAGGCTTGACCGTGCCACTGCCCCACCATGCCCCAAAAAAGCCCCACTTCATTTCCTAAATTGAATCTTGTGTTGCACGATTATATTTTTAATGCCATTCAACAAATTGTCTTTCGACTTATTTTACTTGATTTCACTTGTGCATATGTACCATGCTGTGATACTATTACCTCTATATTTTGAATACATATATCATGACCTTTTTTTCTCTACTTTATAGAAGTATTGTTTCTGTGTTAGTTAGAATTTGCTGTTTGAATGATTCCTGTATCTTATTTATGTTATGAATTTTGTAGTTGGTTTTGAATTTTTGGATTTCTACTTTTTTTAACTATGAAATTATGCTACGGTAAGATTTCACTTGTAATAGTTTTCATCCGTTCTTTGTTAAGAATGCGATCCTCTTGCTTTTGTTCCTTGTGTTTTTGTGCCTGAACATCTTGATTGAGTATTTCCTCTCAATGAGTATAGGGCTGATAATATTGTAGAATCCCCAAATAACCATATCCTAAAATGTACACATAAAACACATTCCGAGCATTATCTTCATTGCTGATTTCTTATTAAAGAGGAGAGCGTGGTGGGGTCATTGTGCCTTACTGGTTTAGTTACCGTATTTCTGGAATTGTTTAGTTTGATTACTTGTATCTTGTTTAATGCTTTGGGCTTATTTGACTGATTCCTATGGCCCTAAAAGTCAAATAATTTTAAAACTTTTGAGTGTATATTCCTCAGATCATTTCCCTTTGTACAGGCAAGGGACAAGATTATTGGCAAAATGAGAATATTTCTGAGGAGATGCCATGTTGCCGGCAGATGTTTAATATTTTTCATCCTTTTGATCCTGTAGCATACAGGTTTGTTTAATGTGGCTCCTTTTGGAAACTCATTGCTTCCTTTAATCTACTTTTAATGTAAAGCCACTGCTTACGGATTCACTTTGTATGTTTGGGATCAATATAGCATGCATGCATTTTTTTTAGGGACATTTACATGCATACCAGCCAACTCTTATGTATTTACATATTTAATATGTAAACTTTACTTTTTTACATTATACCACCCAAATCTCTCATATCACATCAAAAATACCGCTATTTTAACTGAAATACTCCTTTTCTTGCATAAATAAGGTGGCATGTACATAAAAATTGAAGTTTGGGTATTAGATAGATATGTAAATACATAGGAATTGAGTGGTATGTATGTAGATTTTCTTTTTTTTAATGTTTCACTTCTATATGTAGAATTATTTAAGGTGCGGTAGCAAGGGTTATATGAATTTGGATTGAACTTTCATGCAGAGTAGAACCACTTATTTGCAAAGAGTACGTCAGCAAGCGGCCTGTTATTATACCATATCACCGGGGAGGAAAGAGGTTGCATATAGGACTTCAGGTGAGCATATGTTTTACTACATATAGACATTTGTTGTGCTATTGTGGCGAGTTTAACTGAGCTGGAAAATAATGGCACAGGAATTCAGTGAGGATGTAGCAGCACGCTCTCAAGCCATGGTGAATAGCTTGAAATCCTTAAAGGTGATTTTGTGAACTATAATGGAAACTTCTTCATTTCTTGATTTTGAGCTTCTTCAGTGCTTTCGTTTTTGTTTTAATAGTGGTTGGTTTTGGTGCTACTATTTTTTTAACTCTAGAAAGATGAAATTTAGTATCTTTGCTAGGCAATGCCCGGGAGTTATGTGAGATGCTGAAACATGCAAAAATAAAATAAATTGTTAGTTGTAATTTAAAGCCCCAACTTGAGTTAAAATGATGAAGGATTGATATAATAAGTTTAAACTGAAATGCAAATTAAATTTAATTGAAATTATAAAGTTAATACAAATGTATTTAAAAAAGTTGACCCATATGATTTCTTCATCATTATTATTAGACTTATCGCAAGTATTAGAGGTCAGCATTATGAACCCTTATTTTTGTAACGTAAAATTCAAATTCATACGGCATCAGTATCTTAATTGCAAAGTTATGAAGTTTTTCTTTAAGCCCCTATGATATTTGCTTAACGCAAAATATTTTCAAGACTTCTTTTCATACTTACCATATAGTTTAACTTCAGTTGTATCCTCATTCAGATCTCAATGCTTCCTTATTATAGATTCAAGATAAATCTTATCTTCTAGTAATATTAGTAATTAATTGTCAAAATCATACCTATGAAGATTATATTTTTGTTGCACTAATTCTACGGCCCCTATCCTGCAAGTTTTTTTGCACAACTTTAATGTTGCACTTATCTTACTAAGTAAGATTGTGTCGCCTGCAAAAGGCATATAATAGGGTACCTCCATTTGAGTTTTTTATTAAAATGCTTTCATACAAGAACTTATGAGCTCAATGCTGATATTTAGTGTTAACTAATAATAATGAGAATTCTCGAGTTACTTGAATACTACTTATAACATTAGTTAGCGCTCCATTATACACATCTTCAGTAATATTAGCAATTCTTTTATAATGCTTTTTTCATCCTTAAATCTCACCAAATCAAATTATCATCGTTCTCAACTATATACGTCTCAAGATTATTAAAAAGCTTATGGGGATCTTCTTTTTGTTATATATCCTTGTCCATTAATTATCCTCACACAATCCTTTCTTTTATAATAGATCATTTTGCAATGAAACTAATTGGCTCTTCAAAATTGATATAAATTTTTCTAAACTTATGTTCTATTATTCTCTCCCATATTATAATTTTATGACTCATTAATTTTATTCCCCTATATTTAGCTCAAGCTTGGACATCGCTTTTGTTCATCAATATTCGTCAAACTTGCTATTCTCCATCCATTTGGCATCTTTTTTAGGGGTTATTTGGTTGCAAATATTAGAGGTGTATTGTTTTTTTAAATTTATTTGATCTTTTTTGGTATTTGATTTAAAGCAGAGTGCAAAAGAAAATTTTGAGCTATCAGATGTACTCCAAACCCTCATTTTCCTTGCATTTCAAAATCAATTGAGTCGGCCTATTTTTGATATCTCATGCACTATGCCTCTTTCCTTTGGTCACCACGCTCTTCATTGCACCATTTCTCATTGCTTATCGCTATTGCTGTGGTTACTTTTAATGGATTTGTCTTTGCCTAAGGCTTTCCCATCACTCTCAGCCTGAATGAGGCTTTCCCATCTGGGCTTCTCTTCTCACTGTCAACCACTTTTGTGCCTTGCTATGTTGCCCTCAAACTCTCTTGAGCCTCTCGAACTCGCCCCTTCTCACCGCCTTCCTTGAATGTCATCATTACTCTCACCTTTGGCCTTACACTTGGCTTCATTTGTTGACTCAATTGCCCTACCCTTCCTCTTTGTTACACTTGGCCTTAACCGTGCCCGTTATCCTCTTGATTTGGGCCCATAGCCCTGGAACTAGTCCCGTGGTTCAATCTGCCCCCTCCATGTTACATATGAGTGAGAGAAAAAAAGAGATTTTTATGTTTTCAAATGTGTCCTGACAAATTAAAAAATCTTCTGAATTTGTTTGATTTGCATCTAATAAAATTACTCTTGAAGTTTCAAATGCATTGAATTTTTTTTTTGCCCGTGTTTCAAAAATTCATGCATTTTAAATTCATCCAGCCAAAAAAAAGCCCAAGACTGTAAAATTTTATAGAATTTTTTTAATTGAATTACCTCAGTTTCCCCCATAGCTCTCGAAATCTCAATATTTATTTCATCTGGACCCAAAGCCTTACTCTTAATTAACATTTTAACAGCCAGCCTTTTCTTACATACATTTTTGCATTAATCTATAACGTGCTTCTTTATATTATTCATATGTTCTTCTGGATTTTCTTTCNGCAATCAATGAAATCGTCGGGATCCATGTTTCCTTCAAACTCTGGTAGGCTCATCTTAATGTCTTAGTCTCGATAGGTGTCGAACGAGGGCTCCTCTCGTGGCCTCCTTTGGTAGTGAATGNACAATCAATGAAATCGTCGGGATCCATGTTTCCTTCAAACTCTGGTAGTCTCATCTTAATGTCTTAGTCTCGATAGGTGTCGAACGAGGGCTCCTCTCGTGGCCTCCTTTGGTAGTGAATGATGAAGCGGCGTTGTCGATATTCATCGTAGTAATTGTCTTCGCGGTGAAAAGAATTCGGTCTCCTCTTCTACTCTCGATGTCGCGGTCGAGGGTAATGTCGCCTTGGGCCCTTTTGTCCATCTAGACCAGTCCTTGTTGCAGGTAACGAATCTCCCATTGTATTTTTTTTTCGGGTTGGGTCTAGCGCATATTGACGCGATGACATGCCTAGGTATGATTCAAAAATAGATGAGAGGACGAAGGAGGAGAAGACAAGAAGAGGAGGGAGAGGAAGAGGGAAGGAAGAGATTTTTTTTTTTTTTTTGTGGCTTAGGTTTGGGCGGATACTGGGAACCCTAGGCTAGGACTAGGGTTGAACTAGCTCTGATACCAAATAATACCGGAGTTAACCCAAATCATGACTCGAATGACACATTTTATTACTATACTCAAGAATGTACAATGACGACTCTTTGATGGAACAACACAAGCATTTAAAACAGTAAACAACTATAAATATTACGGGAATAAGAAAAGGGATAACACATAGACAATAACGATCTTTTCTAAGAAAACGCAACGAATCCGACAGGGGTAATGCTGGAACAACAGTGCTGGCAGTCTGCTGGAGGGAAGTTCGGGATGAGTGGTGGCTACTGGGACGATCCTGACAGGCTGCTGGGAGATGATGGAGAGGGTTGGCGAGCTCCCGGAAAGAGCTTGGGAGGGGGCTGACAAACTTCTAGAAGGGAACTTGAAGGAAGGCAGCAAGTTCGGCGGCCGGCGAGATGGGGTCTACAGTGAAGAGCAATGACCGGAAGGTATTGGAGATGGCAGACGGACTATAGGAGGGTAGATGGCAGCAAGGTCGAAGGGAGGTAGTCATCAACTCAGGTGAGGTACAACCGAAGCATCGCTCACTATCGGTTACAACCCTCAGAATGGAGATGCCTTAGAGGCACACCTGAAATCAGAAATCAACAAAACATTGCTTTAACCTAAGCAAAACAAGAAATATAAATAGGAGTAGATTAGAGGCTAGCATAGACAAGAACTACGAAAGGAAGGGATTGAAGAAGAGCTGGGGAGGATGGCAACGGCTTTGAGAAAGAGGGGCAGCCGATCATAAGAGGATCACAAAGGGAGAAAGGACGGGCGGAACTTCCACTCTAAGTAGATAACCGGTCCGATTTAGCAGTGAGGCTAGACCGGGCCACTGCCCCACCATGCCCCAAAACAGCCTCGCTTCATTTCCTAAATTGAATCTTGTGTTGCACGATTATATTTTTAATGCCATTGGACAAATTGTCTTTCAACTTATTTTACTTGATTTCACTTGTGCATGTAGCATGCTGTGATACTATTACCTCTATATTTTGAATACATATATCATGACCTTTTGTTCTCTACTTTATAGAAGTATTGTTTCTGTGTTAGTTAGAATTTGCTGTTTGAATGATTCCTGTATCTT
>JXCR01145922.1:224548-266551 GCA_002079205.1 Phalaenopsis hybrid cultivar
TCCCTATAGAGGCAAGCCCCTATAGTTAATTACATCTCAAATGACTGGGTCACTTGAGAAAACTCTCGATAATGATCAGTGGTTCTAGTCTTCAAGATTTCAAGGTTTAGGTTTTCACGGTAGGACGTGAAAAAAACAAGTGGGAGTGGCTCAAGTAAGAACAAGTATTTCAGGAGTCCAAAGAAAAGAAAAGGTAGGGGATGTCCTAGATCTTGAGGAGAACCCTCAATGACTTCCCAAACTATCCTACTGTGTGGCTGCATTTTTAGAGATGATGTTATTTGAATGTTTAGTCCTGCCAATTTTATTATTTGGAACTTACATTTGCATAATATCCGATTATGCAAATAACCCGCAGAGATAAGAGGGTTTACGTTGTAACGAACAACAACCTCAGAACCTAAAGCAAATTAGGACTTCCACTGCGCAATATTGTTGCACAGGTGCCTAAAGAGGGAATGTGAAGATTTACGTCGCGCTAGGCGAGCTACCTCGAAGTCTTATGGGTTGTTATTATACTAAGAAGAAATAATGTTGAAGAAGATTCTCTTGCTGCTCGATCTGAATTCCTCGCCGTGCTGCCCACAAAGTTGGCTCCAAGCTCCTGTCGTAGCGATGGCTCCAGGGTTGAAGTGTTTGAAAATTGTAGTTTGTGTTTCACAGTTTTGATGTCAAAGTTTGGTTTTGCATGCAGAATGAGTAGATTGCAGGTAGAATAAAAGGCACTTGAAATGCAGTAAAGTAAAATGCTGTAAATAAACTATAAAAGCGTACCTGGGCATCTGCTACTGTTGCATGATTAATATTGCGAGCATAGTATGATTTGCAGCAGATCTTAATAAATTTACAAGAAAATTAAATAAAGCAAGAAAACCCAGCATGAAAGTCATAAAAACGAGTAGTAAAAATCACAAGCAAAAGAAACCTATAACCACATATGAAAGATCAAAACTGGGTATAAGACATTGGTAAAAGTGGGGGCTCAGAGCTGGACTGTGTGCTTCCCGACCTTGGGTAAGAGTTGCCAACCCGACAATCTACAGAAGGCAGTCCTTAACCTCGATCCAAATGATTAACCATGGACTTTTATAAATTTTCGTAGAAAGGTTTTCATGCACAAGTTGTTCAAGTCTTTTTTTTTATGTAGAGTTCTTTTTAACATGCAAAAGAAATTTTTATTTTATTTTTGTAAATATTTTGTAAAGTGGTACAGTCCACAGGCTAGTCACTCTAATCGTGCTAAAACTACTGACAACCTAAGAATGTCTGGGCAACGATCCCACCAAGAATCGGCGAATAGTATCATAGATCCTTTCCTCTCCCTTATTGAAGATCCATGAGGTAGGAGATACTATTCTAATAATCTAACCTCGTATCNTATTAAATAATACCAGAGTTAACCCAAATCATGACTCGAATGACACATTTTATTACTATAATCAAGAATGTACAATGACGACTCTTTGATGGAACAACACAAGCATTTAAAACAGTAAACAACTATAAATATTACGGGAATAAGAAAAGGGATAACATACAAACAATAACGATCTTTTCTAAGAAAGCGCAACGAATCCGACAGGGGTAATGCTGGAACAACAATGCTGGCAGTCTGCTGGAGGGAAGTTCGGGATGAGTGGTGGCTACTGGGACGATCTTGACAGGCTGCTGATGGAGAGGGTTGGCGAGCTCCCGGAAAGAGCTTGGGAGGGGGCTGACAAACTTTTAGAAGGGAACTCGAAGGAAGGCAGCAAGTTCGGCGGCCGGCGAGATGGGGTCTACAGTGAAGAGCAATGACCGGAAGGTATTGGNTTAGGGTGTGCTTCTAAAGTGTAGGAAGCCTCTTCTAAAGTTTAGGAAGCCTAAACCGAGGACTAGGTGGATAGGCTCTCACCTAGGGTGTGCTTCTAAAGTTCTAGGAAACCTACACTTTAACTTATGCTTAAAGTGATTTAAGGCTTTCTATATCTTCCAATTAATTAAATCATCAATCCCCATCATTATGACTTAACCATTTAAAAACGAATAAAAAAAGAAGGATAAGACAAGTCCCACTTCCAAAACTAGTAAAGTCAAGGGGGAAAATATCGAGTGGATCAACCTAAAAGCGTTTAAATATCAATCAATTGAAACCCAAAATAGTGGGCAAAAAGGGATCCGTAAAACCAATTCTAAACCGCATGTAAATCAGCACTTAAAGGCTACATAAATCTCGCCAAAATAGTGTGTAGATCGCCTCAAAATTAGCCCATAAAAATGCCTCAAAACATTGTGTAAGCCTCTCTAAATCAGCAAGCAAAAGTACCCCAAAACAATGTCGAAATTGTTCCAAAATGATGCCCAAATTATTTCCAAATTAGCATATAAATTCTAAGCATGAAAAGATACATTTTACATTAAGAAATAGATCTCTTATGTAGAATTAAATATCAGAGTTGTGTGATTATAAAACTTAGGTTCCATATATGCAGAGGATATAAGCATTGTATAGTATGCATGTAAAAATTGAAGTCAATGTAATAGATATGCAAGCACATAGCAATTGAGCGGCATGTATGTAATTCTTTCTATCCAAACAATCGATTCAGGCAAGCAAACTCATTTAATCAATATAAGGATCTTCACAATTTCGATAAGAGAAAGCTTCCGCAATTGTAAAAAAAATGTCAATCGTCACCAGTCGTTTAATCATGCTTAGTTGTTTATCATATTATGCATTACTCTCAACTTATTATACANATTATGTATTTACATATTTAATACCTAAACTTTACTTTTTTACATTTATATCACCCAAATCTCTCATATCACATCAAAAATACCGCTATTTTAACTGAAATACTCCTTTTCTTGCATAAATAAGGTGGCATGTACATAAAAATTGAAGTTTGGGTATTAGATTGATATGTAAATACATAGGAATTGAGTGGTATGTATGTAAATTTTCTTTTTTTTTTTAACGTTTCACTTCTATATGTAGAATTATTTAAGGTGCGGTAGCAAGGGTTATATGAATTTGGGCTGAACTTTCATGCAGAGTAGAACCACTTATTTGCAAAGAGTACATCAGCAAGCGGCCTGTTATTATACCATATCATCGGGGAGGAAAAAGGTTGCATATAGGACTTCAGGTGAGCATATGTTTTACTACATATAGACATTTGTTGTGCTATTGTGGCGAGTTTAACTGAGCTGGAAAATAATGGCACAGGAATTCAGTGAGGATGTAGCAGCACGCTCTCAAGCCATGGTGAATAGCTTGAAATCCTTAAAGGTGATTTTGTGAACTATAATGGAAACTTCTTCATTTCTTGATTTTGAGCTTCTTCAGTGCTTTCGTTTTTGTTTTAATAGTGGTTGGTTTTGGTGCTACTATTTTTTTAACTCTAGAAAGATGAAATTTAGTATCTTTGCTAGACAATGCTCGGGAATTACGTGAGATGCTGAAACATGCAAAAATAAAATAAATTGTTAGTTGTAATTTAAAGCCCCAACTTGAGTTAAAATGATGAAGGATTGATATAATAAGTTTAAACTGAAATGCAAATTAAATTTAATTGAAATTATAAAGTTAATACAAATGTTTTTAAAAAAGTTGACCCATATGATTTCTTCATCATTATTATTAGACTTATTGCAAGTATTAGAGGTCAGCATTATGAACCCTTATTTTTGTAACGTAAAATTCAAATTCATACGGCATCAGTATCTTAATTGCAAAGTTATGAAGTTTTTCTTTAAGCCCCTATGATATTTGCTTAACGCAAAATATTTTCAAGACTTCTTTTCATACTTACCATATAGTTTAACTTCAGTTGTATCCTCATTCAGATCTCAATGCTTCCTTATTATAGATTCAAGATAAATCTTATCTTCTAGTAATATTAGTAATTAATTGTCAAAATCATACCTATGAAGATTATATTTTTGTTGCACTAATTCTACGGCCCCTATCCTGCAAGTTTTTTTGCACAACTTTAATGTTGCACTTATCTTACTAAGTAAGATTGTGTCGCCTGCAAAAGGCATATAATAGGGTACCTCCATTTGAGTTTTTTATTAAAATGCTTTCATACAAGAACTTATGAGCTCAATGCTGATATTTAGTGTTAACTAATAATAATGAGAATTCTCGAGTTACTTGAATACTACTTATAACATTAGTTAGCGCTCCATTATACACATCTTCAGTAATATTAGCAATTCTTTTATAATGCTTTTTTCATCCTTAAATCTCACCAAATCAAATTATCATCGTTCTCAACTATATACGTCTCAAGATTATTAAAAAGCTTATGGGGATCTTCTTTTTGTTATATATCCTTGTCCATTAATTATCCTCACACAATCCTTTCTTTTATAATAGATCATTTTGCAATGAAACTAATTGGCTCTTCAAAATTGATATAAATTTTTCTAAACTTATGTTCTATTATTCTCTCCCATATTATAATTTTATGACTCATTAATTTTATTCCCCTATATTTAGCTCAAGCTTGGACATCGCTTGTGTTCATCAATATTCGTCAAACTTGCTATTCTCCATCCATTTGGCATCTTTTTTAGTGGTTATTTGGTTGCAAATATTAGAGGTGTATTGTTTTTTTAAATTTATTTGATCTTTTTTGGTATTTGATTTAAAGCAGAGTGCAAAAGAAAATTTTGAGCTATCAGATGTACTCCAAACCCTCATTTTCCTTGCATTTCAAAATTAATTGAGTCGACCTATTTTTGATATCTCATGCACTCTGCCTCTTTCCTTTGGTCACCACGCTCTTCATTGCACCATTTCTCATTGCTTATCGCTATTGCTGTGGTTACTTTTAATGGATTTGTCTTTGCCTAAGGCTTTCCCATCACTCTCAGCCTGAATGAGGCTTTCCCATCTGGGCTTCTCTTCTCACTGTCAACCACTTTTGTGCCATGCTATGTTGCCCTCAAATGCTCTTGAGCCTCTCGAACTCGCCCCTTCCCACCGCCTTCCTTGAATGTCACCATTCTCTCACCTTTGGCCTTACACTTGGCCTCATTTGTTGACTCAATTGCCCTACCCTTCCTCTTTGTTACACTTGGCCTTAACCGTGCCCGTTATCCTCTTAACTTGTGCCCATAGCCAATATGCCCCCTCCATGTTACATATGAGAGAGAGAAAAAAAGAAATATTTTTATGTTTTCAAATGTGTCCTGACAAATTAAAAAATCTTTTGAATTTGTTTGATTTGCATCTAATCAAATTACTCTTGAAATTTCAAATGCATTGCATTTTTTTTTGCCCGTGTTTCAAAAATGCATGCATTTTAAATTCATCCAGCCAAAAAAAACCCAAGACCTCTCGAAATCTCAATATTTATTTCATCTGGACCTAAAGCCTTACTCTTAATTAACATTTTAAGAGCCAGCCTTTTTTTACATACATTTTTGCATTAATCTATAACGTGCTTCTTTATATTATTCATATGTTCTTCTGGATTTTCTTTCTTTGTACTCGATTTATAATTTCCTAAATCTCTCATTCAAATTGTATATATATATATATATATATAACAAAATTAATGCATTTTCTTTATACAATTGATCTTCGCATTTGATGAAATCTAATAATTTCACTAAGAAACAATTTAGAGGTAAGTGATTTGTCAATTTTTACGGTACAAATCAAGAAATGAACCATCTTGAATTTTTTTCATTGATGACCTTCATGCTTAACTTTTATCATGGTGCGCTGGAGACAATAAAAGGCACATTCTTTCTATTTGCTTAATATTTTTTCCTAGCTTGTATGTGATGACCCCAAATGCTNAAATTTTTTTCATTGATAACCTTCATGCTTAACTTTTATCATAGTGCCCTAGGGACAATAAAAGGCACATTCTTTCTATTTGCTTAATATTTTTTCCTAGCTTGTATGTGATGACCCCAAATGCTAGATTTTTCACACCTTAATGATGGACAACACAATCTATCCATTACTACATGGATAATCTCATCACTTCCATAGTGGGCCATAAGTATTCCAAATATAATTCCTTGTGTAAAATATTCTTGAAAGGAGTCATGAATAATACACAATTTGATTTGAAAGTTGCCCGTGCTTAACATTTAATCGTAATATAAACTATTTTTTGTCCTTGATTTGCTTGTAAATTATATGAAATTAGGTCATAATGAGTAACATTTTTTTATTTTTTATTTTTTGCTGGAGCCTTCGGTGATAATTATTATATGAAGTTCATTAACGTATTTCGTTTTGTGTTAAAGCATCAGTAATGCGGAACTATTTTTTATAATGAGTTATGAATGGTGTTATGCTAGACTTTAGATGTTATTTCTGTTATTAATTAGATATTTTGGTGTTGTTATGCTAGACTTTAGATGTTATTGATGTTATTAATTAGGTAATTTAGTGATTTTTATGTTTACTTCTGGGCATGTTGTAGCATGCATGCTAAAGTGCAAGATATTTCCCGCTATAGGCCTTACCATGGTGTAGTGTACCTCTATTTTCGTAGCAAGGCACAATAAAGCAAAGTAGCAGATATTAAATGTGCTGCAGCACACATGTTACTTATTATTTTAGTGATTTATTTTAAACTTATTATTGTTTATTTGTCTAAAGCTTTTTAGATATTGTTACTTTGGGGCCTAACCTATGGGCACTTTTTTTCTTTTGTATATTTAAGGGCAACTTATTATTATAAAAATGCTTATCATGTTCAGGGTTAGGGGGATGCATGAGATTGAGGTTTGAATCTTACGTTATGATTTGGGAGAGATGTTCTATCTCTAGAATTTTAGGTTGAGAGAGATTGTCTACCTCTCGAATTGTAGATGTTTATTTTTATATTCCTGTTGAGTTGTTTGAATTATTGAAGAAATTTTGTATTATTCCTTAATTTCTGTGGAAAGCCATCTTCATTTTAACGTTGGATCTTATCAAATTGGTAAGAGTGCAAAATTTCTGGGGAATGGTGCTTGGGCTCGTCATATTTTCTCAATTAGAGCTTGGAGGGAAGGTAGTGGCGAGAATGCAATAGAGCAAGACAGTTATGATTTTATCGAGCAATGATCGCTACATGGGGAAGGATCGCAACATATAGAAAATTTTGTGACTTCACCTTGTGAATCAATCGTGATCGGTGCTAACTGGAAAAAATCGCAGCTTATCGAGATCCGAATCTCAGGTACTGTCGTGTGCAAGGGGACGCGAAGGATTGTCGCTTATCAAGACGCGAAGGATCATGTGCAAGGCGACGGACAACAGGGATCAATATACAAAGATCAAGAATGCCCATTTTTCTCTTCCTCTCTCGTCATCTACTCGATACAATCGCGATCAAGGCTACCTGGGAAGGCAACGACTGGGGAGCGGCGAACAGACCCAAAACTCCCATTTTTCTCTTCCTCTCGAACCGACATCTCTTCCTCTCCTGTCGTCTGCTTGATACAGTAGCAATCAGAGCTATCTGGGAAGGCAGCGACTGGGAAGCGGCGTACAGAGACCCGGAACTCCCATTTTCCTCTTCCTCCCGGGTTGTTTGTCCGATAAAGTAGCGATTGAAGCTACTTGGGAAGGCAGTGACTGGGAAGCTGCGTACAGAAACACGAAACTCCCAACTTTCTCTCGTTCTTGTTTTGTAACTCCCACTCCCATTTTTTTTCCTGTTCCATCTCTTCCCTCGCGCAACAGTCGTGATTCCAAGCTGGTTAGGAAGATAGGACCGCAACTACTAGACACTTACGATTGGAGCTACTTGAGAAGCCACGATCGGATTAGAGTGACCTTGGATCAATGACTTGCGAAACAGTCGCTATATTCTTCTCATCTGGAACTAGAGGACGGATTTCAGCATATAAAAATTGTCTTTTGTGATAAAAAAAATACTGAGAATAATGGCAGCCAAGAAAGCAGATGATTCAGAGAAAAAATAAGAGGAAGAGCTCAGTTAAATTAGATATGTTTCTCGGCTAGGTTTGCCACCACAGAGGGTAGGTTTTCTTCTATAAAGAACCGAAATGGATGACTGATTTAAGAGAATGAAGGAAATTTGATAACGAAGCTCATTGAGATGCAATCCAAGATCTCACTGGATGCTCAATTTGCAAAATCTAAAGGAAAATAGATCAAACTTGAGGAACATGAGAAGGAAAACATCCACTATCACAAATCCCCTCCCAGGGCTTCGATTGGGGTTAGATTAGAGATTTCTGATGGAGATGGTTGGGTCGAAACATGGAAAAGAGATTGTGCAAGAGGTATCGGGGAACATGAGAAGAAATGAGAGAAGCAGGGAGGGGATACAATCATGATTGAAGGAGAGAGTTTCACCCTCGATATATGGGGGGAAACAGCGGAGGCAGAGAAAGTTGGGGTGGAGATGCTATAGGAAGTTGAATATGCTGATCTTTGAGGGGAAGACACATGGGTGGGTGGGTGGAGTGATACTTCATGGTGAATGGGTTAGATCGGGAGGAGAATCGCATGGCGGTAGGATATGTTTGGAGGGAAAACCCTAGCCTGGTTTCTGTTTGAGGGAGGCTAGATACCCTATCCGTTCGTGGGATGAATTTAAGTATTATTTGTTGAAACGTTTATGAGTCATTCGAGTAAGAGATCTGCACGAGAAATTCTATGCTTGGACTCAGGAGAGGACGGTCATGGAATATAGGTGGAGATTTAACTTTTGTCAGGACGTCTGCGTGGGATTTCTGTAGCAGGGCTGGAGGGAAATTTCATGAAGGGCTTAAAGCCCAGTTGGTGAAGGGCAAAAGCCAGCAAGAGCAGCACAAATGGAGTGTCGTACCAAACAATTACAACCCGACGATACCGAAAGCTCAAATAATGGAAGTTCAGACGAAGGTTGCACGACTCAGAAATAATGGACCGCCACTAGGAATGACACTCGAGCGCATTACTATGACAAAGATTTTGGAGAAGTAAATTAAGAGATTATGTTTTTTGGTGTGAGGAGAAGTTTATTTCAGGACACCGTTGCAAGGATCGAAAATTACAAGTTCTCATAGTACATTACGAGGAGATGGTAGAGGATGAAGAAATAGAGACATTTGTGGTGGAGAGGGAGGAACACTCTTTTTTTTTTTTCACCTTGAGGACAAGATGATTTTTGGGGGGTGGGGGAGTATTGTTATGTTAGTGCTTAACCTAAGAGCAATTTATTCTTTTGTTTGACTATGGGCAACCTAATCTTTTATTATTATTTTCTTGTTGGGTATAAATAGGTTTTTTATGTTTAGGCTTAGGGGGATGTATGAGATTTGAGTTGTGAGCCTTAGGTTTAGGGATTGGGAGAAGATTTCCTACCTCTCGAATTGTAGGAATTGGGAGAGATCACCTGCCTCTCAAATTGTAGGTGTTAATCTTTATATTTTTGTCGAATTGTTTGAATTATTGAAGAAATGTTCTGTTTGCCCTAATTTATGTGGAAAAGCATCTTGATTTTGATGTCGGATCGTATCAAGTACATTAGGGCTATAAGCCAGTTGGGATTCGCGCTTACTAAAGTTTCTAAAAGGATCCCAATTCCCAACTATTTCGGTTCACATAAAAACAGAATCGATAAGAATTCTAACTATATAATTTTTGGAGATTAGTAGTCTGACTAATGAATAGGTTACTATATAGTGCAGCGATTTTTTTAACCCAGTGGTGGAAAATAGAATTTTGGGGTGAAAAAGTTCTTCCCATCTTTTACAGAAAAAGTATCAAAATTGTAATAAAATGGACTTATGAAGGCTGGGCAGGGTGAGAAAGGTTAGAAATTAATGTGATAAAGTTTCATACATGTTTGGTCAATTTCTAAGTTATCTTGAATTTCTCGGAACTGCTTTGTTTTTTGTGGAAATCTTTGAGAGATGATCATCATACTGAGAAATAATGTTGTCTAATTTTGTTGAATGCGATCCGTGTCTGCTCTTTTTTGCTTCTTAAAATGTTTTGAATGTTGTAACACTGGCACTATATTGTCATTTGATTGTTAAAACGTCTTTAAGAATTTTCTGAAATGTAATTTACAATTCTCCTTAGTCGCGCATCTTTTTGATAATGTTTACTTTTAGATGTTACTGTTTTATGTTCTAAAATGGTTTTTTTATGATATTACTACTTTAAATACTGGATCTAATTTGGCTTGGTTTATTGTGCTAAACTATCTTCTATTTTAATAGGTTAAAATGATTAATGTGTTTCAGTCAAAACATGAGGATACTTTGGAAGGTAAGTGTCAGTTCATGCTTGTGTTTTCATTTCGTTACTATTGCTCATTTTGTTTTTTTCATTATTTGAAATTTTCTCATGGTACTCTACATGCACTACAAACAGTTGAAGATAATCAAGAAAAAGAACAATCATATGGCGCCGCCATGATTGAAAGACTGATTGGACACACGAATGGTAGAATTGACCACGTCCTTCAGGTTAGTTTCTAGAATGGTGAACTACACCTTTACATACATACGACCCAATTCTTATCTATTAACATATCTAACACCTAAACTACAGTTTTTACATTCCAACCAAATCTTTTATATTATATAAAAATACCACTATTTTAGCTTCTAAAAAAGTGAAATACACCTTTTAATGCATAGGTAAGATAGCATATATGTAAAATTAAAGTTTAGCTGTTGATATGTTATTTCTTAAGAATTGAGTAGTAATGTAAATAAATCTTTTTTTTTTTTTAAAGACCAATAGACTAAAATTTAGTTTTCTAATTAAACTGTTATGTCAATAAAAACTTTGTTTGCTTCTGCTATAAGATGTGCAAGACAAGGTCGATTTTCTGTTGCATTGCTTACTACTTTGTTAGTTCCAGGCCTTGAATAATAAGATTCTAATAGATGTTTAAACAGAATTTTTTTTATATTCGACAAGTGACAAAATCAACCTTTTGAAAGTGGCACTTTTTAAGCATTAATCCCAAAGAATATATAGTATGCATAATCATGCATAAATTCTCTCTCTTTTTTTGTGCTGCATTTAACCAGCTAATGTTTTATTAGTAACAGCAAATTATCTGTGAGCGATTTTACCTTTATGATCCGCTCTTTTGTTTTCTTTAAATATTTAAATGCTATAAATAGGCTATTTCTCCCTATACTTTTGTAGTTCTGCATTAGCGGAGTCATGGTTGTGATGGATCTTTCTTTTAGTGATAGGCAAATGCATAGTGTTTGTCTAGGGCTTTTTCCTAGCCCTACTATTTCTCGGTTAGCTACTTGATGATCTCCTTGATTATGTTTTATAAATATTTGACTGTTGATCGAATTCAAGGAAGAAACATAGGCTTTGTATGCCCCTTTGTATAAGCATTTTTTTTACATTTTTTTATATGAAATCTATTGAAATTGTTCAAGAGGTCTAGTTACACATTCCCCCAAAATTTTCATTTTGTTTGAACTACTACTTGGTGATCTCTGTTGAAATTCATTATTTAGATTATCCATTTGAATGTTATTTTTTTGCTTGATACCTGATAAAATCATATTGAAATTATATGAATGTTGGCATACCTAGTTTTATAGGTGAGGTTTATGGTGAATAATTTTAACTGCTAATGAAATGTTATATGAAAATGTATATTTTCCCATTAAAGCGTGTATATATATTGATACCGGATCTAACCCAAACCAAATGGAAAATAGAAACATTATTGCTTGAATAGAAAAAAAGGTTAGAGACACGACACTTGAAATAGGAAAATAAGAACACAAACATAGTAGGGTGTGGGCGGCGGAGGTGGAGCTTACGCTGGACAACAGTGAGGGTGGGTTGATTGTGATGTTGCCGGATTGATGGTTGTGGCAGGAAGGGTAGGAGGCAAGGGTGATGTGAAGGACAGGGAAGCAAGGGGTATGGGGAGGGGTCTGTGCAGCTAGGGAGGAAACTGTAGCAAGATGATCGCGGGAGAGGATGGAAACCACAGGAAGGTTACGGGAGAGGAGGAACGACCGTAATACCATGGAAGAGGAGGAAAGCACGTGAGAGGGAAGAACGGCATCAAGATTACGGGAGAGGGGCTGCAAAGAGGTCACGGGAGAGTGGGCTGTAGCAATTAAGCGGGCAAAGGAAGGAACAAAAGTTGTGGGATGGGCGGGAATAGGGAGTAGTACAGGCTGGCTAGAAGAGATACAGGGGAGCGGCAGCCTCAACAAGTGCTTCGCTGGAAGAAGGCAGCAAGTCGGGGAGAGAGGATGTGAAATGAAAATAGGAAGTTTTTTGGATTCTTCTTATCTTTCCCACCCTTTCCTTTTGTGTAGAAGTTTCTTGGGAGTTTATAAATTGTTGTCCTCTGTGTAGGAGTTAGTTCAGGTTGTCTTATCCTCAAATCTTCTGTGTGGAGTCTTTTTCTCCCTTGCTAGTGTTGTATCCGACTACAGGTGGTTCTTGGGTTGTATCCTGCTCCGAGGTGATGTTGTATCCTTCCCATCTCTACTTCTTCTCTCCGACCCTTCTTCTTCCTCTCCCCTAGCCGCCGACCACCCCAAATCCCTTCACTTCTCCGCCATCCCCTCTTCTCCCTCCACAAAATTGCTGTCCAACTTGCCTACAACCAACCAAACCCTATCCCAACCCACCACAAACAATCACCCGGCCTTCCCATCTCTCCCTATCACCCTGTCGCTGCTACCACTGCCTTCGGATCTCTTCCTACAGTCCTAACAGGAAATTAGTCTATTATTGTAGTACCTTTCTAATTGGGTCGTGTTGTAACACAATTTCTATATTAATAAAAATTTGTTTTTGTGTTTCTACTATTTTCCTACTAGTTCCGGTATGAGTTACCTGCATTAATGTTCTCTACTTATGTAGAATGTGCTAGCCCTAACTGAACATATAAACATGATACTCAATATTAATAGCTATTATGATTTTAAAGATAAGCACGAGTTTGGTTGTGTTTAGTTAGAAAATATGACTCAGAAAGCAGCTATTTTGTAGTCATTTTTTAGTATGAAAATGACGTCATCATTTTTGTGAAATTTTAAGGAAACTGGGTTTGAAATCGATCTAAATTTTTAATTATATCCAAAAGATAGTTTTGAAAAACAAAATCATCAATAAAAGATACATTTCTTTGAACTTTGACCAATTGCACCCACCCTCAGGTGAGCACGAAGTTTAGCTTTTCTAAACCAGTTTAATCTTATGTAAATATTTATCCTAGCTGTCAAAATCGGCCTTAAAAAAATATGTCAAGTTTCAAAGATGCAGCATGGTAAGGGCTATTGAAAATAGTATAGAACGAAGGCGATTACATCATTAAACGAGATGTATCAAGAGAAAATAATGTATTGAGATGTGCCAGAAAAATTAAGGCTCAGCATCTAAAAATAACTACAATTAAAAACCCCCATCGGAATATTTAAAGCTAAATAAATTCTTACAAAGAATGCTCATTATTTAGTAAATTGTTGGAATGTTAATTGATTGGAACGCTAATCAATGAAAGAAAATTTAAGAAAGATTGGCTTGTCAATGGCAACCGCCTATGTTATTAGTCTGTCTCTTGCTGATTTCTTCTGTAAGCGGATATTGCCAGTTTAATTTATTAGATTTTTTTTTTTCAAGCTGCTCATATTTTTTACGCTGCTCAGCATTCCATTTAACTGTCATTCCTTTTAAATTTGCAGAGTAAAACATTTCAGCACCCATACATATTAGCTCTTGGGTCCCACACGTAAGACATTTTATACAAACTTTTTTTTTACCATTCTAAACTTCAATTTTTATTTTGTCATGATAGGATGTCGGTATGATCTGTGAAATCATCGGACATGAATCTCTTTCTAGGCTTGTTTTCACAATGGAAGATTTAAATACATACCACTCCATTCCTACTTATTTAAATATCTAACACCTAAATTTCAATTTTTACATAAATGCCATCTTACCTATGCATGAAAAGGTGTATTTTATTTTTTAAAAGTTAGAAAGGTGGTATTTGACATAATATGAAAGATTCGGATGGTTTAAATGTAAAAAAATAGTGCTTAGGTTTTAGATATGTGAATATACAAGAATTGGGTGGCATGTATATGAATGTCCCTTTCACAAAATTGGCATATCAGAGTAATTTTGAATCTTTTGGCATCCGGCTGACATAAAATACATAATATAACCTGCAGAAATTATTGGCGTGATCCTGACACTGTTCTTTTCATTCTTAAACACCTGTACCGTGATATTCCTGAATCCCTTCATGAAGAAACGAGTACTGGCAGTTCGCATATTAACAATGGAGAAGAAACTCCTTTCTACGAGAAGGATTTTCTTGATGAAGATTTTTCTTTGACATTTTCAGATCCTTTATGGTTCAGAGATTTTTGTAAGAAATCAGATAAAGCTATGCCATACCCTTCAGAAGCGGACGGGTAAATGCATGTATTGTATCGCAAACTCGTCCCAGTGAGTACTTTCGTCTTTGCCTCTTCATCCTTGCTAGGGGTGTAACTGAGCCAAGTCGATTCGTGAGCAGCTCCAGCTCGGCTTGATAAATGGTTCATGAGTTGAGCTTGATGAGGTAACGAGCCAAGCTCAAGCCAAGCCCTGACTTTGCTGGTTACCATGTGGCTAGCTTTTTTCAAAAATAATTAACGTTAAATGTCGTCAAAATATATTATTATTCAAAATTTTATCTTTAAATTATTAAAAAATTTCAAAAATATTATTTTATATTTTACAGTAAGTGATTTTGCATTTTCTATCTTTTAATTGCTAATTCTATTTATTATTTTATTATAACATTAATTTGTATTAATATTATTATTTCTCTTATAGAAAAAAAAAGTAGGCTCGTAAGCCAGCTCGAACTTATAGAATTAAGCTCAACCTTGATTAATTAATCGAGCTCAAGCTCAAACTAAGAGTGACTCGAGCTCGACTTGGGCCATTTACAGCCCTCTTGCCTAAATTTCTTTTTTCTACTTGTGTTTATCATGTTGCCAATCGGTTAAAGTAACAACAATTTTCATATTGACATAATTGAGGGGCTGATAATGGCAAACTTGTGCAGGGCATGTAATCCGCTGTTCTGTGATATTCTCGCCATCTACATATTATCAAAAAATCACTCAAGAGAGGTATGTGATTCGCTGTTCAAGTCATTTGTTGTACAAATACAATTTGCGTGCATTAAGATTAACTTTCTGTGCTTTGTAACATGGAAGTGAGTGGTGAAGCAAATGGGTTGTATTTGTATATTCTTTATTATAGTTAATAACAAATATCCACATTGAACCCTTCATGTAAACTACTGTAAGTATTTATAGATATCCACTCTGAATACTAAAGAAACTAACAAAGAATTCATTCTCTGAAACTTTCAGTCAGCTTTGTTTGAGTTGGACATAAAGTTGACTTTAAAAGTTGCATGTATGAGGTTGAATTAGTTTAATTGGGTTTGGAGACTCCAGATTGAATGGGAACACAATTGAAGTTTTAGATTGTGCTCCAGTTGAACTTAGCAAGCTTCAAAATGAGATCGCGCGGTACACAGTTATGTGTGACTTAGCTCAAGAATGCATCAAATAAGTTGTAGCTTTGGTTTATGTATCGAGCTAAACAAGATTGTTTAAACCCATGTTTTGGTCAAATGTTCAGTAAACCAATCTTAGGGGATGTTTGGTAGCATATTTTTAATAAGATTTAGTCATGGATTTAACTTTAAGCCAAACAAAAAAAAATTGAAAATTAAATCCAATGCTCCATTAAATGAATGTTTTCCAAATTTCGTCTCTAAATCTCACTTTTCGTCTCTAAACCTCACTTTTCGTCTCTTTTGCAATGTAAATCTAGATTCGGATTTAATAAATTTGATTGATAGGTCGATTACGGGTTGTAATGTTCGTCAACATCGACATAGCAATCGGATTTATTGAATTTGATAAATCCTATTCAATGTAAATCCATGTTACAGCCAAGTGCCACCTTAATCTCTATTGTTTTTGTGTTTAGTCATTTGACAATATTTTGTTATGGCTTGTGCTCTATGTCGTTGCGGTAGAGTAACAAATTATCGTCTTCGCGTTGTACGAGAATTCAACAGACACAGATGAAAGAGAAACAAGTAGTGACAGCTCCAAAAATTTTTACGTGGAAAACGCGTAAAGTGAAAACCCATGGAGCCTGACCCAGCTGCGAAAATCCACTATTGATTGACGATGATTGGTGGTGGCGGTCGATAGCGACAGCGGTCGGCGGTGGTCGACGGCCATTTGGAGGAGGTCAACTGCGGTCGACGAAAATTGGTTGTGGTCGACGACAATCGGCGGTGACGTTGAGCTGGAGCTCCTCAAAACCTCAAACTCTCTCTCTAGGCTTAGGCTCTGTTTGGGGCCGCTTTTTTCACGCGACGTGGCCCCAAACAGCGAAAATTTAATGTTTGGCTCTCGACCTCACGGCAGAAGGACGTCAAAGCGGGCGGAA
The DNA here is from genome assembly GCA_002079205.1 of Phalaenopsis hybrid cultivar. Taxonomy (NCBI): domain Eukaryota; kingdom Viridiplantae; phylum Streptophyta; class Magnoliopsida; order Asparagales; family Orchidaceae; genus Phalaenopsis; species Phalaenopsis hybrid cultivar. The sequence goes on from JXCR01145922.1 coordinate 240,993, forward strand.
AGCGGGCCGTGGGATCGACCCCGCAGCCCCAGCTTTCGCCCGCTAAATATTCCAAATTGCCGCCTCTGCCCTAGCATTCTTCTTCTCGCTCCGCCTCGCCTCTCGCCTCGACATCTGCCTCTCGCCTTCGACATATGCCTCTGCCCTAGCGTTCTTCGTCCCGCGCCGTCTCGCCTCTCTCCTTTGACATCTCACCTCTCGCCTTCAACCAGGACCGCGCCCTCTCGCCTCTCGTTTTCGACCAGGTAATCCTAAAGCCATTCTCTTCACTTTTTTTCGATCTCCTCGCCTTCACTTGTTTTCGATCTGCTTGAAAATCTTAAATCATACAAAACTCTAAAGAGTTCGTCCATATTTTTTTACAAGGGTGTAAGCTCTGCAAAATGGATATACAATGCAGATTTGATTTCTATCATTGGAGGGGCTTCTCATTTATTTTCTGTTATTTTCTTTTATTTTCTTTTATTTTCTGCTCTGTAAAATGGATGTACAATGCAGATTTGATCTCCAATTTGGAGTACATCACTTTGAAAGGTGCCTGATTGTAAATTCCAGTGGAATGAAAAGGTTTAACAAATTTGTTCTGTAGACTTCCAACTCCCTTGTCTGATTTCCATTATTAACAGTGCTGCCCCAATTCAAGAATAAATCCGCGAGTTTTCTCTTCTCAAATAATTTTGCAGTGCAAGCCTCTCAAGCATCCTTCATATTTTTCAGAAAATTTATTTTTAATTTGTGCATCTCGATCATATGTTACAACTCCCCAATTCTATAACCATTCGCAAATAATTTTGCAATGCAAGCCTCTCTGATCGATCCCTAACATTAATTTTACTCTTGTGTTTCATGGCTTTGTTTTGTTATAGTAATAACATGGATGATAAGCCTAAAGAGGTTGCTACACCCGCATTGTGGGAAAAAGACACGAAAATAATATTTTGCGATCTTTGTCTTAAAGAAATCGAACGAGGAAATAGACTTATGACTTATTTTCAATAAAGAATGGTGGCAAAATATTATAAAAAATTTCAATGAAAATACAAGTAGGGAATACGACAGGTTGCAAATGAAGAACAAGTGGGACCAAATGAAAAATGAATGAAAATTTTGAAAGGAATTGAAAAGGGGTTCTACATGTCTTGGTTGGGATGCAGTGAAGCGAACAATTGATGCACCTGAGGAATGGTAGACTGAAAGATTTGCGATGAGCTTTGTTTGTAAACTTATTTATTTTGTAACTTTATAGTTTATTCTAATTGGGTGTTCATCAATTTCTGTGTAGGTGGTGTCTACTGCAAAGAAGTTTAAGCTTTCTGGAATTGAGCCTGAATTGAAGGAGAAACTCGACTGCATGTTTGGGGGAGTGGTTGCAATGGGGAACTATGCATGTAGCCCAAGTGAGATAGGGTTCACTGGCAATGTCGTGAATTTGGGAACCTCTGGAGGTTCAGTTGATTTCATTGACGTCCCCAGCCCAAATAAGAACGAATATGAACCTATTTCCCATTCCAAACATCCGAGGGTTGTTGATAAAAGAAAATCTGGTGTATTTTCCCTCAGAAACGAGCTATCTGAGGCGGTTTCTTGTTTCAAAGTAGAATGTCAGGTTTTTCATTCAAGCACTATCACGGAGGCACTTCAAACCCTAAGTGCTACAACTGAAATTTATGGGGATGAAGAGTTGTATCTTTTCGCAGCAGAATTGATAGAGGACCCGGTCCGTAGAGATATTTTTTTGCAAATATCTGTCTCCAGCAGAGTGACATATATTCGGCGTTTTTATGATCGTTTGAACGTTTGAGATGTTTTATATTTGTCATCACTAGAACAGTTTCCACTGCATTATCTTTTTTTTTTTAATTTCTAGAGTTGTACTCGTAAACTCCGTTGCACCTTTCTAATTATTTGCAAACGTTTTCTTTTTTAATTGTCTCAAACTCTCATGTAACTGATAATTATTTAGGGGAAATATTTAGGGATACTCATCACTATGGATGCAAATAGAATCTTAAAATCATAAACCATACAATAATCTACGCAAAATCATTAATGAATGGAAATCAGACAAGGGAGTTGGAAGCCTACGGAACATTGTTAAATCTGAGTTAGATGTGAATTTGCTTGAAAATCTTAAACCATACAAAAATCTAAAGAGTTTGTTTGCTTGAAAATCTTAAACCTTTTGGGCAGCTTCCCCACCTCAAGTTGCTGTACCTTTGTAACATGCCAAAAGCAAAGCGACTTGATTGTAAATTCCATGGGAATTACAAGGTTTATGTGTTTCCATCGTTGGAGGGCATGTTCACTCTCCCGGGTAAGTTTGAGTGTGGGATATTAAAGTAATAAATGTTGTGCAGACCTTCTTAAATTTGTTGTTGCTTAAGTTTGCAACTTTGGTGTTTAATGTATTAATTGCTACATTTTATTTAATTAAATGGTTAGTGAACTGTGAAGCTGTAGATGAAGTTTGGTTGTGGGATGGAAGGAGCGCAGCTTTCTCTGATTAGTTGTGTTGAGCTCTCTATTAATCTGAACTGAAACTTCATGCTCCTTAGTTCTTAGCAATTTGGAGAATGTGCTCCCCACTTAGCTCATGAGACTTTAAGAAGTAAGAATTTGGTAATAATTTGAATGAATTCAGTTGCAAGGATGATTTAAAATCTGATTAGAAAGATGATTTTTATGTTGAAATTTGTGATGAAGCAGAATCATTTATATTCTACCTTTTTGATGTTGTTTTGGGTTGCTACTACTTGGTTAGCAGTCATAAGATGAACCATACCAGTAAATTGAAAAATGTTGGTTTTATCTTGTACTTTTATAGTTGAGTGAGATTGTGGGATATGATTGAGGATAGGTGCTAGTTTTCTAAATGTTTAGCTATTTTAAACATCATCATAAATCATTCTATTGTATTCTGCTCTTCAAAATTATCATTTTAATATATATAATTAATGTTAAGATGAGAAAGTTTTGGAATTAATTTCAGTTTTAAGTAAACCAAACATTTTTATTTATTTTTTTTGGTTCATGAGCTATAGCAGCATTAGGGGAAAGTAGAAAGGCAAACATCAATTGTTATGTGGTGATGTGCTTTAAGAAATTTATATATAATATTATATAATTATTCATATTTATATTCATATAAAGATATATAAAACATGTATCATTAATTGTCCCATCTCATAAGCCCCTTCACGTCAGCTACAGGAAGACCGAAACATAGAACAGTCCGGAGGAAATGGAAGAAAAAGATTATATGACATTTTGAATGAAAGTGTATTTATAGTGCTATATTTGTAACTTGCCACTTGTTAATTAATGTTTGCTTAAATGAAAAAGGGTGCAGTTTTAATGAATTTTTGGTTAATTACCACTGCATTTACATACATACCAGTGCTGATGCATGTCATTTGAGTAAGCTTTTTGGTTAATTGTATGGTACTTCTATTTTATAGTTGAACGAATTTTAAAAAAATTGAAGCTAGGGGCATATAAATGAATGTGTTTATGAATCCAAACCAAATCAATCGAGTATGTGTTAGATATGTAAATACTTGAGAATTGAGTGGCATGAATGTGTTATTTTGGGTAATTGTCACAATTAAGATGGCCTTTAAATGTCATCTATATCTTCTGTTTTTTTGCACATTCTATTTATTTTCATACCGGTGGTGTTGGGGAAATTTGAATGCATTCAAATGTCGTTATCTCATTCTATTTATTTTTCTCATTGTATTTATTTTCATACTCTTGTTAGAATATTGCATTAAATTTTGATATCCGGATATATACACAATGTATTTTGAGTATTCTGTCTATTTACGTTGTATAACAGCAATAAGAAAAGCTTTTTTGTTTGGGATGGACTTTTAACAAGCTGGGCTAAAAAATTTGTGTTAAAAGCTGGTCATAATTTGCTGCTGGAGTTTCAAAAATTTCACAGTTACAGTCCTCTTTTAAACAGTTTTAACAAACAAAGGTGGTATGGTCATTTTTCCAGAAACAGCTGCACTAAACAATCACTCAGCTTTCCCGCGGCAGCTTCCTGGGGCAGAGCAGCTGCAGCTGAAAAACTAAGAAGTTGCGGCTGCGCCAAACAGAGTCTTTAGGTTGTGTTTGGCGCAGCTGCAGCTGCGCTGTCTCAGGAAGTTGTTGCGGGGAAGTTGACAACCTATTTGTTGCAGCTGTGTGAAAATAGTTATGGAGCAACTGTTTCTGGAAAATTATCCGTTCTACCTCTGTTCAGTGAATTTGTTTGTAACAGAACTGTGACACACATTTATTTAATAATTCTAAAGCAGAAATTCAAAATAAAGATAAATCCAAACCAAAACTGCTAAGAGTTAGAAGGATGTGTAAATAGATACAAATCTGTAAATGTTAAAAGTCTTCAAAATATTTAACCTGTAGAGATCTAAGAAGGAAATTCCAATAATTAACTATAAATCTTGAAAAAAAAAACTTCATAAAAAAAAATTCCATGATAATTCGCATCAAACGAATGCTGCTATCTTCTAAACAACAACAAAGGTGTGAACTTTGCCTTTCAGTTCAATCCAACTTCCAGCTGAAGCATAAATATTGGCGAGGATCACGTGTTCCGGACATCTCTGACTCTAGCATGAGCAGCATCTCAGCTGCTTTCATGCCTATTTCAACATTGTCATGAACTGAAGAAGTCCCCAGCAGAGCCCCCCCAAATGGCAGCATTTGCTTCGAAAGACATGATTTCGACAAGCTCCATGGCCGACCTCAATATCCCCGCACGACCCAGAATATCAACGATGAACGCATAATGTTCCGGGGTTCGTTCGACGCCCAACGTCTCCTCCATCGAGTTTTCTCCCTCTGCCCCACCTACCTGCTCCACTCGTCACCTGCTCGCTCTGGCGAAATATTTTCGAGTAGGGTAATAGCGTAAAAAGCCGAATGAGGAAGCCGAGCCGCAGGTTGATGTTGGTGTTCCGCTTTCGGGATAAATCGCAGCCCGCTGCAAATGCACAGCTGCCCCAAACAGTAAATTTCAGCGGCGCGGCACCACGCCGCATCCTTTCCGCTGCGCCAAACGCAGCTTTAAACGTCTCTTACTTAAAATATCATCTTGCTTGTTATGCCTCAAGATTCATGCATGATGAAAATTTATTGATGGCGTATCAAAGATCAATATGTTAAATTTAAAGCATTTAAACTTAGAAGAAATTTGCTTAGGCCGGAGTAAAATGTCATTCGGATATTAAATTTATCGTTGACATTTGCCCAAAATATTCTTTTAAAGAGCTGATCAAAAAATTGAGTCCAAGTTTTCACGTGTATGTTGATTTATTGATGTAATAAAGTTGCGTGTTCATGTAGGTTTGATCTATTATGTTTGGTTCTGAGCTAAACACCGCATTTGGGTGACCCATCAAGATTAAATGATTCGAAGATTTTTCACATAAATTGTGTAAGGATAAGTTAGAAAAGTATTAGTTTTATTTTAAAATTACTGTTATATATATATATATATATATGAAGAATTTATTTATATTAATTTTAAAGTCATTTCTTACCTAATGTTTTCACATAATTTTTTTTTTAATGACTGTATGTTATGATACACGAATAGTTCTAACGAGGGAACCATCAGTCTCAGACAATTCTCGAACTGGCATTCTCTGGATATATCCCTAACTTGTCTGATTTAAATAGTATTGAAATAAATAAAAAAAAAAATGAGGGGGTGTTTTAGATTAGTTAATTAATTTTTTCAAAAAATATATTTAAACATTCATCAATCACTCGATTAAGCAGTTTGTCAATCACTCGTCTGCTATTAAATTTGTTGTTATGAACATGCTAGTTTTTGAAAAGTGCTGCTATTAAATTTTTTATTTTTTTATTATTCTTAATAACATAGATATTTAACTATAATATTTTTTTTTATGCATTTCTGGGTCCTATATATTTAATGATAGAAGTGTCATGTGTTCATGTCGTGTTGGTGTCCATATGTTTGTATTTGTTCAACATAGACCATAAGCAAATCTCCTACCAGTGTCTCGAATTAATTTCTTTGAAGTGAAAAGTACATTGTTTGCCCAATATTTTTAGAAGTGTGTATCATGAGTAAAGCGAAGCAAAGTATGTGACCCCCGTTTTGCTTTACTGAGGCGTGTTTTGAAACACTATAGTCAATTTGTATGATTTTCTTGCAATTTTTAATTTTTTTATTATTGCAATATATTAGATATTGTTTGAAATTTTAATGTGCAGATTTACCATGAATATTTTTTTCAAGTCATGTATTATGTCAAATCAACTATTAACACATGCTTTATATTTTAATTTTCTTTAATAAATTCATTTATACATTAATAGTTTTGTATACCTAATAGCATTTTGGTTTATAAAAGCAACATGCTTTGCTCTCTGCTCTGTTTTGAATCAAAAAAAAACGCATTGCATTACGTTTTACATTTTGATAACTTTGATATATCTGCGAATAGAAGATATTGGCAAATGAGCTTTAATATCTACAATGGTTAAAGATATCATTATGATGTTAGCTTTATTGTGAAAATTGGAACAATTGTGGCATTGTACAAAGTGAAGTTAAATAGATATAGGTCCAAGGAAATCCCCTCCAATTGTTGCCATTACATGAAACTCTCTATCCCACTCAATCCACCTGATTGCATCAACTCTAAACCTCACCTTAGTTCCCTTCACCATTATTGACTCCAAACACTCATTCACAAACATTCCCTCTTCTTCCATGACAAATTTGTAGTCTTCCATCATCTTTTCTGGGAGAAAAATGCTTTCAATCGGCTCAACTTTGAGAAATATGCCGTGCTTCACAACCCTGTCCACAAAGCCAATTAAGATCTCGCCCTTGCGGGGTTTCACGGCAGTGCAGCTGAAGGCTACTGTGAAGATGATGGCTTCGCCGCTAAGCTCGCCAGCTTCTCCTTCATCCGTGGAGTCGTGAATGGTGGCNGAAGCCAATTAAGATCTCGCCCTTGCGGGGTTTCACGGCAGTGCAGCTGAAGGCTACTGTGGAGATGATGGCTTCGCCGCTAAGCTCGCCAGCTTCTCCTTCATCCGTGGAGTCGTGAATGGTGGCTGCAACATAGTAGCCGTGTTTCTTCGATGCTTTCTTGCCGATGAGGCCGGCGAGAAGGTGGAGGTTTGCAGCTTTGCTGGGAAGAAGACAACCTCTGGAATCAAGCTGGTCAGGATGGACGGGCACTTTTCCTTTCATTTCAAGCTCCAAAAACACCATTTTTTTTTATCTGCTGGATTGCCCAAATAATTAGAATAACAAGTTACCATAACGGACACTTTATATACATATATATATATATATAGTTGGCAATGACTATTAAAATCAACAAAAGTGATGCCTCATGACCTACCATTAACTTGCTACCATAAGGCAATAATGAATAATCATATCCGTGACGAAGAGTATCGATCCGTAACCTGAGGGTGCCATCGAAGAGTATCGAAAAACATAGGAGACGAATAATTCAGCTTTCTTATCCTCAAATAATAGAAATAATTCACAATATATAGCCTATATGTGAGTCTGTAAATAGAAAGAAAGCTATAAATATTAGGGTATAATTCGCCTAATAAGAGGAAAGAAAATTAGGAAGGAAAGTAAATTGGATATGAATGCAGAAATAATCCCTTTCCAGATCAGTTGGGGGATTGCACATAGCAATGCAATGGCTGCAGAAGTATGGAGGTTTTATTACTTTAATTACTTATCAGTATTTAGTTATTTTAATTATTTTTAAATTTTTATGATTAATTTTTAATTTAGTTAATCTATTGTGCCAGATTCATTATTTGAATTGTTAACTAATAAATAATATGCAAGTTATCCTTTTTTTTTGGCTATTTGATTATGTTAATAGATGATATGCAGTTTATTTGCTTTTCACTGATGATATCCTTCTTGTGAATAAGAGTAGATAAAGAGTTCATGAAAAACTTGAATTATGGAGATCAACTTTAGAGTCTAAATGCTTTTGTTTAGACTGTTCTAAAACTAAATACATTGAATGTCATTTTAGTAGTAGTAGATTAAGTGACGGAGTTATAACAATGAATGACCGAGTCGTTAAAAGGAGCAGACGTTTTAGTTATATCGGATCTTTTGTTCAAAGTGATGAAGAAATAGATGGAAATGCTCTTAGTAGAATTCAAATTGGATGGTTGAAATGGACGAATGCATAAGGCTTATTGTGTGATAAAAAAAGTACTGCTTAGACTTACAAGAAAATTTATAAGATGGTTGTGTGACCTTTAAATGTTGGCCTATAATAATGAAGCATAGAACTAAGTGTTGTTGAGATGAGAATGCTTAGATGAATGAGTGACTTTACACTTAGAGACAAAATATTAAACAAATGTATGCGTGAAAAGATTGATGTAGCTTTAGTGCAAACAAAATTATATTCTTAGATGATTTTTTCACATTAAATGTCGATCATCCACTGACCTAATTAGGAGAGTAGATGTTTTAGATTTGACTTGTGTTAAAATAGGTAGTGGTAGTCCTAAAAAGACTTGGGTATTTATTAGAATTAAATGAAAATATGACACTCAATAGAACTCAATGGAGAAAACGGATTCATATAGACGACCCCACGTGGAATAAACTCATGTTCTTATTGTCGTTATTATTATTTGATATTAATTAACTAATTTGTGTTTTTTTACTTATTTTTAAGTTAATAGCTATTTAGTTAGTTCCAACTCAATTGTTAAGGATTATATCATAAACAGTAGAAAGTTGAAATTTGAAAAAATTGCTTTTCAATAAGAAATAAATTAATTTAGTTATCCATAAATTTATTTTGAAAAAAGTCTACTAATTCACAAATAAAAAAATTAGCATTATTTATTATTATTACATACGAAATATATTCTCTTTATAATAATGAAATATTCAAATATAAAATATATTTAACTTTAAATTAAAATCAGAGAAAATGTCTAACTATTAGGATTTGAATCCATGACCCATCAGAGGTGACTCTTACTCTATTATTAAAATTTTATTTATTTTTAATAAATGTTAGGGAAATTTACATGCATGGCGCCCAATTCGTAGCATTTTCCTATCCCAAACTTGGGGCCCGTTTGGGGTAGCTTATTTGGTGCGGTGACGTTTTGAAAATGCACCTCGCATGTTTGGGTAAATTGTGTTTTGGCAGCTTATGCTTTTTAAAAAAACTGAAAACAGTATTTTAACATTGCACCTATCTAGATGAGGTGTGGTAACAACTTTCTGGCAACGGTCTGGTTTTCCCAAAAAAATAAAAATTTGTAATAGCTAACGCACCTAACTTATCAGCAGATTATTTTTAAGCAACTTATTAGCAGATTATTTAATAAGCTGCAGTTGCCCCAAACACATCATTAATCAAAGTTTGGGTGTGAGATATGTAAATACATAAGAATTGGGTGCTATGTATGTAAAAATCCCCAAATTTTAATAAACATTACTTAAAAAAGTTTACCAATTATTAATAGACCAATCAATAATGCTATGAACATGAAGATTGCATGAGGTCCAGATGAGCAAATGAGATGTTAAACACATGAGGGGCATTTACATGCATATCTACCCCATAATTTTTATGTACTTAAATATACAACACCTAAACTTTGCTCTTTACATTTGTACCACCCTAACCTTTCACATAAAAAACACCACTATTTTAACCTCCAAAAAGTTAAACACACCTTTATATCCATAGGTTAAGTGGCATGCATTTTAATATTGAAATTTTGATGTTAGAAATGTATATACATAAGAATTGAGTGGTATGCTTGTAAATCTTCCGAATATAAGTACTTTGATAGGTCAAAAGGCATACATACGAACTTACGTTGTCAGTCTGTTCGCCAATTCATGACTAGACAGAGTCAGACTCATCAACTCACAAAATTAATCTACGAGTCAAATTTGAGCCAAATCCACCTAGGTGCACTTTTGGCCACCTCACCACAACCTGACGACACAAATCTTATGGCTTATCAATTAGCCCCAAGCGAACATTACCAAGCAATTCACTAAAGCCACCTATGTGTTTGCCTCAATGACAAAATTGGAGTACAACTCCCTTGATTGATGACATCTCTCTTGAATTATAATTAAATATTAACTAATACATACTTAAAAACATTTAAGTTTAATTTAGATTCCATTAAATTCATTAATCTCTTTGCATATATCCTCAATTATGTGATATTAATAGCATCTTCAATTAAGTGAGATTGATTGAAGAAATAGTTGCGTAATAATTAAAGAGTTACTTCTCAATTATTGTATCACTTTAATTGCATATTTTTAATTTATAAATTAAAGACTTTCATGTGTTAACAAATTTGAGTCAAAGTTAAGCAGTTATACATCTGGTCAGCAACTCAGCATCATATTTAAAATTTCAATCTTTAAATCAAAAATAAAATTGATGTGTTAAATATATAAATACATAAGAATTTGGCGGTATATTTATAAATACCCTATACAAAACTGTTGAGAATTTTGGGGCAAAAAAAACGCAAGAATCGACACAAATCTAGAAAGAAATACAGAGATTTAACGAGGTTCGGTAAAGATGTCAATGGCTTTTCATTCAATTCAGAAAAAAAACACATATATATAACCCTGACATATAATATGTAATTACAAAATTACTCATGTATCGTACCCCCGCACTCCCAACCCACATAATGAAACTCTCTTGATTGGACAGATGCTTCCGCTCGCGAGCTCCACTCCGTGGCTAGCTCCGTTGAGCTCCAGCATTTGTCTCTTATCTGATTCAGGAGTCATATCTAACAATAACACGGAAGGCATACAGACTTCATGTATTTATACAGGTCCAAAGACACCATCAACCCCATCATCTCCAAGAGTCGCCNAAGTTGAAATTAGGAAAATTGCTTTTCAATAAGAGATAAAGTAATTTAGTTATCCATAAATTTATTTTTTAAAAATTCTACTAATTCACAAATAAAAAAAAATTAGCATTATTTATTATTATTACTTACGAAATATATTCTCTTTATAATAATGAAATATTAAAATATAAAATATATTTAACTTTAAATTAAAATCANGAGTTGAAATTAGGAAAATTGCTTTTCAATAAGAGATAAACTAATTTAGTTATCCATAAATTTATTTTTAAAAAAATTCTACTAATTCACAAATAAAAAATTTAGCATTATTTATTATTATTAGTTACGAAATATATTCTCTTTATAATAATGAAATATTAAAATATAAAATATATTTAACTTTAAATTAAAATCAGAGAAAATGCCTAACTCTTAGAATTTGAATCCATGACCCATCAGAGGTGACTCTTGCTCTATTATTAAAATTCTATTTATTTTTAATAAATATTAGGGAAATTTACATGCATAGCACCCAATTCGTAGCATTTACCTATCCCAAACTTAATCAAAGTTTGGGTGTGAGATACGTAAATACATAAGAATTGGGTGCTATGTATGTAAAAATCCCCAAATNACTTGCTCTATTATTAAAATTCTATTTATTTTTATAAATATTAGGGAAATTTACATGCATAGCACCCAATTAGTAGCATTTTCCTATCTCAAACTTAGGGCCCGTTTGGAGCAGTTTATTTGGTGTAGTGGCGTTTTGAAAATGCACCTAGCATGTTTGGGTAAATTGCGTTTAGGCGGCTTATGCGTTTTGAAAAAGCTGAAAACAACGTTTTAACATTGCACATATCTAGGTTAGGTGCGGTGACAACTTTCTGGCAACGGTCTGCCTTTTCCAAAAAAATAAAATTTTGTAATAGCTTACTCACATAACTTATCAGCAGATTATTTTTAATCAACTTATTAGCAGATTATTCAATAAGCTGCAGCTGCCCCAAACAGACCATTAATCAAAGTTTGGGTGTGAGATACGTAAATACATAAGAATTGGGTGCTATGTATGTAAAAATCCCCAAATTTTAATAAACATTACTTAAAAAAGTTTACCAATTATTAATAGACCAATCAATAATGCTATGAACATGAAGATTGCATGAGGTCCAGATGAGCAAATGAGATGTTGAACACATGAGGGGCATTTACATACACATATATACCCCATAATTTTTATGTACTTTAATATACAACACCTAAACTTTGCTCTTTACATTTGTACCACCCTAACCTTTCACATCAAAAACACCACTATTTTAACCTCCAAAAAGTTAAATACACCTTTATATCCATAAGTTAGGTGGCATGCATTTTAAAATTGAAATTTTGATTTTAGAAATGTATATACATAAGAATTGAGCGGTATGCTTGTAAATCTTCCGAATTTAAGTACTTGTATAAATGTTGTATACCCAAAAATTTTGATAGGTCGAAAGGCATACATACGAACTTACATTGTCAGTCTCGCCAATTCATGACTAGACGGAGTCAGACTCATCAACTCACAAATTTAATCTACGAGTCAAATTTGAGCCAAATCCACCTAGGTGCACTTATCGCCACCTCACCACAACCTGACGACACAAATCTAATGGCTTATCAATTGGCCCCAAGTGAACATTACCATGCAATTCACTAAAGCCACCTATGTGTTTGCCTCAATGACAAGGTTGGAGTGCACCTCCCTTGATTGATGACATCTCTCCTTAATTATAATTAAATATTAACTAATACATACTTAAAACATTTAGGGTTAATTTTGATTCCATTAAATTCATTAATCTCTTTGCATATATTAGTTGAATAATAATTAAAGAGTTACTTCTCAATTATTGTATCACTTTAATTGCATATTTTTAATTTAAAAATTTAAGACTTTCATGTGTTACATCTGGTCAGCAACTCAGCATCATATTTAAAATTTCAATCTTTAAATCAAAAGTAAAATTGAGGTATTAAATATATAAATACATAAGAATTTGGTGGTATATTTATAAATACCCTATACAAAACTGTTGAGAATTTTGGGGCAAAAAAACGCAAGAATCGACACAAATCTAGAAAGAAACACATAGATTTAACGAGGTTCCGTAAAGATGTCTACGTCCTAGGGAGTAGAGCAGTGGCTTTTCTTTCAATTCAGAAAAAAAAGAGTACGAGATCCCTAGGGTTACAAATAAGACATGTATATATATAACTCTGACATATAATATGTAATTACAAAATTACTCATGTACCGTACTACAGAGCGGTTGCCTCTGCACCCCCAACCCACATAATGAAACTCTCATGATTGAACAGATGCTTCCGCTCGTGAGCTCCACTCCGTGGCTAGCTTCGTTGAGCTCCAGTATCTGTCTCTTATCTGATGTGGGAGTCATATCTAACAATAACACAGAATGCATACAGACTTCATCTATTATACAGGTCCAAAGACACCATCAACCCCATCATCTCCAAGAGTCGCCTGCACCTGAAACACTCTCTCCGATTCAATCCACTTGCTCCCAGCAACCGTAAACCTCACTCTGCCGCCGCTCCCAATCCTCAACCGCAGACTCTCATTCACAAACTCCGGCTCCTCTTCCACCCTGCCGTCATATCCATAACCTTTCATCTCCTTCTCCGACAGAAGAATGTCCTCCATAGGCCCATATTTTAGAACCGCTCCCTGTTTCAGAACCTTATCAACGGTGCCGATAAAAATGTCACCTTTGACGGGTTTCATGGAGATGCAGGTGAAGGTTACGGGTAAGATGATATCGCCGGTGGGACTGTGAACTTCTCCTTCTCCTATGGATTCGAGCGTGTGGACTGCGAGATAGTAGCCTTGTTGCTCGGAAGCTTTCCGGCAAGTAAGGTCTTCGAGGAGGCTGAGCATTACAGCTTTACGAACAGCAAGATCTTTGGGAGGACGCTGAGAGGGATTGATTAATACCACCTTTNCGATGCAGGTGAAGGTTACGGGTAAGATGATATCGCCGTTGGGACTGTGAACTTTTCCTTCTCCTATGGATTCGACCGTGTGGACTGCGAGATAGTAGCCGTATTGCTCGGAAGCTTTCCGGCAAGTAATGTCTTCGAAGAGACTGAGCATTACAGCTTTACGAACAGCAAGATCTTTGGGAGGACGCTGAGAGGGATTGATTAATACCACCTTTCGTTTCATTTCGAACTTTAAATATACCATTTTTATTAACTGTGTTGAAGAACTGAAATCATAAGAAAGAGGGATTCATGAACTTCTGAAACTTTAAAAATGGCGGTGGTAGAGGAAAACACAGATTTTTAATCAAAAAATCATTTTTTTTCTTAGTTTCTTTTGTCATTTCTGAGTTTTGAGAAGTGCAGGAGAAGAGTGGTTTGGCTTTGTTATTTACAGAGGATGGGGAGGATGCAGAATTTATAGCCTGAGATGTGAATCTAGAATGGAAAGAAAGCTATTAAAATTAAGGTGTAATTAGGATGAAAAATAGGAAGAAAAATTAAATGAAGAGAATGTATAGACATAATTAATCCCATTCTAGATCAGTTAGGGGATGGCACATGGCGATGCAATTGGGGTGGTGTAGGTGAGCTCAGCATTACTCATTGTGCAGAAAATATTATGTACATACACTATTGTTCGCCTGGTGCAATCATGTCATCGTCTAAACCCTGAGTTATTTTGTGCTGAGTTATTTACTAATTAATTTTCAGACAAAATAAATAGAATGTCTTTATTACTATTAACAACTGTTCAGTATTTGGTTAATCTAAGTACCATCTAATTCACTTCATTAATTGTTGTTTCATTAGATCTATTACTATTTAGACAACTAATTATTCTAATTTATAACTAATCAACAATATGCAATATATCCTAATTTTTAGTCCAATTGATAATTTTAATCAATATTATATAATCTTTACTTAGTTTTTAGTATTTTCTAGCTAAATTATTTTATAAGGGAGATTGATTGTAAAATTAGTTTGTTAATATTTATTACATAAATACCCCTGTAGTATTATAAAATTTTGGTTTTATAAATTTAATTTATAAATTAGAAATTTACATGTATACAATAAAATTATTATTATGTATTTACATATCTAATATCTAAACTATGATTTTTTTTTTAACATTTCTTAAATTTAGCCTGTATATTTTACTTTTAAGGACTCAATAATAGGGATAATTTACATGTGCCGCCAAAGAATTGAGTGTTATAAATGTAAAAATTAAAATTTGGGCTTTATATATGTAAATAAATAATTAGATTTAATTTAAGATTGGTTCAAAATAAATTTTACTTATAATCATATATTATACTCATCATAGAGCAAATTTGATAGCTACAAAATCCATTCTAATCAAATTTAAGGAGCATTTACATACATACCATCCAATTCCTATGTATTTACATTACGAAAGCCCAAATTTTAATTTTTACATTTATGCCACTCAAATCTTATCACGTAAAAAATTCCACTACTTTACAATTCAGAAAGCGAAAAACACCTTTTCATGCAGACAACCCTTTCACAAGTATATTTACAAAACACTCCTAGGAAATCTACATATTTCAACAGCAGGGCATTGTATAGGGGCAATTACATACATACTGCCCAATTCCTACCTATTTACATATCTAACACAAAAACTTTGATTTTTACACTTATACCGCCTAAATATTTCATATCACATCAAAAATGCAGCTTTTCGTGCACGGGTAAGATGGCATATATGTAAAAATTAAAGCTTTGATACATAAATACATAAGAGTTGAGTGGTATGCATGTAAATCTTCCTAAACTCAAATAGGTCCAAGGAAATCTCCTGCAAGAGTTGCCAGCATCTGAAAACATCTATCCCATTCAATCCACTTAATCCCAAGAACTCTGTACCTCACCTTACTCCCTCTCACCATTTTTGACTGAAGATTCTCATTCACAAACATTGCCTCTTCTTCCATCCTAAATTTGTAATCTTTCATCATCTTTTCTGACAGAAAAATGTTCTCCAATGGTCCAGATTTCAGAAATATTCCATGCTTTAGAACCTTATCAACAGTGCCATGTAAGATCTCACCCTTCTGAGGTCTCACAGTGGTGCAGCTGAAGGAAACAGGGAAGACCACTTCGCCGGTAAGGTCGTGAATTCGACCTTCAGCAATAGAGTCGAGAGTCGTGACTGCGACGTAGTAGCCGTGTTCCTTGGATGCTTTCAGATGGGTGATGTTGTCGAGGAGGCGGAGGATTATATTTTTACGAAGAAAAAGACCTGTGTGATGGAGTTGGTCAGGAGGGACTGCTACGTCTCGTTTCAATTCCACCTTCAAGAAAACCATTTTTCGTGAACTGCAAAAAAGGTGAAATTGTGAAAATACAATTTAGTAGAACTGGTGTAGAATGTTGATAAAGGTTTGGGTGAGGCGAATAAGGATAAGCTGGACTAGAGGGAAGAAATGGAAATAAGAGTAACTAGATATGTGAAGAGATGGGGTACAGGTTGAAAGAATGTTGATTTTATGAAATTTAACATGACTGAAATGATACCCTGCTCGTGACAGGATTGTATTATCAAAGCTGAGTTTATGAATATTGAAGAGAATTTGCAAAAGATGATGAATATGAAGAACATTTGGAAAGAGAAGCTTGTGTCATACGGTGGAGAGGATTCCATAAGCGGTCAGAAAAATGAGAATATATTGGCCACTTTCAAGAAAAAACTGTATCCATAGATTTGATATTTGAAAGGTAAAGAATGTAATTTGCCTCTCCTATTAAAGTTAGGAGCCTTTTGGTTTGTTGAAAAGGGAATGAAGTGTAAAGATAATGTATTGTATTTGGCATCCTTTGAATTTGTTTGGTTCAATGTAAAATAATGCACTTTCTTATTTGGTTTGAAGAAAAAAATAATATCAATGTAAAATAGATAGTCGAAGGATGATGAATGATAGGTGATGAGTTACAGGTGCTGGTCCGTGGTTGGCGACAGATGTTAGTAGGCCATAATGGCCAGTGGTTGGAGGCCCGGTTGGTGATGGCTTGCGATGGCTGCCGACGGCAAACCATTGGTAATGGCTTGCGGCCATGTCGGGCGGGTAGAGGAGCCCGCCATCAATTGAGGTGGTAAAAGGCAGTGGCAACAAGCAACGAGGGCATGCAACTCTTTACGCAAAGTGAAGTATTTGAAATTCACCCAAATCCAACGAGTCCAAATACATGAAATGGAACTAGAGAATGAATTCCAAATGTATTGTTATTTTACTCTACATATGGAATTCATCCAACCAAACACCCTAATTTCTAAAACTCCTGCAAAAGAAATATAGTGCACTCCTTTTGCAGCAAACTAAACAGTCCTTTCGTAACATTCTCACCACTAGAAGTTAGATCTTGGTTACCAAGACCATAACCTTGAAGAGAATGGAAAAAAGCAACACTTGCCCCTTCCTTCAGTGACAATTAAAGCAATCGTGGAATAAACAATGTAGAATGTTGAAATTCACAAAGCAACTTCAACGGCAAGGTTCTTCAGTTATCTAAGCTAATGAATAGTGATTGTGAAGGCCTAATAATTTTGAAGCAGACTATTAAGTATAATAAAACTATATCTTCAAAATCAATATGAGAATTGGAAGCAGCAATGTTATCAACTTTGGTTTAATCCACCATGTGTACCTGGTCAATCACAACTCTTCACTGAGAGATTTTGGAGTCCATTTTTCAATCGAATGGCACATGATCGATTTGTAAAGTGTAGTAGTTTCTCAATGATGAATCACATATCCGCACATGAATCCGGATTAAGCACATAGGTAAGAATAGAGGCAGCTATGGAGAAATACAAAGCAGCAGCCATATTCTGATCAATAAGATTCCAACAATCGTAGCAAATATTTAGAGGAATTTGACCAGTAGCATTAAAGACTTGTTAGGGCGGACAAACAGTGGATCAAGCAAGGTTGCCATCAAAGCCTCTATCTTTAAAAATTTTCAGGATTCGAAAATAAAAGAAAAGGACAATTAAGAGCTAGAAAACAATTCAAAGTTCTCTTTTTTTTTTTTGTTTTAAAATGCTAAAAACAATTATAAAGTTGGATACTATTGCAATGTATGGTCAAACTAGAAAGAATGAGATCAAATGCAGACAGGGAAGCGAATTCAGAACAACGAATATCGAAAAAAAGGAAAAAGCAGGAATATTTTCCTCACTTGCCGATATCGCGATTCATCTAATGCAGACTAAGTTCAGCCCCGAGTACAAAAAATGAACTTTTTATTTGGATACGAATGCAGTAATGGTTGGTGAAGGGGGACTTACAGACAATGCTTGGCCGTGGGGGAGAGGCGTGGGTCAGTAATTGGGTTCTCCCGTTAGGGTTTTACTCAGGGGGAGGAGTTCCCGGCAGCGGAGGCACGAAAAAAGATTTGTGGATTTACATATGTTTCGCCAAAATTTTCATATTTACATTTTTAATACTTACTTTTTTTTTATATATCACACAAAAATAATACTATTTATCATATTTTAATTTAGCCATGCATAAGTAAAGTACTATACATGTTCTTGAATCCAAATTTATCATGTGAATCATGACCATTGAATGGAAGTGTAGAAATCTTGAGGAAAAGTTAGAGAGAGAAAGAGAGAGAGTGTATGCACACCGACTTGCCCCTCTAAGCCAAATTGGGATATTTCGAGGATAAAACATCAAAAAGCTATGGAAGAGAGACTCCTAAAGGAAGAAGGTTCTAGAGAAAAGGGCTCAAAAGCTCCTAATATATGATTTGGTCCTCCTATTTATAGGAGACAAATGAACAAAATGTATGAGTACATGTTTTACCACTGCTTTAGAGAAATTGTATAGGTTATTATGATCTTTTCGCCATCAAGTTCTTTTGGTTGATAGGTCCTTTGGTCAGCAAACTAAGCTAGTTTCAGTTGGCTTTCAAGTGGGATGTTTGGTCAGCCTTCACGCAACCAGTCGACTTGTCTAATTATTGATCATTGGCGATCTTTTGTTGATTTTTTTGGGAGCTGTGGAGCGAGCTTTGTGTTGATACTTGTTGAGTCATTGGAGGTACTAGACCTTTGTTTGGTCATTTCCTTCAAAATGGTCGACGTAGATGCCTATCTCTTGATGGCCTGAATGACCCTTTGGTTGTCAAACTAACATTCGATCGGTCAGCAGCCCTTTGGTCTGCTACCAACCCTTCAGTTGACTGGGTGGATTTTGATCGGCAAGGTTCTTGAGACCTTATAGCTTTTCATTATAAAGGATCCAGTCATACTTCCCTTGATTTAGTTCATTTGATTGTCTCAAAATTCATGAAACCTAATTTTTTGTGTGCACATTTAAATATGAAAGTTTAGGTGTAACATAAGTGACAACATTTAAATTTCCCAAAAGTAAAAGAAAGATTTACATACACAACACTTAATTCCTACTTATTTACATATCTAACCCCCAACTTTTTATTTTTTTGTATGTACGTACTATCTTATCATGCATTCAAAGATGTCTTTTATTTTTTAAGTTAAAAATAATGACATTTATTCCGAGATATATAAATTTTAGTCATTACTACTATAGAATGTAAATTTTAGGTGTTAGATATGTAAATAGATAGGAATTGAGTGGTATATATGTAAATGCAGCAAATGAAACTTATTTTGACTTTTAATTTACGAGCGAGGATCTGATAAATGAGTAAAAGATGGTATGTATGTAAATGCTCCAAAATAGTAATAGATCTTTTATTTTATTGGTCCAAATCACATTAACACTTGCATTCAAATAAAGTTGACAACTTGAAACAAAAATAAAAAAACACATTTTTATTATAATGAACAACAAAATAAATAAAAATAAAATAAAAACCCACATACACACATAGTAAGCAAAACCATGACAATCTCAATCAAACAAATGAAATCAAGAGAGGACTCCTCACAATATGCTTGTTGGAAACCCACCTGAGCTGCCCTTGCGCCACCGTTCCTCTCCTTTCTCCCACATTTCCAGTGCTGAAATATATATTAAAGCTCCTGCCCTGATTCATCTCTGAAAACCCTAACTTCTCTGGATAAACAGTCACCTCCACCCCTTCCGGCGCCCTAATCTGCACAGAAAACACTGCCTCTTCCTCCCCTATGTTCCTCACAGTCCTCATCACTGTTTTCTCCATGTTCGAACCCATCGCCACTGAGATCGATGGGTAGTTCAGCTCCTCTGCAACGATAGTCTCGAACATCGAGCACTCCACCGTCTGTCGTGTAATGGTCGACACCTTGTCCAAGAATCAAACCAAAATTACTTTTTTTTTTTAAATATTGACATTATTTCATATTAAAAATCCAAACTTTTTTATACCTGCTTATCTGTGTATCCCATTCCGCAGAGATACGGCACGTAATCTCCAGGTTGAAGATCATAAACCAGTCCCGGATCATCCGCTTTCGTAGGATTCACATGCCCTGCTCCGACGGCGAAGTATCCTGCTTCGCCGAGCGTTTCATCGACAATCACCCCTCCGTCACGATCCAACACGTCCGCCGTCGTCATCATCGCCGACTTTATCGCAGCCGGCGACCAATCCGGATGCGATAGCTTCAACATCGATGCCACTCCGGCCAACACCGCCGCCGCTGCCGAACTCCCCGACACCATGTTAAACGTCGGCAAAGTCATGTTTCCGGCATCGAGCGCCGGCGGACCCACCGGAAACGGCCACGCCGCCGCCACGTTGACTCCTGGACCAACAATGTCTGGCTTCAAAATTCCCTCATTCACAGCGCTGGGACCACGGCCGGAGAAATCAGCTACCGCCGGCGCCGGCGATGAACCGTACACTGTCCCCTTGAAATGAATCGTGGCCGTCGGATTCGCCGTCGATGCGACGTATTCGACGATCCTCGAGCCGTCGCTGTAGCCGACGGCGGCCGTTGGCAGCACATGTGCTCCAGCTTCCACGGTGCTCCGCCGCATCTCATCNCATAAAAAAGGTATATTTTACTTTTTTTTTTACATAAAGTTAATGATATTTTTGATATAATATACAAGATTTGGCTGGTATAGATGTAAAAAATAAAATTTGAGTGATGAATATGTAAATACACTAGAATTGGGTGGTATGTATGTAAATGCCCCTTAAACTTATTATGCTTGGCTTAAATTCTTAACTTCTCAAAAAAAAAGTTTTTTTTGCTAATTTTTAAAAAATAAAATATATATTTTCATGCACATATTTGTATTTATGACCTCAAGATTTATAGATATAAGTAAAATTTACATACATATCACAGTATTTACATTTCTAACTCCCAAATTTTAATATTTACAATTATTATATTTTGTATCATAAATCTATGCTATCTCTCTTTTTAAAAGAGAGTGATGGTCATCTTTTAAGCGATGTTAAAAATTAGAGTGATATGCATGTAAATATGAAAATTTATGTGAATACATATGAAAATATACATTTTCATGATATATATAAACCTCATATAAATAATAAAAAATTATATAAATAAACATAATATAAATTTCAAAAATATCCTCAAAAGGTGAGATACATAAATAGAAAAAAAAAACTATCTTAAATTGCAAGAGATGAACAGTGGGGAGAGGAGGAGAAGGTACGCTGCATTATATATAAAACTTTCTATACGATGCAACGAGTATGTTACATTGGATCAAAGCTCGTGCAGACGTTAGAATCCAAAGGGCGATTTACAAACATACCACAAAATTCTACATTGCGCCCCTCATCATACAAAAACAGTATGTGAATTTTACATACATACCACAACATTCTTATGTATTTAGATATCAAACACCCAAAATTAACATTTATATTTATAATACATTAGTTTTATAAAAAATATGTTTCAATTTTAAAAAGACAGTGATTGCGTTATTTTTTATATAATGTTAAAAGATTTGAGTGATATTTATGTAAATATAAATGTTAAAGTGCTAGATGTATAAATACAAAGGAATTATGTGTTATGTATGCCAATGTGCCTAAAAATATTATATATTTATATGTCAACACCTAAATTTTAAGATATATTTATATAACACTTTAAATTTTTAATAATATATAAAATATATCACAATTAACTTGTTCAAAGTGAAATACACTTTATATTTTGTCAAATTAAATTGTCTATTTTTTCAAAAAATTGTGGCTATAAGTTGTGTTTTACAATTTAAAATTACTAAGTGTGGTGGCTACCAAAAGATTATGGTATGACATTTTGAAAAAAAAAAAAAATTGTAATAACTACATTTATTCTACAATAGCTACATTGTAGCTACACCAAAACATACCTTATAAGCCTATACTAGATAGTTACACATACAACAATTTTTTTTATATATAAGGAATTGACAGAGGCTATAAATATATAAGGAATTGTCAAATGTTATTATATGAGACTCCAGTCACCTCTAACGTGTCTAATAATTTGAGTGCCACCTCCTTAAGACAAATTGTGCCAAAAGGAATTCGAACCCCAAACCTTAGGGGTCTTATACAGTGGATGCCAACTAACATGCAGGTATATATATATATATATATATATATTTGTGTGTGTGTGTGTGTGTAAATGTGTATGTAAATTCCCTGAAAACAGACGCAGCGTACTACAAGACGAATAAATAAGAAAAATTGAACTCATGTTCTGCTATTACATTATAATATAAATATTAAGCAATCTTAAAATAGAATTATTAAAATTGTAACTATATTTAAATTCTAACAAGTCTCCATCTCCCTTCTCATTGTTCAAATAACCAAAAATTCTCACTATTAATACTACAATTGCACGAGCATATTAACTAACTTGAACTGCAGAATTCGGCTCAGGAGAGAGCACCGTGATCTTCCTTCCTTTGAATGATCCCAACAGCATGCAAACCTGTAATAAAGATAGCAAAATTTTATCTAACAGAGACAGAAAATAGCTACTAAAATTTTTATGCACTATAATTTATATACAAAAAAATACGGGGAGGGGCAAAAATTAGGGGGGGAGGGGTTGGGGGAGTGATGGGGTCTGTCATTTATATACATGACACCCAAAAAAGATTTGGCACGAATCTCGAGACAATCTGTAGGAAGATGACGAAAAGTACAATGCATCATAAATCCGACCAAGTGAACGACCAACCTCTCTTTAAAGAAAGGGTAACTATGTAGTTTCATATTATGTCCTCCTATCATCCATAAATAGGATGATCTTTTCATGTAAAGGACTTTTTGGTTCTCTCTCGTAACACAAATATTCAGTGAAATAAAATAGATCTAAGAGTCCCGGAAACATCTCATTCGGCCCTACGGGTCAAATCTTCCTCTCCCTCTCTTTTTCTTTGTATATCAGTCAATACGCCCTATCTCTTGGGCATGATCTAAAGGACAAATCTGAGTTCAACACCGCCATTTTAACTTTGAAAAAACAAAATACACATTTTCATGCATAGGTAAAATGGTACGCATGTAAAAACTAAATTTGAGGATTAGATACGTAAATACAAAAGAATTGAGTAATATGTATGCAAACCTCCAAAATGCAAAAACAGAGGAAAATAATTATAGATAGGTTAGCATGAAAGACATTAAAAAAAACAATGCAGCACTAAGGTCATTTAATCATAAATAATTTCAGTACAAGAGGCCAATTTAACCTGCCAGTTAACACAAATTTTTTGTGTGTAAAATATCTATTAATGACTGAAAATTCTATAATTGGCATTGTTTAGCACTCGTAAACATGAAACTCTTCAACAATTTGCAGCAAGTAAATAAATTCTTCTCATATTTATCCTCTAATTTTAACAATGACCACGTCATATTGGGTGTAGAATCGAAATTTTGTTAAAAGAAAAAGGTCGGGCTTGTAAATAAAATAAAATTAAGACAAAATGAAAACTAGCATCGCTTTCATCAATGTTCAGAATTCACAGCACTGAAAGCAAAAGGCACCTAATCAAATCATATATGGGGCATTTACATACATATCATCAAATTCATATGTACTTAAATATCTGACATTTAAACTTTATTTTTTACATTTCAACCAACCAAATCTTTACATCACATAAAAATACCACTTTTAGTTCTTAAAAGTGAAATTTACCTCTTTATGCTAAAAAAGATGGCATATATGTAAAAAAATGAAGTTGAGGTGTTAGATATGTAAATTTCATAAGAGCTGAGCTTCAAATTTTTCATATCCTCATTTTCTATAAATAAGCCAAGGCAACAAACAAACTAAAAAATTATCATATTCCTCAAAGAAGAATGCAGTAGAAATGGTCATTCTCCTCTATCTCAAGCATTTGATATCTAGAAGGAGGATTTACATGCATACCAATTAATTCTTAAGTATTTATGTGTGTTAATGCACCTATCTGAACCAAGTTAAGGAATGAAAATGGTGGAAAATCTGAAGTTAAATACTGCACATTAATTACTTCACTTCCCAGTTCATAGGGGCCAATCAAACCATTAATAGAACATACAGGAAGGCAGCTGCTCGGAGCTACACAAGAGTCTACGTGAAGAACGCAGCGCTACATGATTGGCTTAAAACAATCAAAAGGGACACCTTAATAAGCCATCTCCTTCAGAAATGTCATATCATAGGGACCTTCAAATCGGGGTGTAAACAATTCGAGTCGAGCTCGAGCCACCCTCAAATTGAGCTTAACTTTGATTAATTAATCAAGTTCAAGATTGTGCTCAAGCTTAATTCTATGAGTTTGAATCGGCTTGTCTATTATGAAAGAGAGAAAATAATAAATATAATTTGAGGATATTTTATATTAAATATTTTTTAAACGAGCCGGCTGGCAAGGTAATAAATCGAGTCAGTGCTAGCCAAGCTCAAGTGGGCTCGCTAGTAGACTTGGCTCAGTTACACCCACACCATAAAACAAAGACCCCCTCACCCTCCATCCATTCACAAAAATAAAATCATCCAACTAATTTGATCAAAGCAAAGATAACATCAAATTTAAAGCGAAAAGATATTTTTCATTCATTTGGTTTGAAGTTTTATTACTATTAAAATTCCAATTAATTTCTTTCTCCTACGTTCAACTTCTTTGCTACTGCATCACTTAAATTCCATGCTTAACCTAAATTGCTCCCAATATCTAAAGTAAGAATAAAACCTAACTTCACCAAATATCTCTTTAAATTATACTGAAATTTATTCNCTATCTCTTTAAATTATACTGAAATTTATTCAGTTTTACCAATAAACAATCTAGTTCTCTTCTTGATCTAGAGTTGAAAGAGGATCTATGATGCACCAACACTCCTAATTAAAGAGACATGCAGTGTTGGACATGCACCGGACACGTTTTAGACACACCCCGAACACATATCAAACAAATTCCCGACGTCTTTGATTTAAATAATATTTCAAAAAAAAAACAATTAAAATAATGTTGAAAAGGGGACACGTATGTCCCTTTTTTAGTGAATTAAAATTCAAAAAAATATATTTACATATGTGATAGATATTTTATAATTAAAATTAAAAAAATTAATTTATTTTATTTAAAATTTAAACCTATTAAATC
>JXCR01145925.1:4365-17878 GCA_002079205.1 Phalaenopsis hybrid cultivar
AATAAATTATAGTGAATGGATAAAGTGAATCAGTTCAAATTATATTGTGTCAAATAGGAGCATACATATTCTTTACCCTTTGGTCCAGACATAAAGAACATTGACTAATCCTACGCTTGTTTACTGAATCTGTGACTAGGCTGGGAGGATACCGGCTCTCACTTCAGAGCTCCCACGTTCCCCCCGCCCGAGGGCTAACATCTACACTTCATCACCCAAACGATAGGACCGAATTGGAGATTTTAGTCTGTCACTCTAAAATCTCAAATTCTATGCCCGATAATTTTATTTTTCTATTTATTTGCACCCAATTTCCAGGGCTTTAACCTTTGGATGTAATCTTCACTTTAGTTGTAAAACTCAACATATTTTAACAAATCAATTGGCCAGATTTGAAAGTAAATTAAGATCGAAGTGAAAAGATCATCACAATTTCTCAAACATTTTCATGGCTTCAGTAAATTAAGATCGAAGTGAAAAGATCATCACAATTTCTTAAACATTTTCATGACTTCACCATTCGGTTGTAAAACTCAACATATTTTAAACAAATCAATTCCAGATTTGAAAGTAAATTAAGATCGAAGTGAAAAGATCATCACAATTTCTCAAACATTTTCATGGCTTCATGTAAATTAAGATCGAAGTGAAAAGATCATCATAATTTTTTTAAAATTTTCATGGCTCCAATAAATTAAGATTGAAGTGAAAAGATCATCACAATTTCTTTAACATTTTCATGGCTTCACCAATTCAAATTACCAAAAACATTTTCATGGTTTTGCCAATTATTCACTTTAGTTGTAAAACTCAACATATTTTAACAAATCAATTGGGCCAGATTGAAAGTAACATAATTTAACAAATCAATTGGCCAGATTGAAAGTAAATTAAGATTGAAGTGAAAAGATCATCACAAATTCTTAAACATTTTCGTGGCTTCACCAATTCAAATCACCATTTCACAAATCTCAAGATAAGGAGAAAATAATTGGCCAGATTGAAAGTAAATTAAGATTGAAGTGAAAAGATCATCACAATTTCTTAAACATCATGGCTCAACTAATTCAAATCACCATTTCACAAATCTCAAGACAAGGAGAAAGATAGAGAAAACTACTCAGAGCTCATAGGGAAAATACAACAAAACTCGGAATTCATGTATAAAAGCAAAGTCATACAACTACAACAAGTAAATAACACTTATCTTTAATTTCTCCCGAAGAAAACTCCTCGAAGTTCCTCTGAATCTCTTCCTTTCTTTACAACACATAGAATTCTTCTTCGAAGCGGCAAGGAGGAAGAAATCTCTCACTCTCCCTCCACTATTACAATCTCTCAAAGAATTCCTCACAATTAGACTCTCTACACTTTCCCAACACTTAACACCCCCTATTTTCGGCCAAAAGCTTCTTTTTAAAGTTGTGGATGTGTTTTCACAAGAGTTGCCTAAGCATCCCTCCAAAATTCATCCTCATCCAATGCATTGTTGGACATAACCGCCGATCTCGCCGTCGGCGGCCTCGAGGGCGCCGTCAGTAGGCCTTCTACATTATTAAATCTAGAGTCTCAAAAAATTCTCACCATCGGCACCGTTAGGCTTGCCGTCGGCGCCCAAGTTCAAATCTTCACATTTTGGTCATTTTCGCTCCAAATTCACTTCTTTTTGCATTTTTTTGCTCCAATGACCCTAATTCATCATTCCTGCAACAAAACATCAAAAATATCTTTCTTTAACGTGCAATATCATCAAAAATAATGTAAAAAGATATGAAAATCTCAACATATTTTCCTTTGGTCACAATTCATTGGAGATATCCAGAAGGACGAGAGCGAAGAAGATTTTTGAACTTACTTTATCCACGGAATGCTTATTTAGTATTGTTTATTTAAGTTATTATGTTGTGTTGTATTGCATTTACTTTAATTGTTGAACTCTATTTATGTTTGTGTTTGNGTGATGGAAGAGACAAGTAAATATTTACAACTATGTTTGGATTTTGATGTAAGATATTAAGACAAGTTAGTCGACCTACTCCAAAAACACCGAGATAAATTTGTTAGGTTAATCACAAAAATGCATGGAGTATCCACTGATGTCGCCTGCCACCAATTGAATGTCCATCCAACATCCCGATCAATGAAGTAGATGGTGAGTTTAATCACAATCACTTTAGCAAACTTGATACGCAAAGAAGTGCTAATGTTACTACAAGCCCACAATTTAATGGGAATAAAATATGTAGGTAAAGGTTCCAAAATCAATTTCTTGGAGGTACGCTCTGCCTCGGGATTAGGGCTCTCTTAAGCCCGTGGTCTAGGTTGACTACTCTAACACAAGTCTTCTCACAAAGAAGATTACTGGGGCTATTTCCTCCCTATAAGAAAAGGGTCCATTTTCTTGGGAGATGCTCTTAACCTAGATCTTAGAGACATCTGAGTTGTTCATGGGGCAGCTCCTGTACGGTCCTCACCGATGACATTCTCACAGTAAGGTCCAAGGTTCATTCATTGATCTGCTGCGAAATTAGGTACTTAAACTATGTAGTTCAGACCATCAAGCTTGTCCAAGAGTCCCTAAGGGCTCCAGATATAGAGCTTGACGGGAATGTGCTGGAGCTAGGTTCGGTTCCCTTCATTACAACTTCTATCACAGTTTTGGTTGTATCTCTTGTTGTGAAACCTACATTTGAAAGTAATGAAAGGAAATATTTTTTTTACTTATTATACACCTATTTTAAGTAAATATTTTATTCATACTATTTTTAGTAGTGAGGAGAGATTCAAGGCACACCTCCATCGATTCTTTCCTCACTTGTATTTAAGAAAGGGCTATCACCCACCCAAAAGGAAATGAGTCCAAAAGGTTCATGTTGCTATGTATTTTTTTGTGCTCCAATTAAGATATTGTTGTTTGTGGTTTCAATCTTGCAACAAGATATCCCTTCAGTCAAGCACAACTTGGAGCTACCCTAGGTCTACTCTGAGGGTGAACACGAGCTAGATGCTAAAAAACACATGTACGGGGATCTTCTTGATACTTATCATGAGTTTCTCAAAGAAAATGACCTCTTTTAGGAAGAGTCACATGATTTCAAGATGAAAATTCATAATGGCATGACCGTGATCACTCAGGGTCAATGGTTCACTCATGACAGCCCCACTCATGATCTTGATGAGTGCAATCGTCACGAGCTCACAGAGGCTCAAGATGTCCCCATAACTGATCAAGCAAGCCATTATCAAGAGGAAACTATCACCCTTTTACAGGGTTAGATAGCTTTCCTTCTTGCCCAGAATTTAGCATTACAGGCTGACCAGGCTGGGTCCGATGTAGTCTCACCTCCTACAAAGGTAGTGACATGTTTGGTGACACCTGTCATACTTCTTGAACCTGTGAGACATTTGCGTGCCACTTCCTCTAATCCTATCCATCACAAGAGAGCACCTTCTAAACCACATGCAGTCCTTTGTGGATGTGAAAGTCAAGTCAGACTTAGTAGCTGAGCAAAGTGAGACTGTAATTTGGAGAGGTAGAAGACACGCCTAAAAATTACCTAATTTTTCATGTACATTTTATACTCAGTTTTAACGATATTTCACTTTAAAGGAAGGTATTTTACATGTATTTGGTTTCAGGTACAAGAAATGTAGTTTGCAGAAAATGGAGCAAAAATAGTGCAATTTGGAGTCAAATCAAACAAGGAAGAAAATTATGATCTAGCGCACTTTTAGATGTCTTTCTATACATAATATCCTTTACATTTATCACTTGCTTTTGAATGAAATTGAGCTTTAAAGAAAGGTTATTTTCATGTTTATCTTGTAGGTATAGCATTGGGAGCATATTAGAGCTGAAACAGAGTGAAATAGGCGTAAAATGGGATGTTGTCAGCATTGTGGTATCTAGGCGTTAAAAATAATTGTGAACAGGTTTTAGATGCCAAAAGAGTTATAGAGCACCGTTTGGCCCTTGGAAAGGCACATTTTGACATTTTAAACACTTGGAAACTCCAAGAATGTCCAAAGATAGTAGATAGGAGTATGAATATAGATTTCTACCTTTTTTTCAGAGATTGGTGAGAGATTTTGAGAGATATGTGTAAGGAAATGTACGAGCATTGCATGGATTGGTAGGAGGCTTTGTTGGAGGTATTTACATCTTACTTTCAGAGGTAAAAACACTGAGTATGGTGTTCTTCATTATCTTGTAGTTGTTTTAAATACTTTCTAGCAAATTTTCTTTGATTTAGTGATGTTTTCTGTTGAGTTTTATCTATGCTTTGTGAGTACTTTTCTGTACTCTTTTCTTTCGATATGAAGTAGTGACATGAGTAGGAAATTTTTCTTTAAGATAGAATAGCTTGTATTTTTATGTGATGAGTAATACCTCGTTTGTTTCATTGACATAACTTAAGTGGAAATATGCTATGTTAAAATTTATTACAAGTGAAACTAAAACTCGAGAGAGCGATGATCTCGTAACTTGAATCCACGCACATTGACCGGTTGGCTATGTGATCCCATTACTGCTTATGTGTATAGTATAACAATGACTTTGATGATCTTTCTTTCACTTATGATATCTTACTTTACAACAGAACCAAAAACTTGATCTTGGAGAAAATAAGAATTTAGCTTTTTAATTTATATATATTGGGATACTACACAAGTATATGTATCGTTATCAAGTAATATAGGACTTTTAGATTAAGACCTGAATATCAAACTCATAGGAAAATAGGCAATATGCACAAACTTTATATTTTTAAAAAGACAATTACTTAAACTATAGATATTTTCTCAATAAGTAAAATTTCAATTTTTTTTTTGTATTTTCGATATTTTGACAAAAGCATTAAAAAGTTTAAAGATAACTTGAGTTTATGTAAAAGAAAAGCACTTGATATGAAAATATCTTTCTCCTTATCATGAATTGGTAATAAGTATAGAAATTCTGTTGTGGAAGTATGCGAATTGTGTTGTGCCAAATAGGAGCAATAATATTCTTTACCCTTACTAGAGATATAATAAAGAACATTGGTTAATTTAAAGTTTGAATAGTTCTGAAGACCGACTAGGCAGGGAAGATATCAGCTCTAACTCTAAAGTTCTCTCGATTCCCTTCACCTGGGGGCTAACATCTTGTATCATAACCTAAAACAATGAACCAAGTTGGGGGCTTTAACCTGTCACTTTAAAGTCCTCTAACTCTACACCCTTCAAAGTTCTTCTTTTTTTTTGCACTAAATCATATGAATTACATTCTTATTCATACAACCTCAAGTGATTCTTTCCAATTGTTGATTGAGACAATACCAGTCCAGTCCTTACATGTTCTCACAATAAATTTTAACATCTGGTTAGGTCAAATCAAGAAGTAAATGAATTACATTAATTTAAATCATCATAACTTCTTCCAACGTTAAAGATCAATACTCTCCGCAACTTCTATTCAAACTTTAATTGCTTATCATTTTAAGGAGAAAGATAAAAAAAAACTACTCAGAATCCACGGTGAAAACAAAACAACACTTTAGTTTAAAAGTAGAAATCATTGTCAAACTAACAAGAAGTCTCGATTAAAACCAAAAAAGTCTCAAAACAAAAAGATAAAAACTTATCTCAAGTTCTCCACCAAACTCTTAAAGTTCCTTTAATCAACAATAAGTCTCAATTAAAACCAAAAGTAGTCTAAAATAAAAGATAAAAACTTATCTCAACAATAACAAGTCTCAATTAAAATCAAAAGTAGTCTAAAACAAAAGATAAAAACTTATCTCAAGTCCTAAGTCTCAATTAAAACCAAAAGTAGTCTAAAACAAAAAGATAAAAACTTATCTCAAGTCCTCTCCCATTTCAATTAAAACCAAAAGTAGTCTAAAACAAAAGATAAAAACTTATCTCAAGTCCTCCACCAATCTTGAATTTCCTTTGAATCTGTTAAAAAAAAAGATAAAAACTTATCTCAAATCCTCCACTAAACTCTTGAAGTTCCTTTGAATCTCTTCTCCTGTAGAACACTCTTGACTCTCACAATAAAACTAAAAACAAAAAGAATAAAGTAAATTTGTGTTGCCTGAAAATCTCTCAAAAAATCTCTCCTTTCAAACACTTTTCAGAACTTTCAAGCACACTTTAAAAAGTCTCAACTTCATTCTTTTATAAATCTTCAAGAAGTTCCTTGATAACTGTTCAAAATGTGTCCTAATTTGATGTATTCTTCAAAGGATCCCTCCTTTCATATGTCTTTTAATAATATTTTTGTTTCTAGTGGTCATAACCACCCTCTTTAGCCAATAATTGCCTCAAATATCCCTTCAAAATTTGGCAAAATGAAGTGAACTATCACATAACTGCCTCTAGCGCCTAAGCGCGGGGCCTCTGGTTCTTAGGCGCGGTCATCTCTGTTTCATCAGCGCTTAAGGGGTCACCATTTTTTAATTTCTATGGCTTCCCACTCTAAAAATTCTATGAGATTTAGAATTTTTCAGTCGAAGAAAGTTTGTTAGTTTCGATGCGTAGAAGTTACATAATCGAGTTCTTGTAGGCTAATCAAGGAAATGGGATTTATGAATCGAGGATTCAATACACCAATTACTCGAGTGGAATAGGTTATTGCACAGAGATGTTAGGAAGTTCTTTGCTACACTACTGTCGTTGTAGTTGTCCCTGTGGTGAAAGAGGTTTATGCAAATCTTCATGGAATCAACCTTGGAATTTTCTATGTGCGAGACAGGTTTGTGCAATTCTCTCCTTTAAGAATAAACAAGATGTTTATGATTGAAAGTGTTCCTATTTGCCACCATACAAATTTTACCTCTACAAGAGATAATATGAACGAACTATATCGATACCTTACGGATGAAAATGCAAATTGGGAGGCCAGAGAAGATGTAAATGTAAGTTTTTCTTCATCATTGTTAAATCCTACATCTAAGGCATGACATTTTTTTATTGCATCAAAATTACTCCCCACTATGAAAATCAGTAAGGTAACAAAGAAGAGTATTATTCTGCATTATTGTATACAAACTGGAAAACCCATTGATATTGGAGCAATAATTGTGAAATAGGTTTCGGGTCTGATCGTCAATGGATCTGCTACTAGACTGGGACATTCATCCACTATTTTTCTACTGTGCAGTCAATTGCAAGTACCTTACGAAAGTTGGGAAAATGTGTTTCTTCCTTGAAAGCCGATGGACCTAGAAGTTTATTGCAACTGTATTGGAATAAGAGATAAAAATGATATGAATGTACTGATGGATCAAGCATCCCAGAATTCATCACTTATTTAGTCTTACTTCAGTTCAAACACACTTTTAAAAAGGATTAAGAAGATAGAGAAAGTGGTACAAAACCTTATGCATGCAATTGAGAATATTTCTAAAATGTTGGATCATCTGGATTGAAGGCTGAAGGAACATTTTGAGCATATTGGACATATTGAAGATGGTTTGGTACGTATGTTCAAGAAACATGCTTGGATTGAGAAAGATTCAACTGATGAATTTTCTTATTAATCTTTCTACAACTTGAATGTGCACTACCAATCTGACAGCGACTTTATATATGCTTAAAAATACAAGTATTTAATACTGCTGCTAAAAGATTTAATTCCTNTTGGAAGGATGCTTAAGGAACTCTTGGGAAAACTCATCCACAACTTTAAAATAAGATTTTGGCCCAAAATTGAAGAGGTGTTAGAGGAGGAGGCTCAAGATTTAGAGGTTTCAGTAGTGTGTAGAGAGTCTAATTGTGAGGTATTCTTCGAGAAATTGTAATAGTAGAGGGAAGTGAGAGATTTCTTTCTCCTTGCCGCTTCGAAGAGGAATTCTGTGTGTTGTAAAGAAAGGAAGAGATTCAGAGGAACTTCGAGGAGTTTGCTTGGGGAGGAATTAGAGATAAGTGTTATTTACTTGTTGTAATTTGTATGACTTCGCTATTATATATGAATCTCGAGTTTTGTTGTGTCTTCTTATGAGTTCTGAGTAATTTTCTCTGTCTTTCTCCTTGTCTTGAGATTTGTGAAATGGTGATTTCCCCATGAATTCTGAGTAGTTTTCTCTGTCTTTCTCCTTGTCTCGAGATTTGTGAAATGGTGATTTGAAATTTGAGCCATGAAAATGTTAAAGAAGTTGTGATGATCTTTTCACTTTGATCTTAATTTACTTATGAAGTCATGAAAATGTTTAAGAAATTGTGATGATCTTTTCTCTTTGATCTTAATTTAATTTCAATTTAAGAAATTGTGATGATCTTTTCACTTCGATCTTAATTTACTTTCGATCGTAGTTTTCTCTTCCCATGAGATCTGAGTAGTTTTCTCTGTCTTTCTCCTTGTCTTGAGATTTGTGAAATGGTGATTATGAGATCTGAGTAGTTTTCTCTGTCTTTCTCCTTGTCTTGAGATTTGTGAAATGGTGATTTCCCCATGAATTCTGAGTAGTTTTCTCTGTCTTTCTCCTTGTCTCGAGATTTGTGAAATGGTGATTTGAAATTTGAGCCATGAAAATGTTAAAGAAGTTGTGATGATCTTTTCACTTTGATCTTAATTTACTTATGAAGTCATGAAAATGTTTAAGAAATTGTGATGATCTTTTCTCTTTGATCTTAATTTAATTTCAATTTAAGAAATTGTGATGATCTTTTCACTTCGATCTTAATTTACTTTCGATCGTAGTTTTCTCTTCCCATGAGATCTGAGTAGTTTTCTCTGTTCTTCTCCTTGTCTTGAGATTTGTGAAATGGTGATTTGAATTGGTGAAGCCATGAAAATGTCGAAGTTGTGATGATCTTTTCACTTCAATTTTAATTTACTTTCAATCTGTCCAATTGATTTGTTAATATATGTTGAGTTTTACAACTAAAGTGAAGATTACATCCAAGAATCAGGGAGGTCAAAGCCCTTGGAAATTTGGTGAAAATAAATAGGGAATTAAAATTATCAGGCGTAGAATTGGAGATTTTAGAGTGACAGAATAAAATCCTCAATTCAGTCCTATCATTTGGGTGTTGAAGTGTAGATATTAGCCCTCAGTTGAGGGGAACATGGGAGCTCCAAAGTGAGAGCCGGTACCTCCCAGCCTAGCCGCAGATTCAGTAAACAAGCGTAGGATTAGTCAATGTTCTTTATGTCTGGACCAAAGAGTAAAGAATAAGTATGCTCCTATTTGGCACAATGCAATTTGAACTGATTCACTTTATTCATTCACTATAATTTCTTGACAAGGAGAAGAATGTTTTCTTATATATTGAATTTCACATTAGAAACTTTATTAGTATACTTAGTTATTTAAGAATTATTAAAATTACATATTTATTTCAATTGCCTATTAGTGACAGATAAGCAATTTGGATTATATTGTTGTGATTAAGTATTGATTTTCTAAAATCTTAGTTCGTAGCCTCTAATATTACTCCCTGTGAGATCGATATCTAGGACTCCATTAGAGCCTTATATTACTTGAGTGATACGTATACTTGCGTTGATAAGTATGTCTTTACCATTATTGAATATTATATATATACATCTTTATCAAATCTATAACCGTTGCTAAGTTTTTGGTGTCGTTGCTGAAGAATTAAATCTTCTAGCAGCAGTATTAAATACTTGCATTTCTAAGCATATATAAACTCGTTGTCACAACACTATTAAATTACTCAAATGGAATCAAGAAAGTTGATTCATGAACGAGCATATTCTAAACCGATTGGCGAGATCGAGAGGTTGATCATCTCCAAAAATTAGGAGATGTTTTGTTATTTCACTGCAGTAACTATTGTACCTATGATCTGAGAATTTTATGCCAACTTGTGATTCACTACTGATGATCACATCTATGTGAGAGGTAAGCAAGTTGAGTTTTCTGGAGAGAGAATAAATGTTTTTTTATGGATTGAGGAATGGATTCCATTGTGCATATTCTGCATTTGTGATGACTGATTCATCACTTGATGAGGTGATTGTCTTTCTAACTGATGGAAGAGGAGAATGTAAAGTTAAGAATAATAAGAAAGTTAACTTCTCCGCTTCCATGATGACTTATCAGTCAAAGGTATGTTATCACTTCATCTCAGCTAAATTATTGCCAACAAATCATCTGAGTGAAATAACAAAGGATAGAGCTGTGCTAAACTTCTGCATTCAGAAAATGAAGGCAGTAGATGTTGGTGCTCTTATAGCTCATCATGCTCAGAGTATAGCCAATAGTACTACAGCTAGTGGTTTGGGTTACCCTGCCCTGATTTTCACTTTATGTGAGCAATCAGAAGTAGAATCCCATAGAAATGAAGAAAAGTTACAGCCACGAAATCCTATTGGAAAGCATACGGCTCAAAGATTTGAATCATTTGTTGAGTCTAGCAGTGGAGGTATTGATAGACCCTCAACATCAGCTGCAGAGGCATCTACTTCTCGCTCTGCTTCACTTGAAAATTTTATTGAGCAGATTATGATTCAACAAATTGATATAATGAATATGCAAAATAGGATTGGAGGAATTGAAACAAGAAATGCTTGTAATGATGAATATAAGCAGAGGAGAGTTCAACATGATATAGCTTATGAGGAGGCTATGGTTAGATATCTTAGAGGTGAATATAATGTGGAATTTTCAACTTACCCCAGCTTCACTCCTTATACTCCAGATCATGATGATGATGATGAAGAAGATCATGATGATGAGGAGGAAGGTGATGAAGATTGATATTTTTAGGAGTTTAGTTAGTTTTTTTGATGTTGTTTGTTCTTTTGATTATTTGTAGTTGGTTTTATTTGAAACAGTTATGGTAAGAACTTTCATTTTAATGTTGTGTTATGAACCTAGATTGTAATAGTAACTGTAGATTTTTACTTTTTCTGTTTTTTTAGTATTTTCAGTTTTTGTTTCTGTTTTTAATTCTTAGCAAATCTTTTAAAATATATTATGTTTCATTTAATGCTTTAAAGTCTGTATGTAATTTTAAAGTTAGTACCTGCAGTATACCAGAGCCCAATTTCATACTAAAAAATCCTCTGCATGTTAGTTTTTATTTTCATGCATTTACTGTTTTCTTTCACCTACAAAATTTTGTACTAAACATTTTTAAATTATTTAAAAATTTAAGTTTGTGGGAAAGAAAAATTTTCTTTTTCAAAAAGTAAACTAAATTTTGTTTGTCCTCAATTAACTATATTTTTAAAATTAATTTAACATGACTTTGAATATTAACATTTAACTTTAAATGAATTTACTTATGATTGTAAATATTATGGTAAATTTACGTAAATTTTATTAATAGTGAATGTCAATTCTAAAGTTAAAGATATTTGGTGTAATAGGATAAGACTATGTTTTTATATTTAAAGTAAAGGAAATTGTATTTTTGAAATATTAAGAATTTTAGAGTTTCATTTAAGAAGAAAAGAATGAGACTTTATGAAAAATTATAAAACTAATATAAATTTTTAAAGTGAAGAAAGGTAAGGAATTTTAACTTTAAGAGGATGAAAGTGAAGTTCAAAATCATTAAAAGCTATCCAGATATAGTAATCCTCACTTGAAAAAGAAAAAGAAAAGAAAAGATTGAAAATATCCTAAAAGAAAAAGAAAAAGAAAAAAAATAGAGAAAAAGAAAAGAAAAGTAAAGTAANGAAAAAGAAAAAAAATAGAGAAAAAGAAAAGAAAAGTAAAGTAAACATGTGTGAGGAGAAGCTTGAGAAGATGCCTAATCAAAAGTTGGCTTCACTTGAATCAACTTAAGGAAAAGACTTTATTACATTTTCTAAACTTGGATTGAAGTATTAGCACCATTACTAGTAAAGTTTTTATGAAGTTTTTTTTCATATGAATGTTCTAAGTATCTTTGACATGACAAATTACAATACTTCTTAAAATAAATAGAGATTCAAAAATCTTAGATTTGATTACTAAGAACTCTTAGACTTAGAGTTTGAATCTAAGTTATTAAAAGTTTTTCTTAAATTTTAATGTTTTGTTTATGAAATTAAAGTATAGAAATTTATAAGTTAATCTCTATCCTAAGTCATATGTTTTTATGTAGTAAAAGCGTCACTTGCGGACAAGTAACATTTAAGTTTGGGGGATTTTGATACACCAAAATAATGTGTTGTTTTAAGTATACAATTTATGCTTATTTATGGAGATATTTCACTTTAAAGAAGGTTACTTTCATGTTTTTTTGGCAGGTATATCAATTTTAGGCATTTTGAGCAAAAGAAGCAAAAACGATAAAATTTGGAGCCAAAATAGTGAATTTTGAGATTCTGGCGCTTGAAGCGCTAGAGTTGGGGCTTGAGGCACCATTTACAGAGAGCTGGAACTTGAAGTGCTAGATTTGGTGCCTACAGTACCAAAACTCAGAACAGCACAATCTTAAGCAAGTTGGCGTCTGAAGCACCAGAACCAGCGCCTGAGGTGCTAGAGACTTGTTTTAAACACCCCATGGATTAAGGCGGTTCGGTGCGAATCTTGCGCAAATTTTGAAAGGGATACTTGTTCTAAATTCTCCATGGAGCGATTCAATGCATCTAGACACTTTGGAATGTACTTTTATGAAGGGATATGTCTCTTAGATCAATAGACATGTCTTTTGAATTCAAAAGGGTTGACTTTTAGATAGACTTTTGGAGGGAAATTTGAATTCTTTTTGGAGGGAAGTAGCTTCTAATAGAAAGAGAGAGAATTCTAGGGCTTAAAGAGCAAAGACAGAGTGGCATGAGATAGAGAAAGAGAAGAGGCTTGAAAGGGATTTGAAGAGAGAGAGAGAGTGGCGTGAGATAGAGAGAGAGAAGGTCAAGGGCTTGGAGATTTTTTTCAAGGATTGTAAGAGGAGAGGGAAGGTGAGAGATTTCTTCTTCATTACACTTCTAAAAGAGAATTGAGAGTGCTTGTAAAGAGAGAAAGTGCTCGAAGAGAACTTCTAGGGATTTGCTTGGGAAAGATTGTGAGATAAGTTGTGTTTTTTTAATTTCTTTATTTTGTAAACTTGTTTTCATATATGAAATTTGTGTTTTGTTGTTTCTTTTTCATGAATTCTGAGTAGTCTTCTTTATCCTTCTCCCTACTTTAAGATATGATTTTGTAAAGAATTGATTTTGTTTTATACGATTTTAAATATAAAAAATTTGTGATGATTTGAACTCTGATCTTCATTTACTTTTCAATCTGGTCAATTGAATTGTTAAAATATGTTGAGAAACATATGTTTTGAAAGGGCTATGATTTCTACAACATAGTGAGAATCACATGTGATTCCATGGCAGAGGATGTCATCTATGGGGTTGAGTGCAAATAAATAGAAAAATATACTTTGTTGGATGCATAATTGGAGATTTTAAGGTGACATATTAAAATCTACAATTTGGTCCAGTTGATTGGCAACTAATGCGAGATTGTTAGCCCTCAGGTGAGGAAGAAGTGGGAGCTCTGGAGTGGCAGTCAGGATCCTCC
The DNA here is from genome assembly GCA_002079205.1 of Phalaenopsis hybrid cultivar. NCBI lineage: Eukaryota > Viridiplantae > Streptophyta > Magnoliopsida > Asparagales > Orchidaceae > Phalaenopsis > Phalaenopsis hybrid cultivar. The sequence continues at coordinate 17,823 of JXCR01145925.1, forward strand.
CAGCCTAACCACAAAATTAGGGACCAAATTCTTGATTAGTCAATGTTCTTTATGCA
>JXCR01145930.1:40042-54479 GCA_002079205.1 Phalaenopsis hybrid cultivar
TTCAGTTTGAGCTTGTTGAATGTGTAGTATTTTCATTTTTTATTTTTCAGTTTTTGTATTTATGTGTTTAATTCCCAGCAAGTTCTTTAAAATATATTATGTTTTATATAATGCCTTAAAACCTGCATGTAGTTTTACAGTTAGTACGTGCAGTATACCAGAACCAATTTCATGATCAGAAATCCTCTACATGTTAGTTTTTGTTTTCATGTATTTACTATTTTCTTTCACCAACTAAAATTTTGTACTAAAATGTTTTTTAAATCATTTAAAAATTTAAGTATGGGGGAAAAGAAAATTTTCTTTTGAAATGGAGAAAACTAAATTTTATTTGTCCTGAAGTAACTATATTTTTCAAAATTTATTTAACATGACTTTGGATATTAAGATTTAACTAGAAATGACAATACTTATGTTTATAAATATTATAGTAAATTTAGGTAAAAAATTTTTAATAATGAAGGTCAATTCTAAAGTTAAAGATATTTGGTATGATAGGATAAGACTATGTTTTTCTATTTTAAGTAAAGGAAAATTATATTTTTAAAATGTTAAGAATTTTAGAGTTTCATGTAAGAAGAAAGAAATGAGACTTTATGAAAAATCATAAACTAGTATAACTTTATTAAGTAAGGAGGGGTGTGGAGTTTTGACTTTAAGAAGAGGATAGTGAAGTTCAAAACTATTAAAAGATATCCAAATATAGTAATCCTCACTTGAAAAAGGAAAAATAAAAATAAAATAAAGGATAAAAAATATCCTAAAAGAAAAAAAAGAAAAGAAAAAAAAAAGAAAAAAAGAAAAAAAATAGGTGAGGAGAAGCTTGAGGAGATGTCTAATCAAAAATTGGTTTCACTTGAATCTACTTAAGGAAGGAGCTTTATTACACTTTCTAAACTTATATTGAAGTATTAGTAGTATTTCTAGTAAAGTTTTTATAAAGTTCTTTTTTCATATGAATGTTCTAAATGTCATTAGCATGATAAATTGCAATTCTTCTTGAAAAGAATAAAGATTCAGAAATATTAAATTTGATTACTATATATTCTTAGACTTTGAGTTGGAACATAAGTTATTAAATGTTTTTCTTAAATTTTTCTATTCTATTTATTGAACTAAAGCATAGAATTGATAATTTAATCTCTATCCTAAAGTCATATGCTTTTGTGTAATAAAAGTGTCACTTGAGGACAAGTAACATTTAAGTTAAGTACTTTTTTTAATCCACGAAAAAAGGTACCTTTGGGGATTTTGATCCACGAAAATAACATACTATTTTAAGTACCTTTTTTATGTACTTTTTTTGTGATATTGCACTTTAAAGAAATGTATTTTTGTGTTTTTATTTCAAGTATACCATTTTCAGGCATTTGAAGCAAAAATGGCAAAAAAAAAAAACAAAATTTAGAGCAAAAACAGCCAATTTTGGGGTTTGGCGCATCATGCGCCAAAATCCAGAGCACTGGCGCATGAGGCGCCAGATTGACGCATGATGCACCAAGTGTGAAATTTTCAAATTAAGGCGATCCGAGACAAATTTTGCGCAATTTTTCAAAGGGACACTTTTTCTAAGCACCCCATGGAGTGATTTAATGTATGTAGACACTTTGGAAGGTTCCAATTTGAAGCGATTTGACTCTTGGATCAAGGAGGCACATCTTTTGAAATTCAAATTTTTCAATTTTGAATTTTAGATGGAATTGAGACTCTTTTCAGAGAGGAGAGGCAGCCAACAAAAGGGAACTTCTGAAGGGACTTTGGAAGAGGGGGAGAAGAAAAAGTTAGACAGAGTGGATAGGCGTGAGTTAGAGAGAGAAAAAGGAGGAGATTTTCTTCTAGGGTTGTAAGAGGAGAGGGAAGATGAAAGATTTATTCTTCATTACATTCCTAAGTGAGAATTAGGAGAGATTGTGAAGAGAGAAAGACTTGGAGAGAACTTCTAAGGAATTGCTTGGAAAGGGTTGTGAGTTAAATTTCTTTTGGTTGTAAACTTATTTTTATATATGAAATACGTGTTTTATCGTATCATTCTCATGAATTCTGAGTAGTCTTCTTTATCCTTCTCCCTACTTTGAATAAATGGACTTGTGAAGAATTAATTTTGTTTTCTACGGTTTTAAATGTTAATAATTTGTGATGATTTGAACTCTGATCTTCATTTAATTTTTGATTTAACTAATTGAATTGTTAAATTATGTTGAGAATTATATGTTGTGAAAAGGGAATACGATTTCTAAAATAAAGGGAGAATCACATTTAATTACATTGGAGAGTATTTCATCCATGGGATTGGGTATAAATAAATAGTTAAATATACTTTATTTGATGTAGAATTAAAAGATTTTAAAGTGACATATTAGAATCCCCAATTTGGTTTAGTTGATTGGAAACTAATGCGAGCATGTTAGCCCTCAGGGGAGGGAGTAGTGGGAGCTCTGGAGTGATAGTCGGTATCCTCTCAGCCTAACCACCGAATTAGGGACCAAACTCTGGATTAATCAATGTTGTTTATAGCGCTCGGAAGAGGGTAGAGAATATGATTGCTCTTATTTGGCACAAAATAATTTTTAAATATGTTTTTCAAATGATTTCAATTTCTTCACAAGCCATATTTTCATTATAAAGGGGAAGGATGTTTTCTCATACTTAAACTTTTTGTCCACCAAAACCTTTATTTTATTTGAGAAATTTACTTTTGAAAGTTTAACATCTAATTTAGTTTACTTGTTATAGTCGTACATCTGCATATTTAGAAGCATTTCACATAAGTAGTTTAATGTCAAACTTTACACTTTACTTTGTTTTTTTTTTTAATTTTATAATAGAATATAATTAGTTAGCTTATATATATTTCATACTTCCCTACGGGATCGATATCTAGGACTTCATTAGAGCCCTATATTACTTGAACGATACGTATACTTGCATTATATGTAAACGGGAATTGGGATTTTAAACAAGGATTTTAAAGATAAATAATTTTCATTATAATTGCGTTATAGTTTGGGTTACATTACATCATTATTATTAAGCTACACAAATTTCTGCGCGATCAATCAGTTGGTGTAGTTTCATGCCTCGACCATTTCCCTTTCTTAACCTTATTCTTCTTTGCATAGACTGAGGGCCCATAGCTTGGCTTGGCAAGAATTTTGGGGTTCACGGTGATCTGACACAAACCATCAATCATGATGCAACTCGATTAACTGAAAAAAAAAATGACAGCGACAAATCTCATGGCAAGCATATGACTCTATTTATAAGCATGTTGGGCACAATATTCAAAGGAGAGTTAATTATCGACATATTTTTCTTGAATTTAGTGCCACTAATTATTAAATAGTTTCTCAATTCTTATCCTACATATCACTTTCAAAGAGTTGGAAAACTTAAGAAACAAATATGTATACATTATAACTGCCAACATAAATCTGAAAGCAATAATAGTCCAGGATAACGACTGGGTAATCAAGGTGTCAGAATAAAAGGGCACGATCTGAACCTTTCATTCAACGACCAAACCCCCAGTCGGAGTCAATCAACACTGTATGGAGAGAGATTCAATCGACGAACCACGCCTAAAGTCACGACTGCCCAAACTCCATATAAAGGAGTTCGATCACAACAAGTTGACCCATTAAATTTTGCTTTGGCAAAGGGGGTTGTCATTTGACCGACCGCCTCAGTCGGCTAGACCCAAGCGAGTCAAACGACTGGTTAACACTTGTCAGCACAATTTAAGGGGGGATCGTCCCGTGGAAGCTGTCGGCCACCAGAATGAAAATCCCATCGCCTGCTTCTAAGGGACATTTAATATATATATATATAAGTTTAGAAAAATATGAAATCAAACCAATCTCATATCTTTTGAAGTTTAGATGAAAAAGAGCTACACCTCAAGCTATGTATCTTCCTCGAAAGATAGACACATAACTTGATAGTGAGGCTCAATCAAATAAACTGAGAAATGTATGACATCCGTGTGGTCTACAAAACCATTTTATTATAAGCCAACAAGTTCTCTTATTTAATATGAAAAATTAAATAGGGTTTATATTAAGCTGGGTTCTTGAAAGTTTCCTATAAATGGAAGCTCTTATAGTTAATTATATCTTAGATAATCGAAGTCACCTAAGAAAACTCTCGATAAAAATCATGGAATAATATTTTCAAGAATTTCAAAGGATAGGACTTTTCAAGGAGATCAAACAAAGAGATGTGAAAGGAGAATGACTCAAATTTAGAACATTTTATTTTTGGAATCCAAAGGAAGAAGAATTAGGGGATGACACAGATCCTGAGGAGAACCTCGGTGACTTCCCAAGCTATCCTACAGTTTGGCTTAAATTTAGAGGAGAAATATTTAAGTTTTTCATCCTATCAATTTTATTAATTAGGGCTTACATTCATATGAAACGATCACACAAATAGCCTAAAAGATGTGAGGATTTACTTCATTACGAACGACAACCTCTGAATCCTAAAAAGAGTTATGACTTATATTATACAACAGGGTTATACAATGGCCTAAAGAAAAAGTGAGGATTTATGTTGCACTAGGCGGACAACCTCAAAAACCTATGGCTTGGTTGTTTAATCATAAGGAATGGTTTAGCAGGTGTAGACATGTTTTGTTGTTGAAAATAATTGTGTTGTCCACGATGCTAGCTCCAAACTCCTCGTCGTGGCAATTTTAATTTTTCTAGTGTGTTAGGTCCTGATGTCAAATCAAATGCTTTGTAAGGTTATGGTTATTCAAATATTATGTGGGATGTTGAAGTTGATTAGAGCGACACCGGTTATGATCATATGGTTCCCTCATTATGGCACCACTATTTTCTTTCGGATTCACTTAGTCCAAATGAATTTACTAAACTCATCTAAATGAGTTCCATACTTTCATTTAGACTCAGAAATCTTGTTAGCAACCGAAGGTTACCTCCTCCGAGGGATTCCCAATCATCCGATATAGACATTTTAACTTAGTTACAATTTTTGTTTCATTTATTTGTGGTTAAATTTTGAGTTGTCTTATAATTTGAATTTTGTGGCGGTGAGTTTTATCTTGTATGATTTTAGTTTTGGTTTAATTTTGGTGGCTATCCAAAAGGTTTTGATTTTGACTTGCAGGGTGACATGAGCATGACTCATATGGCTTGCATATGGCTTGGAGATTGCTTCATGGCTTGTCCTTGGCTTGGTCAATTTGCATGAGAAAGAATTTTTGGGTTTATGAGATATTTTTGTGGAGTTTGTCATGAGGCTTGATTTGGTGTTATGAAATGATGAATTTCAAGGAGTATAGTTTGATTTAATAAAATGGATGACATAAGAAATTTCATGCCATGGGGGTTTTGGATTTGGGCTCTTGGAATTAAGTATGGTGGGCTTGTGCTTTTAAAATTAGGGATGAATTTGGGTCAATTAAATGTTTAATTTGGTGTAGAGAGATGTCATGAGGAATTTGGAAAGGGTTTCAAGTGATTTTGAATTGAATTGAGAGGCTGATTTGGTGGATTTAGACATATCGTCAAAATTAGGGATTTTTATTTGGATGAAATTGGGCTTTTAATTGGGTCAAATTGGGCATGAATTTTGTTTAGATTAGGATTGAAGAAATTGAATTTTTATTTGGAATTGAAATTGGGTATGATTGGGATCAAATGGGCCAAGATTGGGGCTAATTTGAGGAAATTGGGTCTTTGAGGGCAAATTGGGGATTTTGGTCAAATTGGATAAAATTGGTCAATGTGATGGTTAAAAAAAATGAAATTGAGAATATTTGGGATGATTTTGAAATTTTTGAGAATTTTTTGAATTTTTGAAAATTCTAGGTCATGAGGGGCATTTTGGTAATTTTGACAATTTCGGGGATATGTTGGAAATTTATGATTTTGGTCAATTTAAGTAACAGTGAGTGATTTGAAATGGCTTTTGGAAAAATTTTGTTATTTTGGGTAATTTGGGATTTTTGGCAAAAAGTAGGGTTGTAGGGGTTTTTTGGTAATTTGGTGATTTTGGGCCAATATGAGCAACTAAGCCATGAAACCATGCCAAACCAATAGGAGCCATATGAGGATTCATTTTGGATGTTCAACATGCTGGTCCTAACCCTCTTAGCCAAGGACTAGGGTTATAGCTCCATTTATATGAGCTCTCCAAAATGAGTCAGGAGAACAACATAAGGGGTCCTGAGGTTTGGGGTGTGTGAGCAAGTATGTGCAAGCTAACCTAGCCAAGACTAGATCACCCAGTCTTAATCTTAAGATTTGACGATCCTATGGGGACTCTCCTTGAGCTCCTTCATACTGAACCCACCTACTAAGTGCTAGAGGTTATGACCAATATGTGGAACTTCATGTTGAGCAGAGAAGAGTTTAGAATTTTTAATGGTAAGGGTTACCTTTCTAGTCCTCTAAAAATAGTCAATAGGAAAATATTATGGCTAGACCCTAAGTTACTAAAGAGGAAAAACTAGACCTCAACCAAAAAATGAGGTCAACAAATGGACCCCCAATAGATGTGGTGTGTCGGGCAGGCACACCGCATGTACTGGCGTTGATCGATGATATCAATAAAACCAACACAGACTTTTAAGTCAACAAACCTAGAACATAGAGTAGAATTCAGTGACAGTTATTTCCACTGGGGAATTGGCAAGTGAATATTTGATCGAAACTTAGAGCTCGGAACTCTCGATAGGGGATTTATAAGATGGATTTCAAATTATCAAGTTTTGAGTGTTTTGGAGGATGAGAATCAGTAGTTAGGTGCTGACCCTAGGATGAGATTTGCAATTCAAGTATCAATCTTGGAAAGAGAATCAGATGCCTCACTCCATTTGAGGTGATCTCATACCTATCTCAAAGATTTGGGTCACATTAGGAAGGAAAGCTCAAGGACTCACATCCAACCTAAGAGGTTGCCGAAAACATATCACTACATTGGGAAGGAAAGCTCAATGACTCAGATATAACCCAAGAGGTAGTAGAAATAATCAGATTGAGAAAGAAAATACAAGGACCCATATCCAACTCAAGAGCTGATTGGGGAACGTAAATTCATTGCATTGGGGAGGAAAGCTCGTTGACTCACATCCAACTCAAGTGGTAGTGGACACAAGTGAAAGAAAGCACGACGACTAACATCCAACTCAAAAGCTGATCAGGCAAGGTAAATTCACTACATTGGGGAGGAAAGCTCAACAAATCACATCCAACCCAAGAGGTAGTGGAAAAGAACAGGTTGAAAAGGAAAGCACAACGAATAACATCCAACTCAACAGCTGATCAGGCAAGGTAAATTCAATACATTGGGAAGGAAAGCTCAACGACTCACATCCAACCCAAGAGGTAGTGGAAAAGATCAGGTAAAAAGGAAAGCACGACGACTGTCATCCAACTCAAGAGCCAATCAGGTAAGGTAAATTCACAACATAGGGGAGGAAAGCTCAATGACTCACATCCAACCCAAGAAGCAGTGGACACATATTAGGTTGAGAAGGAAAGCACGACGACTAACATCCAACTCAAGAGCCAATCAGGCAAGGTAAATTCACTACATTGGGGATGAAAGCTCAATGACTCACATCCAACCGAAGAAGTAGTGGACACATACTAGGTTGAGAAGGAAAGCACAACAAATAACATCCAACTTAAGAGTCAATCAGGCAAGAAAAATTCACTACATTTAAAAGGAAAGCTCAATGACTCACATCCAACCCAAGAAGTAGTGGACACAGACCAGGTTGAGGAGGAAAGCACAACGACTAACATCCAACTCAAGAGCCAATCAGGCAAGGTAAATTCACTACNTTCCCTTATGCTCCCATTCATGATGAAGAAGCGAGGGAAGAAGAAGAAGAAGAAGAAGATGATGATGATGATAATGGAGTGGAAGGAGATGAAGATTGATATTTTATGAGTCTTGTTTAGTTATTTTGATGTGTTTGTGTTTTTATTTTGGTGTACTTTTATTTGGAAAACTTGTTGTAGCAAAAGAATTTTTAATGTTGTGTTATGGACTTGTAGTTTGAAATAGTAAATATAGATTGTTTAATTTTCAATTTTATTTTTAGTATATTCAGTTTGAGCTTGTTGAATGTGTAGTATTTTCATTTTTTATTTTTCAGTTTTTGTATTTATGTGTTTAATTCCCAGCAAGTTCTTTAAAATATATTATGTTTTATATAATGCCTTAAAACCTGCATGTAGTTTTACAGTTAGTACGTGCAGTATACTAGAACCAATTTCATGATCAGAAATCCTCTACATGTTAGTTTTTGTTTTCATGTATTTACTATTTTCTTTCACCAACTAAAATTTTGTACTAAAATGTTTTTTAAATCATTTAAAAATTTAAGTTTGGGGGAAAAGAAAATTTTCTTTTGAAATGGAGAAAACTAAATTTTATTTGTCCTAAAGTAACTATATTTTTCAAAATTTATTTAACATGACTTTGGATATTAAGATTTAACTAGAAATGACTATACTTATGTTTATAAATATTATAGTAAATTTAGGTAAAAAATTTTTTAATAATGAAGGTCAATTCTAAAGTTAAAGATATTTGGTATGATAGGATAAGACTATGTTTTTCTATTTTAAGTAAAGGAAAATTGTATTTTTAAAATGTTAAGAATTTTAGAGTTTCATGTAAGAAGAAAGAAATGAGACTTTATGAAAAATCATAAACTAGTATAACTTTATTAAGTAAGGAGGGGTGTGGAGTTTTGACTTTAAGAAGAGGATAGTGAAGTTCAAAACTATTAAAAGATATCCAAATATAGTAATCCTCACTTGAAAAAGGAAAAAGAAAAATAAAATAAAGGATTAAAAATATCCTAAAAGAAAAAAAAGAAAAGAAAAAAAAAGAAAAAAAGAAAAAAAATAGGTGAGGAGAAGCTTGAGGAGATGTCTAATCAAAAATTGGTTTCACTTGAATCTACTTAAGGAAAGAGCTTTATTACACTTTCTAAACTTATATTGAAGTATTAGTAGCATTTCTAGTAAAGTTTTTATAAAGTTCTTTTCATATGAATGTTCTAAATGTCATTAGCATGATAAATTGCAATTCTTCTTGAAAAGAATAAAGATTCAGAAATATTAAATTTGATTACTATATATTCTTAGACTTTGAGTTGGAACATAAGTTATTAAATGTTTTTATTAAATTTTTCTATTCTATTTATTGAACTAAAGCATAGAATTAATAATTTAATCTCTATCCTAAAGTCATATGCTTTTATGTAATAAAAGTGTCACTTGAGGACAAGTAACATTTAAGTTAAGTACCTTTTTTAATCCACGAAAAAGGTACCTTTGGGGATTTTGATCCACAAAAATAACATACTATTTTAAGTACCTTTTTTATGTACTTTTTTTGTGATATTGCACTTTAAAGAAATGTATTTTTGTGTTTTTATTTCAAGTATACCATTTTCAGGCATTTGAAGCAAAAATGGCAAAAAAAAAAAAAAATTTAGAGCAAAAACAGCCAATTTTGGGGTTTAGCGCATCATGCACCAAAATCCAGAGCACTGGCGCATGAGGCGCCAGATTGATGCATGATGCACCAAGTGTGAAATTTTCAAATTAAGGCGATCCGAGACAAATTTTGCGCGATTTTTCAAAGGGACACTTTTTCTAAGCACCCCATGGAGTGATTTAATGTATGTAGACACTTTGGAAGGTTCTAATTTGAAGCGATTTGACTCTTGGATCAAGGAGGCACATCTTTTGAAATTCAAATTTTTGAATTTTGAATTTTAGAGGGAATTGAGAGTCTTTTCAGAGAGGAGAGGCAGCCAACAAAAGGGAACTTCTGAAGGGACTTTGGAAGAGGGGGAGAAGAAAAAGTTAGACAGAGAGGATAGGCGTGAGTTAGAGAGAGAAAAAGGAGGAAATTTTCTTCTCGGGTTGTAAGAGGAGAGGGAAGGTGAAAGATTTATTCTTCATTACATTCCTAAGTGAGAATTAGGAGAGATTGTGAAGAGAGAAAGACTTGGAGAGAACTTCTAAGGAATTGCTTGGAAAGGGTTGTGAGTTAAATTGTACTTTTCATTTCTTTTGGTTGTAAACTTGTTTTTATATATGAAATACGTGTTTTATCGTATCCTTCTCATGAATTCTGAGTAGTCTTCTTTATCCTTCTCCCTACTTTGAAGAAATGGACTTGTGAAGAATTAATTTTGTTTTCTACGGTTTTAAATGTCAATAATTTGTGATGATTTGAACTCTGATCTTCATTTAATTTTCGATTTAACTAATTGAATTGTTAAATTATGTTGAGAATTATATGTTATGAAAAGGGAATACAATTTCTAAAATAAGGGAGAATCACATTTGATTACATTGGAGAGTATTTCATCCATGGGATTGGGTGTAAATAAATAGTTAAATATACTTTATTGGATGTAGAATTGAAAGATTTTAAGGTGACATATTAGAATCCCCAATTTGGTTCAGTTGATTGGAAACTAATGCAAGCATGTTAGCCCTCAGGGGAGGGAGTAGTGGGAGCTCTGGAGTGATAGTCGGTATCCTCTCAGCCTAACCACGGAATTAGGGACCAAACTCTGGATTAGTCAATGTTGTTTATAGCGCTCGGAAGAGGGTAGAGAATATGATTGCTCTTATTTGGCACAAAATAATTTTTCAATATGTTTTTCAAATGATTTCAATTTCTTCACAAGCCATATTTTCATTATAAAGGGGAAGGATGTTTTCTCATACTTAAACTTTTTGTCCACCAAAACCTTTATTTTATTTGAGAAATTTACTTTTGAAAGTTTAACATCTAATTTAGTTTACTTGTTATAGTCGTACATCTCCATATTTAGAAGCATTTCACATAAGTAGTTTAATGTCAAACTTTACACTTTACTTTGTTTTTTTTTTTAATTTTATAATAGAATATAATTAGTTAGCTTATATATATTTCATACTTCCCTACGGGATCGATATCTAGGACTTCATTAGAGCCCTATATTACTTGAACGATACGTATACTTGCATTATATGTAAACGGGAATTGGGATTTTAAACAAGGATTTTAAAGATAAATAATTTTCATTATAATTGCGTTATAGTTTGGGTTACATTACATCATTATTATTAAGCTACACAAATTTCTGCGCGATCAATCAGTTGGTGTAGTTTCATGCCTCGACCATTTCCCTTTCTTAACCTTATTCTTCTTTGCATAGACTGAGGGCCCATAGCTTGGCTTGGCAAGAATTTTGGGGTTCACGGTGATCTGACACAAACCATCAATCATGATGCAACTCGATTAACTGAAAAAAAAAATGACAGCGACAAATCTCATGGCAAGCATATGACTCTATTTATAAGCATGTTGGGCACAATATTCAAAGGAGAGTTAATTATCGACATATTTTTCTTGAATTTAGTGCCACTAATTATTAAATAGTTTCTCAATTCTTATCCTACATATCACTTTCAAAGAGTTGGAAAACTTAAGAAACAAATATGTATACATTATAACTGCCAACATAAATCTGAAAGCAATAATAGTCCAGGATAACGACTGGGTAATCAAGGTGTCAGAATAAAAGGGCACGATCTGAACCTTTCATTCAACGACCAAACCCCCAGTCGGAGTCAATCAACACTGTATGGAGAGAGATTCAATCGACGAACCACGCCTAAAGTCACGACTGCCCAAACTCCATATAAAGGAGTTCGATCACAACAAGTTGACCCATTAAATTTTGCTTTGGCAAAGGGGGTTGTCATTTGACCGACCGCCTCAGTCGGCTAGACCCAAGCGAGTCAAACGACTGGTTAACACTTGTCAGCACAATTTAAGGGGGGATCGTCCCGTGGAAGCTGTCGGCCACCAGAATGAAAATCCCATCGCCTGCTTCTAAGGGACATTTAATATATATATATATAAGTTTAGAAAAATATGAAATCAAACCAATCTCATATCTTTTGAAGTTTAGATGAAAAAGAGCTACACCTCAAGCTATGTATCTTCCTCGAAAGATAGACACATAACTTGATAGTGAGGCTCAATCAAATAAACTGAGAAATGTATGACATCCGTGTGGTCTACAAAACCATTTTATTATAAGCCAACAAGTTCTCTTATTTAATATGAAAAATTAAATAGGGTTTATATTAAGCTGGGTTCTTGAAAGTTTCCTATAAATGGAAGCTCTTATAGTTAATTATATCTTAGATAATCGAAGTCACCTAAGAAAACTCTCGATAAAAATCATGGAATAATATTTTCAAGAATTTCAAAGGATAGGACTTTTCAAGGAGATCAAACAAAGAGATGTGAAAGGAGAATGACTCAAATTTAGAACATTTTATTTTTGGAATCCAAAGGAAGAAGAATTAGGGGATTACACAGACCCTGAGGAGAACCTCGGTGACTTCCCAAGCTATCCTACAGTTTGGCTTCAATTTAGAGGAAAAATATTTAAGTTTTTCATCCTATCAATTTTATTAATTAGGGCTTATATTCATATGAAACGATCACACAAATAGCCTAAAACATGTGAGGATTTACGTCATGACGAACGACAACCTCTGAATCCTAAAAAGAGTTATGGCTTATATTATACAGCAGGGTTATACAATGGCCTAAAGAAAAAGTGAGGATTTAGGTTGCACTAGGAGGACAACCTCAAAAACTTATGGCTTGGTTGTTTAATCATAAGGAATGGTTTAGCAGGTGTAGACATGTTTTGCTGTTGAAAATAATCGTGTTGCCCACGATGCTAGCTCCAAACTCCTCGTCGTGGCAATTTTAATTTTTCTAGTGTGTTAGGTCCTGATGTCAAATCAAATGCTTTGTAAGGTTATGGTTATTCAAATATTATGTGGGATGTTGAAGTTGATTAGAGCGACACCGGTTATGATCATATGGTTCCCTCATTATGGCACCACTATTTTCTTTCGGATTCACTTAGTCCAAATGAATTTACTAAACTCATCTAAATGAGTTCCATACTTTCATTTAGACTCAGAAATCTTGTTAGCAACCGAAGGTTACCTCCTCCGAGGGATTCCCAATCATCCGATATAGACATTTTAACTTAGTTACAATTTTTGTTTCATTTATTTGTGGTTAAATTTTGAGTTGTCTTATAATTTGAATTTTGTGGCGGTGAGTTTTATCTTGTATGATTTTAGTTTTGGTTTAATTTTGGTGGCTATCCAAAAGGTTTTGATTTTGACTTGCAGGGTGACATGAGCATGACTCATATGGCTTGCATATGGCTTGGAGATTGCTTCATGGCTTGTCCTTGGCTTGGTCAATTTGCATGAGAAAGAATTTTTGGGTTTATGAGATATTTTTGTGGAGTTTGTCATGAGGCTTGATTTGGTGTTATGAAATGATGAATTTCAAGGAGTATAGTTTGATTTAATAAAATGGATGACATAAGAAATTTCATGCCATGGGGGTTTTGGATTTGGGCTCTTGGAATTAAGTATGGTGGGCTTGTGCTTTTAAAATTAGGGATGAATTTGGGTCAATTAAATGTTTAATTTGGTGTAGAGAGATGTCATGAGGAATTTNCATGACTCATATGGCTTGCATATGGCTTGGAGATTGCTTCATGGCTTGTCCTTGGCTTGGTCAATTTGCATGAGAAAGAATTATTGGGTTTATGGGATATTTTTGTATAGTTTGTCATGAGGCTTGATTTGGTGTTATGAAATGATGAATTTCAAGGAGTATAGTTTGATTTAATAAAATGGATGACATAAGAAATTTCATGCCATGGGGGTTTTGGATTTGGGCTCTTAGAATTAAGTATGGTGGGCTTGTGCTTTTAAAATTAGGGATGAATTTGGGTCAATAAAATGTTTAATTTGGTGTAGAGAGATGTCATGAGGAATTTGGAAATGGTTTCAAGTGATTTTGAATTGAATTGGGAGGCTAATTTGGTGGATTTAGACATATCGTCAAAATTAGGGATTTTTATTTGGATTAAATTGGGATTTTAATTGGGTCAAATTGGGCTTCAATTTTGTTTAGATTAGGATTGAAGAAATTGAATTTTTATTTGGAATTGAAATTGGGTATGATTGGGATCAAATGGGCCAAGATTGGGGCTAATTTGAGGAAATTGGGTCTTTGAGGGCAAATTGGGGATTTTGGTCAAATTGGATAAAATTGGTCAATGTGATGGTTAAAAAAATGAAATTGAGAATATTTGGGATGATTTTGAAATTTTTGAGAATTTTTTGAATTTTTGAAAATTCTAGGTCATGAGGGGCATTTTGGTAATTTTGACAATTTTGGGGATATTTTGGAAATTTATGATTTTGGTCAATTTTGGTCAATTTAAGTAACAGTGAGTGATTTGAAGTGGCTTTTGGAAAAATTTTGTTATTTTGGGTAATTTGGGATTTTTGGCAAAAAGTAGGGTTGTAGGGGTTTTTTGGTAATTTGGTGA
>JXCR01145930.1:111080-124701 GCA_002079205.1 Phalaenopsis hybrid cultivar
TTCTTTGGTTGGTCATGTTATTAATAGCATATATGCACTCTTCGCTATAGCAACAGCTCATTCATCTCAGGTCACATGAATCAGGAATAATGAACATGCAAGGGAACAAAGCCAAAATAGAAATTAGAGAGCTAGTCATTCTCTACCGAGATCATCACCGAGGCATTCACATATATATGACCATATTCCTATGTATTCACATATCTTACACTTAAACTTTGCTTCAAATTTTAATTTTACTAATCTTCAGGGAACATTAAGAATACCATCAATAAGACCAAGCAAAATCATAAAGCAAATGCATGTTAGTGTTGCATTGTATTCAACAAACCAATTTGAGTCTGTTGTAAATTTTAAATGCTGAAACGAAATAGCAAAAGCCAAANTCTGTTTACAAATCAACCACCCTCTCTCTTTCGTTTTTTTTTTTTAATTCTCATTCACATGTTAGAATTCATGGTAGAACACCAACCCGTAAGGTATTCTTCTGATCAAATTCTCAATAGTTCAATTTTATGGCTCAAATAAAATCACCCAAATGCTAATTCTATAAACATATATATATTTCAAATGAATTCTCCAGAAATAATTAAACAAAAGTAAGAAATTTATTATTTGCATATCCATATGACAAATCTAACTGTAATGATATATAAGAAGCAAGTCTTCCTATCTAATTAATCTGGATCGCACAAGAATAGGTTAGTAGCTATACGAATTGCCAAAAGCTAGCCAAAATAGGAAATCAACGTCCTTTCCCTCTTCAATGAGGAGAAATAACTAAAACAGATAAGAAAATCTTAATTAAACTTGATATAAGAAAATCCCGACAATTAAGCTATCTGGAAGAAAGCTAACAGCATAACAGTGACATTCAACTTTAACATCAGCATGAGAATTTACATAATTTCAGCAAAGAATTTTTTTTTTTTTTTTGGCTTTGCAAGAAAATAAAATGCTAAATTACTTGTATTTGANAATTGTCATGAGGAGTTTGGAAAAGGAATTGAGTGATTTTGAATTGATTTGAGGGTTCAATTTGATGGAATTTGGCTATATGATCAATTTTGGGGTTTGGGTTAGACTTGAGTTTGTATTGGGCTAGGGATTGGATATGGTTCAATTGATGGTTTAATTTTATGTTGGAGATTGTCATGAAGAGTTTGGATGTCAATTGGGTGGAAATTTTTGGGGGTTGGAGGTTCAATTTAGTGGGATTTGGGGTTTTGGTCAAATTTGGGGGTTTTGGCTTATTTTAGATTTGGGTGAGCTTTGAGCTCAAATTTGGATCAATTGATTGTTCAAACTAACTTGTGGAGGTATTATGAAGAATTTGGAATTCAAATTTGGGAAAATTTAAGGGCATGACTAAAATTGGGGATTTTGGATTAGGCTTGCAATTGGGCTAGGAATTGGGTTCAATTGAGCTTGGATTTGGTTTCAATTGAGATTGAGGATGATGAATTTGAGTTTGGAATTGAAATTGGGTGATATTGCAATCAATTTGATGGAATTTGGGGGTAAATTGGGGAATTTGGGCCTTTAAGAGCAATTTGGAGATTTTGGTCAAACTGGGTCAATTTGGTCAAATTGGGCTCAATGGAGTGGTTCAAATTGATTTTGGGGATATTTGAAGTGATTTTGGGAAAGAGTATTTTGATAATTTTGGGGATTTTGAAAAATTTGAGGTATTTTGGTCAATTTAAGTGATTTGTAATGGTTTGAAATGATTTTTGAAGAGAATTTGAGAATTTGGGTAATTTGGAAATTTTTGGAAAATCTAGGGTTTAGGAGCAATTAAGTAATTTGGTGAAGTTTGGGACCAAGAAGGGTCAAAATTAGAATTTGTTAAAATTAGGGTTGATTGAGGATGTTAATCATAAGGTCACCCTATTGAGCTATAGGACCAAGGGAATTTTCACTTTGGATCCTCCATGTGTTGGTCTTATCCAAACCCTAGCCTAGGGCTAATGGTTTAGGGGACCATCCACATGAGTTTCCAATAGAGTAAGGGATCAAGCTAGATATGTTTGGGTTAGGATTTAGGTTGTGAGTGAAAATGAAGGTGTGTGTGTGCAGGTCAGACCAAGAACACACCACCCAAGTCTAACCCTAAGGCCAAATAGTCCTATGGGGACTCCTCTTAAGCTCCCTCATTTTAGTCCCACCTACTAAGTGTTAGAGGTTAGATACAACATGTGGAACTTCAAGATGAGCAAAGAAGAGTTTAGAATTTCTATTGGTGCGGGTACCATCACTAGTCTTCTATGAATAGTCAACAGGAAAGTCCTATGGCTAGATCCTAGGCTTCTAAAGAAGAAATTTGACCTCAACCAAAAGTGATGTCAACAGGGGTATATCCAAATTTTTGGGAGGTTTTAAGAGCAAAATAAAAAGGAGAAATAAGAAATTTTTATGGTTCACAAACCTTACCGATGGTTGTTTTTTAAAACTGTCCAATCACCGACTGCATCAACTCATTGTAAAAACAAATTTTTATGAGAGATCTTTTTTGGTTCATTTTTTCTTTTTTTTTTAACTCGGAATTGTCAGCTTGTCTGATTATCGTCTTATAAATCTCCTCTCTAAATAGCCATCTTTCTGGGATCATTAAAATGTTTCAGAGAAACAAAGGGATTTGAAATAGAAAAAATGAGAAGAAACTAGATAAACAAATTAAAAAGAACATAAGGTTGTCTTCGTGTGATAGATCAAGAGTGTGTATCAAAAAAAAAAAAGTAGATCAAGATACCTTGAAATACATATCCACAATTAAGTCCTCTCCATAAGCAACCCATATAACCAAAGAACAAAAATTATATTTTATTCTGGGGTTAAAAGTAGCTCCGAAAGAAAAATATCTATATGGTTAATTATATCTTGGGGGATTCCCAGGAATACACTCGATTAAAGAAGTTTTGCTTACATTTTTGTCTAGTGAATGAATATACCAAGGATTTTTACATCTCAAATAGGATTATATCAATGCTTTCAAATCTATACAGGGCCATATGATAGAGGGTGAATCACCATATTCACTACGGGCGGCGGCCTATCTGCATCGAGGCCTATAAAATGACATCAACGATGTGTCAAAGAAATAGAATTGGCTCAAATGAGGTATATCAATTAAAATTGTAGGGAATCCTAAGCTGACAAAGAAAATCGAGTTAACATTCCATTGATATGTCATCCAAAGCTATTAAGAATCTAAGTCTACCTAGTCTTGAAGGTAGTTGACTCAACTAGACTAGAGACCCTTTTTTAACAACCCATGAGTTGTGTTGTCTAAGGAATCCCAACACTCTTAAAGTCAAAAGAAAGAAAAATCTTTATCCTTATGAATCTATAAAGGTGGAATTCATAGAAGTGAGATTTATACCCACCAGGAAAGTGGCGAAGATGTCTCTAAAATGAAGGGAAAGGAGAGGTCTGCCTACAAAGTTGAACAACTTCACAAAGAACTAATACCCTGTATAAGTCTAGGAAGCCTCTAAAATCTTAATTGCTTTAGAAAANTAATAATAATAATAATAATAACGACTAGTGATATAGCCCATGAACTATAAGAGAAACATATTATCATTATCATCGTCTCAGATTGCAAGAGGAAATCATACCAAAACTTGAAAATAAAATCAGATCTGGACAGACAAACAACCCACGATAGAACCNAAATAATAATAATAATAATAACTAGTGATATAGCCCATGAACTATAAGAGAAACATATTATCATTATCATCGTCTCAGATTGCAAGAGGAAATCATACCAAAACTTGAAAATAAAATCAGATCTGGACAGACAAACAACCCACGATAGAACCAAAGTCCAACAACCATTTTTGAGCTCTCCTTCACAAACATTCCACACTCACCACCGAAAGGCAGTGCCGGCGATGGAGTTGGGGCAGTGGCCAACTGCGAGAGATAAAGGCCAAGCAAACGAGCAAGGAAAGGAAATAGCAAAAAAAAAAAAGCAACCAAGAAAGAAAAACGATCCGTCGAAAAACAAAAGTGTCGAGTAAATCAGCAAAAATCTCGATCAAACATACAAGAAATCGACTAACCAAACAAGAAAACATAGCAACCAAGCCAATATCGGAATTCCATCCTCGCAGCCCTAATCAGTTCTCTCACGAAGTGGAGAGGCAGAAGACCTCACCGGCGACCGNGCAACCAAGAAAGAAAAACGATCCGTCCAAAAACAAAATTGTCGAGCAAATCAGCAAAAATCTCGATCAAACATACAAGAAATCGAGTAACCAAACAAGAGAACATAGCGACCAGTTCTCTCACGAAGTGGAGAGGCAGAAGACCTCACCAGCGACCGGCCTTTCGAAGGTGAGGAGGAGCGCCCGCCAGCGAACTCGGGCGCGAGGGGGAGAAGAGGGCTTGTGCGGCGCGTGAGAGCGTTTGCTGCTGGTGCATCGAGAGAATGGGAGAGAGCTGTTGTGAGGGGGATAACGGCTAGGGTACTCCATCCATTTCAAATAGNACCGGCCTTTCGAAGGTGAGGAGGAGCGCCGGCCAGCGAACTCGGGCGCGAGGGGGAGAAGGGGGCTTGTGCGGCGCCGGAGAGCGTTGGCTGCTAGTGCATCGAGAGAATGGGAGAGAGCTGTTGTGAGGGGGATAACGGCTAGGGTACTCCATCCATTTCAAAAAGGGGGAGGCATGTGGGAGCGGCTAAGGAATGCTAATTGGTTTTGGCACGTTGTTGCCGTTAGGGTAACTCCTAAAATTAATTTACTTGTTTTGTTTTGTGATCAATCGTGTCTTGAAAATTAATTTTAATTTCAATTAATTATTAAGTAAATAAAGATGTGAGTGATGTGAATTTTGATATATTTATGCATCAAATGTGTGAATTGTGTTATTCTTGTATTGTGAGTGTGTGCGAAAGTCGCAATGAGTTTTCTAAGACTTTAGATCTTATGAGTACTCCATTGGAGTTTCGATACATTGGTTTCAATCGACTCAACTAAATGTCAAAGATTTGAAACCACCCATATAAAATTGCAAGGAGTCAAGAAGTGGCTCGAACTTCTANGCTAGGGAATGCTAATGGGTTTTGGCACGTTGTTGCCGTTAGGGTAACTCCTAAAATTTAATTTACTTGTTTTGTTTTGTGATCAATCGTCTTGAAAATTAATTTTAATTTTAATTAATTATTAAGTAAATAAAGATGTGAGTGATGTGAATTTTGATATATTTATGCATCAAACGCGCGAATTGTGTTATTCTTGTATTGTGAGTGTGCGCGAAAGTCGCAATGAGTTTTCTAAGATGTTAGATCCTATGAGTACTCCATTGGAGTTTCTACATTGGTTTCAATCGATTCAACTAAATGTCAAAGATTTGAAACCACCCATATAAAATTGCAAGGAGTCAAGAAGTGGCTCGAACTTCTAGTTGGTGAGAGTCCCAGCACTAGTCCTTTGAGAGAGTCCAACAGGAAGTCCTAGGCTAGACCCTAGGCTTCTAAGCAAGAGACTAGGCCTCAACCAAAAAGTGAGGTCAACAGTATTACAATAAATTCTAGGCGGACAATTTTTTTAATTTTAGCAATCAATTATTTTTAAAATTTTGATATTGCAAAAATCAATTGAAAATACAACCAAANCGAATCCCAGTACTAATCCTTTGAGAGAGTCCAACAGGAAGTCCTAAGGCTAGACCCTACGCTTCTAAGCAAGAGACTAGGCCTCAACCAAAAAGTGAGGTCAACAGTATTACAATAAATTCTAGGCGGACAATTTTTTTTAATTTTAGCAATCAATTATTTTTAAAATTTTGATATTGCAAAAATCAATTGAAAATACAACCAAAATTGAATGCAAAAAATCATTATACTATAAAGATTAATAAATTAAAAGCTTTTCTAACCCTAATAAGATCTAAATAGAAAAGAGTTTTTAAAGCCAGCATGAATGCTAATTATTTTTATTTAGGAGGATTTGTGAAATTCTTTATTTTACAAAATGTTACTTTATAGCTTTATGTTTATATAATAGGATTTTTTGCCTATTTTTTTTTTTTTGTGATGAAGATAGATAGTTATTTCATGCATATGCCCATTAAGTTTTACTGAATTTATTTTAATCTCTACCTTATTGTTTAGAAACTAAATTATGTGATATTTTAGTATTTTATATATGTAAAAAGATTTCTATCAAATGACAGGAAAATAAAATTTGATGTACATCTATTTGACATATTATAATTGATAGATGATTTGTTTCTTTAGTTGTCCCCACATGTAATTTACCTGAATCAATAGGCCTCCTAAATAAGGAGTATAATCTTTTATTTTGAGAAAATTAAATCTTTAATACCCTACTAAGGTTCATAGATTACAATTTTTTCTTACAAATAACTTTTTATAGGCTTCCTAAGTAAATAGTGTAATGTTTTATTTTAATAAAAAAATTTTCTTTATAAGGTCATATTAATGTTCATGCTTTACAATAAATTCTAGACATATATGTTTTTAATTTTGCCNTTTTACAAATAACTTTTTATAGGCTTCCTAAATAAATAGTGTAATGCTTTATTTTAATATTTTTTTTTCTTTATAAGGTCATATTAATGTTCATGCTTTACAATAAATTCTAGACATATATGTTTTTAATTTTGCCCCTCAATTATTTTTTAAAACTTAATAAAAAAAAAAACTAACTTAAATTATAATCAAAACGTAATACAAAAAGCCATTACATTATAAAAATTAATAAAACTTAAAAATTTTTTGAGTTAATAAGATCTAAATAGAAATGAGTTCTAAAATTCTGTATAGATGCTAATTAACTTTATTTGGGAGGAGTTTCCATAATTTTATTTTGGTTTTTTTAAAAAAAATATACAACATTACTGCTTAATTANCTAACTTAAATTTCAATCAAAACGTAATACAAAGAGCCATTACATTATAAAAATTAATAAAACTTAAAAATTTTTTGAGTTAATAAGATCTAGATAGAAATGAGTTCTAAAATTCAGTATAGATGCTAATTAACTTATTTGGGAGGAGTTTCCATAATTTTATTTTGGTTTTTTTAAAAAAAATATACAACATTACTGCTTAATTATAGCTCTTTTCTCCTTTTTTTTCCTTTTATTTTTTGAAGTTTATGTAATGAAAAATAGGTTTTTTTATTTATTTACATTTATCAAAGTGTAATAGTCCCAGAAAATATTATCACCTGCTTTTTTAGAATTGGTAAAACATATATTACACAAAATAATATAAAAAATATATTTTTTCTTGATTATAATTTCTAACAATTTTTTTTTGAAAATTATTCCAAATGAATTCTTATTTTCTTAAATATTTTCAAATTTACTAGGATATATAAATATATATANTTTTTTATTTGAAAATTATTCCAAATGAATTTTTATTTTCTTAAATATTTTCAAATTTACTAGGATATATAAATATATATAAATACATACATTTATATATATATATATATAGAGAGAGAGAGAGAGAGAGAGAGAGAGTGAGAGAGAGACCGACAGACACACACGCACACACATAATACTTTAAACATCTAGTTTATCTGTCATACATTTAAGAGCCTTTAATTTATAAGCATACCATTTTAAACTTTTAAATAATAAAAATACTACTATTAGACATTTGTTTTATGTATCATTTTCTTTTTTCTTTTTTCTTTTTTAAGTTGAGCCATAATAGCAACTAAGTTGGAAACTACTTATTAGAAATTCTTTCAAATCTGGATCTCGTAGTTGGAGGGAAGACTCTCTATCAACTTCTCCACATACATTGCATTTTTATTTATTTTTTTCNTATCTTTCAAATTTGGATCTCGTAGTTGGAGGGAAGACTCTCTATCAACTTCTCCACATACATTGCATTTTTATTTATTTTTTTCCCATTATTGCACTTGACTTTAAGTAAAAGGAAAAAAATCAACAATCAAAAGTGGAGCTTTGAAAGGAATAAGTGGTGAAACCAAAAAAGAAAAGAGAAGCATGCACAATTGAATAAGTTTGAAATTCAAAGAAATATGAGGGAACTTGAATCAACATGATTAACTAATACAAAAGAAAATTAAATAGCAATAATTTCTTTTTTTTTTTCATCTGCTCAATTAGTTAGGACATGAATAGTATAATAATTTACATGCTAGATACATCATCATTTTTTTTCAATCAAACATACGCATTGATGTATTTTTTAGTCGAGAATTTTTATAAATAGATATAAATTTATCACATCCTTAATTTCATGTGCAATGAACTTTGGGTTTGAGGCATCCCTTCCATTAGAAATTGATCTACCTTTATTATGTGTGGTTATAAGCCATAAGTTGGATACCATAAAGAATACTCACCTCTTCTTGGAGGAGNAAAATTAAATAGCAATAATTTCTTTTTTTTTTTCATCTGGTCAATTAGTTAGGACATGAATAGTGTAATAATTTACATGCTAGATACATCATCATTTTTTTCAATCAAACATACGCATTGATGTATTTTTTAGTCGAGAATTTTTATAAATAGATATAAATTTATCAGATCTTTAATTTCATGTGCAATGAACTTTGGGTTGAGGCATCCCTTCCATTAGAAATTGAACTACCTTTATTATGTGTGGTTATAAGCCATAAGTTGGATACCATAAAGAATACTCACCTCTTCTTGGAGGAGATGGATAATATGGATAAGCTTAGATTATAAATATACTATAATCTAAAACTGTACCAAGCTCACATGACTAGAGCTCATGATAGGTTGGTGAGATCGAAAACATTTGTTATTGGAGAGCTTGTGCTTGTTATGAGGTTCTCTATTTTATCCAACCTGTGCATAATTAACAAATTTGAGCCGACGTACGATGGATCATTCATGATTGAGAAGGTTTTATAAAGTGGCGTCTATATGTTGGCCAATATGGATGGCAGTCATCCAATGCCTCCAATCAACGCGATGATCTTGCATTATAAGAAAATGTTTCATATATCACATGGATTCAATCTTTCGAACTATTTAGGAAGGAAGGTTCATACTCCTTAATCATTTCTTTTTCCTATTTAACCAATTTGGCTGAGCCCGAGTTAACAAAACTCAAAAATATACATCCTTGTAAAGAACTACAACTCTAGTTAATGTGTGCATTCCTTGAGTTGGGATTATTTAAGTATTATGCTTCAATGAGTTACACAATTGCTTTTGGGAGAATAAGAGGAAAGGTCTTTTTGATTCCTTATTCCCGGTTCGGTCGATTATGGATGGGTCTGTGTTACTAAAACCTTTTTTTTTGTTTAAGTTAGTTTATTAACCATGTTAGCGAGGTAGAACCGATATTATTTATTCATTCTCAATGTTGGGTCTAGTAGTCAAATATATGATTGATGAGCATCATATTTCAACTAATATTTATACTTATGAATTCCGTTGTGTGAATCATACCTTTGTTTATGTGACTCCGAAAAGGAAAATTTATCTCTCATTTCCAGATTTGGCTAATTATAGTTTGGTTTGGACTACCAAAATCGAGCATGTCTTAGTTTAGTTGATTATAGTTGGGTCTGAGTTATGATAAACAATTTTTTTTTATTGATTTGCTAGCCATGTAAATGAGATAGAGCTTGAAATCCCTTGTTAGCCTTTTGGCTAGTGCTGTGATATAAAAACCTAAAGAATTCTCTTGTAAGGAGTCAGATATGCAATCGATGACCATTTCTCATTGACCGAATCCTTTCTTTGAGAACNTTTTGGTCTATTGAGACAGAGTCCGAATCAACAAAACTCATAACTATCTCTAATGGATCATTTTTTCTTTCTAAAGGCAAGCAATGAGGGGAGCTCTCCCACCCCTGATGCTTTAGTTTAGCCTTTGCAGACTAGGTTCATATTAACAAAAACCATAACTATTTTCCTAGTGAGTTTCAAAATTCAAAACTTGGTGGTACTCTTATCTTGGTGGAGTTATATAAATCATGAGCTTGGAGTTATCTAGACCTAGAGCTTGGAGAATATGTTTTTCAAAGTATATATGTTGGCCTAGACCCGAAATCAATTTGGGTTAGCCTTCATGCATATCACAACCCACATTTATTACGGTAAGGCTTTTCTAGAGCCTGTCATAGAGTGAGCATTTTTTTTTAATACCCACTTGACTGCGTCACATTATACTTTTTATAAGGACATTATAACAGGCTATAGATGCAAGCTAGATACCCATCAGGTTTTGATCTTTAACTTTATGACTTCTTCAAGTTAATGTAGGACTAGTAAACTAGAACCATCACCTGCTTCAAAAATTTAAAAGTTTCCTATGGGATCGATTCATAGACTAAAATCTGTATATTATTGGAGCGATATGAACACTTGTATAACTGTCACTTGCTTCACAACATCATGGCATCACCAACCCCTATAAATTGATGGTGTTAAATGTAAACCATATTTTGATTTTCTGCTCCCCGTAGCAACTAAATATTCCTTCTAATCTTCCTTCTCTTCCCTTGTTCTCTCTCCTTCCTGATATTATATTACTTGTTTGTAATTCAAGTACAAAGATGGGTTCAATAATAGGTAACCTTAAATAATCAGACTTGATCTAATATGAGCTCAATCCAATACCATATGAAAAATACTTGAATCAAGAGGGATCAGTATCAATAAGACACAAATTTAACATTATTGCATTACTTGCACACAAATCAATAAACAATTAATTCAATCAATTTTTAAAATAAATATTAAATAATAAAATTGTGCTCGAATACGTAGCACTTTGTTTTGAAACAAAATGAAGGATATCAATGTGCCAGGTTTGCACACTCCCCCTCCAAAAAAGTGATTGAATTATTATTTTTTAGTTGATCCACGCAAAGAACACCGTACGGACAACGTTTGCGATTCTCCCATCGTGGTAGAAAAAAACAGCATCTGCGATCAGTTGTATCGCAGCCATTGTTCGCACGGTGCTCCGTGCTTACAACGTATGGAAAATTCTCTCCACACAAAGTGGCATACATTTTTTTTTCTATGTTTCCTTTTATTGAATTCAAGTTAAGATTTTGTATCAAATTAAATATTGAGACATTTGTTATCTTTAATCACTTTTCATATTTTGAATGTTGGGTAAGTCTCGGGCCTATTAACCACTTGAATAACAATGCAATATTTATTTTATAAATAATTAGAAAAGATGAATATAAAACTTGATTTTTTTTAATCTCAAATTTCTCAGGCGTTGATTCCCAATATAGTGAAAGAAATTGGTTAGCAAAAGCTCTGCATATTTAAATAACAAAAAATACAACTGTGACGGAAAAGAAAATAAAAGCACAAAAAATAAACAATCTGTTATATCAAGTTAACATTTATTATGATAAGTTGTTNAACAACTGTGACGGAAAAGAAAATAAAAGCACAAAAAATAAACAATCTGTTATATCATGTTAACATTTATTATGATAAGTTTTGTTTTAAAAGTGATACAGATGTTCTGAAGTGCATATCAGCGGGACATTTGGCAAAAGATCCATTATCCACTAACAATTTCTGACCAATAGAATCGATAACCTGAGTATAATCCGAATTTTTTTATAACTGATTACGTGCTAATCTTCAAATATATCTAATGCTATAAAACCAATAGTGGAGATATCCAGCCTCCGTGAACTCGAGTTGGCGGCTATAGCAAGCTCTTAAGAGCTGAAACTCCTGTTGCTCTCCTCATAGCTAGAAGGCTTTCCATTTATTTTACATCCAATAACATCGCCGGCGCATACAAAAGGGATTCTGGCAGGAATCCAGCGGCGACTATTCAGAAGCGCGTCGAGAACGCCATATAACCGGCCACCGACGACGGCACGCAGTCTCCGTAATACCACAAGTGTGAGTGAGAGTGGTACTGATGGCCGGTTTTTGAAGTTCGTGGAGTCGGTGTCGAGTTTGATTACTAGGATAGCCTCCAAATTCTTCTCGTTTGTATGTCATAAGCGGCTCACCGAGTATCCCGATGCCTCAGGTTGGACTGTCGTGGTGTTTCATAGTTTTCATAAAAAAAATAGGATTTAAATTTTTCTAGTGATAAATTTATGATTTGTATCAAATGAATCAAAAGCTAAAAAAGAAACAATTATTTTTTATGGATTTTTATTGGCGTTTGTAGAGATTANTACCGACGACGGCACGCAGTCTCCGTAATACAACAAGTGTGAGTGAGAGTGGTACTCATGGCCGGTTTTTGAAGTTCGTGGAGTCGGTGTCGAGTTTGATTACTAGGATAGCCTCCAAATTCTTCTTGTTTGTATGTCATAAGCGGCTCACCGAGTATCTCGATGCCTCAGGTTGGATTGTCGTGGTGTTTCATAGTTTTCATAAAAAAAAATAGGATTTAAATTTTTCTAGCGATAAATTTATGATTTATATCAAATGAATCAAAAGCTAAAAAAGAAACAATTATTTTTTATGGATTTTTATTGGCGTTTGTAGAGATTAACCTGAATGCTAAGAAAAAAAATTAGAAATTGACTAGTTAACATATTAATTAAACTAAATAGCATTTACAAAACCTTAAGAAATAGTTGTTATTTCAAACAAACAACAACAGTAAAATTATAATTTTATTTTTAAAATAAAAAAAAAAATTATAAATCCATTTATTGCCTGTAAGCTTGCTCGACTTCCTTTCACCGCTAAAAGCTTGCCTTAGAGAGAACCAAGGTAGGGCTCTGCTTCGTCAGGTCGATGGCTTTTTTGTTGGAGATGTTGTTGCTCTTATGAGAAACTTTATATATATATATATATATATATATCACTATGGTGGCGGCGCTGGTTGCTCTGCTAGGGTTTCCCGCATGGAGGCTCTCCTTTGTTGGCTGGTAAGTGATAGGTGGTGGAGTGCTTTCCTGCCCCTGGTTGCTTGTTTGACGTCTCTCCTGCTTGGAGTTCTCTGTTTGCTGTGTTTTTGGGTTTCCCGGGTTCTAAGTTTTTTGAACTTGGGAGTACTGTTCCATTGGTTTTCTTGGGGTTTGCTTCCAAGCTGAGCACTTTTCCTATGGCCCTTGATTGAAGTTCTCTGATTGCTGTGTTTTGGGTTCCTTGGTTTCAAAGTCATTTTAAATTTGGGAGTACTGTTACATTGGTTTTTCTTGGGGTGTGATTCCTGGCTGAGCTCTTTTCCTGTGGTTGTGCTTGGGGTTTGCTTCCCCCTACTCCTTTAAGGAGTTTTGTTTGGGTCTTCTGCTTTTGAATGTTGTGGTTGCTGCCTTTGGTCTCCTTGAAGGTGGTAAAACTTAACTCCTATGGCTTCACCTGTAGACATTGAAACAAATGCTCAGTGGACTAAGGCCGCTTATGCAGGTGTTGTAGGCCACTCCACTGATATTCTCCAGAACCCATATATGCTAGTTTTCCCACAAGCCTTTCATGATACTGCTGCTGCAAAGGGAAACTACCCTTGTATCCACCCTTTAGGCACCAAAGAAGGAGAACCTGTTATTTTCTTCTCACAACAAGAAATAGTCTCTCTGAATGATAAAGTCAAGTTTACACTTGTTGGAAAGTTTCAGTTGGGGCACCCAAAAATGGAACTTGTAAGAAACTTCTTTGATTCTTTAATGTTTATAGGGGGGGG
>JXCR01145930.1:125160-146822 GCA_002079205.1 Phalaenopsis hybrid cultivar
AGGCTGCCACCCGCCCCCACCCCCCCCCCAAAAGACCCCCTCCCACTAGGGAGAAGGCTGCTGAAAAAGAGCCAGCTCTACCATCCTTCTCCCCATTGGATGAGGTTCTACATCAAAAGGAAGTTGGTGGGGTCCCTTTGGACACCCCCCAAAGCTCTACTACTTCTTTTGTTTCCAGTATGCCCTCTTCAGCCTCACCCAGAGTTATAAGGGAGGAACTAAAAAATATAACTATTATTACTCCTCAAATTTCTCCAAGCTCGCCTATTGGTGGCAAGGACGGAGAAAGGACTGCTCCTTTGACTGATAGCAATGTGTCGAAGGTCCTTGATGAAGGAAGAATTGCTAAAATGGAAAACTTAAGGGAGGAGGATTGGCAAATTCATACAACTAAGAAGAAAAAGAAACAAGTTATTGAAGTGCAGAAACTCCACAGTGGTACTAAGGCTATTGGGGGCAAGGTGAAGGTTGGTCCATCTCCTCCTCCATATAGAGGCAGAACTAGATCCAGATCTCAGCCCTCATTCTATCTTAATCCCTTAAATGATTAGTTTGTTTTGTTGGAACATAACGGGCATTGCCCATCCCCAATCTATTAAAAGACTTATACATCTTAATAAAAAACACAAACTCTGGTGCATTGTTATCATTGAACCTATGGTTCATAGCAACCCTCAGAGATTCATCAGTAAATTTTCTAGTTTTTCTTATTATGCTAATACTAATAACAAAATTTGGTTTCTTTGTAGAAAGGAAATTTAGTGGCAGCTTCAGGTGGATCACCGTTAGTTTATTCACCTATCACTTCAGATCAAAGGGCATTTGGAATATGCAACCTTTGTTTATGCAAGTTGTCACAAAGAGGAAAGAAAAGCCCTTTGGATTTGTCTTCAATAGATCAGTGAACAGATGACCTCCCCTTGGCTGGTTGGGGTTGACTTTAATTGTATCACTTCTGCAGCTGAGAAGTATGGGGGGAGGGTCCCTAGCATCCCCAAAATGTCCACCTTCAGTGACAATATACAGAAGGCTGGCTTATTTGATTTGGGTTTTCAAGGCCCTCTTTTTACTTGGAAGAGGGGAAATATTTGGAAAAGACTTGACGTATTCTTGGTTAATGATAAGTGGTTTCAACATTATCTCCTCACTTTTGTTACTCATTTAACTCTTGCA
Source organism: Phalaenopsis hybrid cultivar (assembly GCA_002079205.1). Classification (NCBI taxonomy): domain Eukaryota; kingdom Viridiplantae; phylum Streptophyta; class Magnoliopsida; order Asparagales; family Orchidaceae; genus Phalaenopsis; species Phalaenopsis hybrid cultivar. The sequence continues at coordinate 126,334 of JXCR01145930.1, forward strand.
AGTTCTGACCATAGGCCATTACTTATCTCCATCACCTCCTCCTAAAATTATGCTCAGCCTTCCCCATTTAGATTTCTGAATATGTGGTCATCTGATCCCGATATTTTGTATATGTAAGGATCTATGAAGTTGACACCACTACTTGAAGATTTTAATCTCCGGCAACGACACAAAAAACTTAATCCCGATATTTTGTATATGTAAGGATTTATGAAGTTGACACCACTACTTGAAGATTTTAATCCCCGACAACGGCGCCAAAAACTTGATACCCGTGATACCTAATGTTTATGCACAGTATAACAAAAGTTATGATGGTATTTTTCACTTATGTTTCCTTATTTTGCAAGAAAGCTAAAAACTTGATCCTGAAAAAGAAATAAGAATTTAACTTTTTAATTTATATATAATTATATTGGATAATACACAAGTATATGTATTGTTATCAAGTAATATAGGACTTTTTGATTAAGACCTGAATATCGAACCCACAGAGAAGATTAGTTTTCTAATTTTAAAAAAGATAATTACTTAAACTAAAAATGATTTTTATAGGAATTTAAAATTAAAATATTTTTGGTATTTTAACGAAACAGTAAAAAGATAACTAAAGTTTTTGTAGAAGAGAAATATTTAATATAAAAATATATTTCTTCTTATCATGAATCAGTAATAAGCATAAGAATTATATTATGGAAGTATGCAAATTGTGTTGTACCAAATAGGAGCAATAATATTCTTTACCCTTACTAAAGATGCTATAAAGAACATTGGCTAATTTAAAGTTTGAGTAGTTTTGAAGATCGGCTAGACAAGGAAGATACTAGCTCTCAGTCTAGAGTTCCCTCGATTCCCTCCACCTGAGGGTTAACATTCTCATATCAGAACCTAAAATAATAAACTAAGTTGGGGGCTTTAACCTGTCACTTTAAAGTCCTCTNTAAAAAAAAAAACAAGATTATTAGAATTATAGCAAAAGAATGGGGGATCTACGTAAATAGCACTTGAAACTTCTAATATTATTTATCTCACACTCAAACTTTAATATTTATATCAACAAATAAGAATCCCAAAAATAATATTTGGGTGTGTGTGTCTGTGTGTGTGTACATGTTATTTTTCATTATTTATTATCATAATTTTTATTTCATTACTTGAATATATTTCTCTTNACATGTTATTTTTCATTATTTATTATCATAATTTTTATTTCATTACTTGAATATATTTCTCTTTAATTAAATTCCTTTCCGATAAGAGATTTATAATAAATTCTGTGCTAGTAAAAAAATAATTGTAGCAGATGATTTGAATTGTATAAATAGTTAATAAATACTTAAATTCTAAAAATTCTATAAATACATTCCCACAAGAGTAATAGGAATTAATGAATGAAATAAAAGGGCATTTACATACCACAAAATTCTTATGTATTTACATACAATACCTAAAATTTGATTTGTATATTTATAACACTAATCTTTCGTGCAACACCAAAAATACCAGTAAGCACTATAATTACCTTTTAAAAACTCTAAATAATTTTTAAAAAGTGAATTATTCCTTGGCTATATAGATAAAATGATATAATATTAAAAAAAAAATTTAGGTGTTAGAAATGTAAATTGATAAGCATTATGTGGCGTATGTAACTCATTCTAAAAAAAAATTTAATATTGCTTTTTCTTGATATTTTAGGATCCCTGTTGATTTCTTTACTCTATACTTCTAAAATTAACATTAATCTCCCTTGTTTTCTACATTTTGGCAAACATTAATCTCCCTTGTTTTCTAAATTTTGGCAAATCCCAGTAATAGGTTGGTATAAAGTGTTACTACATCTCATTCATTCATGTTTAATATTTCANGAAATAAAAGGGCAGGGGCATTTACATACCACAAAATTCTTATGTATTTACATACAATACCTAAAATTTGATTTGTATATTTATAACACTAATCTTTCGTGCAACACCAAAAATACCACTAAGCACTATAATTACCTTTTAAAAGCTCTAAATAATTTTTAAAAAGTGAATTATTCCTTGGCTATATAGATAAAAAGATAAAAATATATTAAAAAAAATTTTAGTTGTTAGATATGTAAATAGATAAGCATTATGCGGCGTATGTAACTCATTCAAATAATAATAATAATAATATTGCTTTTTCTTGATATTTTAGGATCCCTGTTGATTTCTTTACTCTATACTTCTAAAATTAACATTAATCTCCCTTGTTTTCTACATTTTTGGCAAACATTAATCTCCCTTGTTTTCTAAATTTTGGCAAATCCCAGTAATAGGTTGGTTTAAAGTGTTACTATATCTCATTCATTCATGTTTACTATTTCATATTAAACAATATTTACAATTTTAAAAGGGCTACTACGGACAAATTAATTAACATTCAATCACAAACAGGATCCAAATTACATAATATAATTAACTACCAACCAATACTACCCATTACAAGTTCCTATACATTTAAATAATGGGGGATTTACACACATACCAATCCCCCAACTTATTTTTATTTCTAACACCTAAATTTCAATAGTTACTAATTTAACACATAAGAATTTCAATTGAGCAATTTTACCACAACTTCTCTATCATAATGCTCCGTCTCTCCTGCCCTTCTAATAGAAAAAATCAAAGTAAAATCCTTTCTTGAACTAAAAGTGCAGCTCGTAAAACAATTCATGAAACTGCAAATGCAACATGTGAAATTACAATTTGTGAAACTGCATCTTATGAAATTGTTTTTCATAAACCACAGCTCACTGTCACGGACTAATTTATCTCAAGTCACCCATGCAGATTTAGCATTTTTCTTTAGCATTAAATCAGCCTAATATCCCTCGTAATATTTGGACTTGTAAGCACAAAACACTCTCAGAAGAGTAAGCAGAAGTATTGGAGAAAGGAACACTTCACTAAGANAAGAAAAAAAACAAGATTATTAGAATTATAGCAAAAGAATGGGGAGATCTGCGTAAATAGCACTCAAAACTTCTAATATTATTTATCTCACACTCAAACTTCAATATTTACATCGACCAATAAGAATCCCAAAAATAGTATTTGGGTGTATGTGTGTACCTGATATTTTTCATTATTTATCATCATAATTTTTATTTCATTACTTGAATATATTTCTCTTTAATTAAAGTCCTTTCCGATAAAAGATTTATAATGAATTCTGTGTTAGTTAAAAAATAATTGTAGCAGATGATTTGCATTGTATAAATAGTTAATAAATACTTAATTAATTATTAGGAATTCTCAAAATTCTATAAATACATTCCCACAAGAGTAATAGGAATTAATGAATAAAATAAAAGGGCATTTACATACCACAAAATTCTTATGTATTTACATATAATACCTAAAATTTGTTTTTTATATTTATAACACTAATCTTTCGTGCAACACCAAAAATACCACCAAGCACTATAATTACCTTTTAAAAACTCTAAATAATTTTTAAAAAGTGAATTATTCCTTGGCAATATAGATAAAATGATATAAATATATTAAAAAAAAAATTTAGGTGTTAGATATGTAAATAGATAAGCATTTTGTGGCGTATGTAACTCATTCAAATAAAAAAATAATATTGCATTTTCTTGATATTTTAGGATCCCTGTTGATTTCTTTACTCTATACTTCTAAAATTAACATTAATCCCCCTTGTTTTCTACATTTTGGCAAACATTATTCCCCCTTGTTTTCTACATTTTGGCAAATCCCAGTAATAGGTTGGTATAAAGTGTTACTACATCTCATTCATTCATGTTTAATATTTCANCACATTAATTAAGTGTTGCAAACCAAGCCACAACACTCAAAATGCTAAAAACAAAATATCTTATGCTTAGTCTCAACTATACAGAGATCTAAATGCATATTTCTAAAACAAAGCAATTATAAAGTTTAAATTACATGGACAGACAGACAGGTAGTAATATAAATCTACTATTCATCAGATTAAGTACTAGATTCTTCTCTGAGATCACCCATTGATTGCACCTAAACAAAGAGGTTGTAGAAGGGTCAGAATGGAAATTCTTCTGTAGAATCCTCTTCTATTTATTTCATCCTCCTCATCAGCCGTGTGAAACTATCTTTTAAATGTTTAGAGTGCTAAAAATGTTCTTTCATCCTCCAATTTAGATGATCGAAGAAATCAGAGATATTATTAATCACATTCATGACATTTTGTACCTCCTTCTCTAATTTCTTGATTCGGGGCAAGATCACCAAAAACTTGTCAAGAATTAAGGGTTGAATTAACAGTGAATTCTCTGATGATTGATCTACTATAATGGCCATGTCATTTTCATCTTCAAAGTTTGGAATCTTTCAGTTGGATCCAAAGGCTTCCAAGGTAGAAGTACCTTTCCCCAATTTTCATAGGACACTTGGAACTTACTGCAAAGTGAGAAAATTATGGAGGGGTGTCCAATCCCATAAGTTGATCCATGAATGATCAGGCCCAAAACCAACTTCACAATTATTGATCCAATATCGATTGACAGTCCCCTTTGGATGCAATAATTCAAAATAGAACTTTCTATAGAAACATTACCGATCTTTATTGTCTGTAACAGTTTCACAGAAATGAAAAAGCGCCAGAGTTTCGAAACGGGATTTAGGAGTACGCAAAAAAATTAACATACATGTTTTCTCTCATTTCCGAAGCGTCAGTTTCATCCATTAAATATTGATAAATTTCATTCATATGGTTTCTCGTTGGGATGAAATTGGAATAGTGGAAGAAAGGAACGTTTTCGATCATGTAAAATTCTTTGATTTGTCTAGGAGTGAAACTGATCCATCCGTCGTACATAAACAACTCTCTAGTTGATTCCATGTAAATTTACATAGAATTCTTTCACCACAAGAACAACCTCAGCCGCGGTAGTATAACACAACACTTCTCATCTTCATCGCACTATCATCTCTTCAATTGCAGTAGAGGGATTATTCAATCCTCAATTTACGAATCCTTGTTCTCTGATCAATCTTTTCATCATCAGTAACTTATTGAAGATTCGCTGCGCTTCAGCACTAATAAATTTTAGCCGATTCAAAACTCTTTTTCTAGGATTATCAGGGGAATTGGATGCCATAGAAATGAGATTGGTGGAGTTTCACTTCATTTTTTGGGAAATATGACTTTAGGAATCGAATTTGGGAGTTCAAATNATTAAATAATGGGGGATTTACCACTCCACCAACTTATTTTTATTTCTAACACCTAAAATTCAATAGTTACTAATTTAACACATAAGAATTTCAATTGAGCAATTTTACCACAACTTCTCCATCATAATGCTCCATCTCTCCTTCCCTTCTAATAGAAAAAATCAAAGTAAAATCCTTTGTTCAACTAGAAGTGCAGCTCGTAAAACAATTCATGAAACTGCAAATGCAACATGTGAAATAACAATTTGTGAAACTGCATCTTATGAAATTGTTGTTCATAAACCACAGCTCATTGTCACGGGCTAATTTATCTCAAGTCACCCATGCGGATTTAGCGCTTTTCTTTAGCATTAAATCAGTCTAATATCCCTCACAATACTTGGACTTGTAAGCACAAAACACTCTCAGAAGAGTAAGAAGAAGTATTGGAGAAAGGAACACTTCACTAAGAGAGAAGAGTTATAACACTTGAAAGCTTGTTAGCTTAGATGGTTTCTTTAAATCCTTTTTTGAATGCTTACAAATGAGACTCCTATTTATAGTTCCCTCCAAATCAAAGGGAACATTCTAGATTATATTAAAACACACTAATTTCTAAATAGTTCTACATTATTCTTTACATATACATGATTATAGAACTTTCCAGAATATTCTAGAATTTTCTTGAAGCATGTTTCTTTCCGCATATTTCTGGAATTATGTGGAACCTTCTAGAATTTCTTGGAATATTCTCCTTCTTTGTAGTTTTTTCTAAAATGTCGTAGAATCTTCTAGAGCCCCTTGGATTGTTCTTTACATTCTGGGCTTCTCAAGAATCTTCTTTTCCCATATTTAGCTTGTCAATTATTTTTGAAGATGGCAGAGCATGACACTCTCTTCCCACTTAAGCTCACAATGCCCTCATTGCGGCTTCCTCTTGGCACTCGAACCAACTTCCTTTGTTTGCCTTGGCAAACTTAGGTTTTTCCTTGGTGGTATGGGAGAGGGGTATCGTGCACTGAGAATTCATGGTTGGTGATTTAGTCATTGGCTCCAACCTAATCGGATGATTTTTCTCCCTTCTTGGTGGTAGTTTTTTAAGAACCTCTACCACATCCCTTGGCATGCCTTCTTAGGGCTTCACTTCTTCATAGGAGTCGTGAAGTACAGTCAAGTAACTCCCCTTTTCTTTTAGAATGCCCTCTTTGAATTGGATGGATAATAACACTCTGACTTCCTAATTATTAGCTATTGTTATCGGTACTAAGCAAGCTTGATTCCCTTCCATGATGCACATGCTATTGGCGAAGGGCATTGGGAATGATCTTGCTTGGTCCAAAAAAATTATTTATAGAACAACATTAAAATCATCCATCGGAATGTCACAGAACTCTAAGGTACCTGATCATGCTCCAACACTGGTCTCTACTCCTGTGGCTCTTCCATGGATTGGTCTTTCTGCTGAATTGACCACCTTGATGGAGCCTCCTCCTTTAGTCATCTGCAAACCCAATCTCTTTGCATCCTTGACGGAGATGAAGTTATGGGAAGCACTCGTGTCCACCATAGCTCTAGTGGTCTTCTCGCCTATTACCATCTCTACAAAGAGTAACCCTAACCACTTTCGCTTGGGGTTTTGTTGAAGCATGCCTCTCATTCAACAGTTGCATTGCCCCTACTTGTGTTGTCGTATCATCACCTTCTTCCTCCTGATGACTTGCAAGGAGAGAGTTTAGGATTTTCTTCTGAAGGCAAACTCATGCCCAATGAGGTCCTCCATAAAGAAAGCAATTGTTGTGCTGTTTCGTTTTGTAATTAGACTCCCCCTTACCTTTTGCCTTGGATGGGGTCGATTCGCGACAACTCTCCTCCCTATGTTGATCCATTTCTTCCCCACCCTTGACACATGCACTCTTCACATCTTTAGATTTAGTGGACTCTTTTGAGTAATCAATTAGTCTTTCGTCGACTGCAATGGCAATATTTTCCATCTTTATATTATTTATTTCCAACGGATTGTGGTGAATCAAAGTGCTATAAAAGCCATTCAAGTTGAAAATTTAAGGAGTTGTGCCTGTCGTGGATGACGATATGTGGTCACTAAGATCAAATCAGAGATGAAATTTGGCGTTATTACCAAATGACAAAAGAACACTACTCAACAAGTGGATCTACAAGTTAGAAGAAGAATCAAATGATAGTATGCACTACAAGGCAAGACTTATTACAAGGGGATTTCAGCAGAAGAAATGAATGGACTACACTGAGATCTTTTCTTCCGTAGTGAAAATGAGAACTGTCATAGTTGTGGTGAGTCTAAAAGTAGAAGAAGATCTACAATTAGAGCAGATTGATGTAAGAAAAGCCTTCTTACTTGGAGATTTGAAAGATGAACTATATATGGTGCAATCGTAGGGTTATGAGATTCCAGAAAAAGAAGATTTGGTCTGTAGGTTGAAGAAGAGCCCTATATGATTTGAAGCAGACCCCAAGATAATAATATAGAAGATTTAAGAGATTCATGTCAGATAGTTTGTATATGAAGTGTGAGACAAACTATTGCTGCATCATCAAAAATTTTGATAATTGTTATATCTTGTTTCTCTTGTATGAAGATAATATGTTAATTGCAAGAGCAGATATGAAGAAAATCAGGAACTTGAAGAAGCAATTATCAAGAGATTTTGAGATGAAAAATTTAGGTCCAACTAAGAAAATCTTTGCGATGAGATTTATGATAGACATAAGTGCAATTATAATGAATTTCTCTAAGACATTATGTTGAACAGATCCTATAGAGATTTAACATGAGTGAAACAAAACCAGTTTGCACCACTTTAGATGGTTACTTCAAGCTATCTAAAGATCTATCGCCTAAGTTCGAAACAGAGCAAGCACAAATGAGTATGCTTCAACAATTTGAAGTTTAATGCATGTTATGATATGTACAAGATCAAATATTGTGTATATAGAGAGAGTTGTCAGCATTTACATGGGTAATCCTAGAAAACATTATTAAGAGGCGGTGCAGTGGATTTTCGTGTATTTGAGGGGAAAAGTCAATAGACCACTTTGCTTTGGAAGCGTGGGAATTGATCTACAAGAAGTAGAATGAGGTATATCTTCACTTTAGTGAACACAGCGGTGATTTGGGTTTCCATGCTGCAAAATATTATTGCACTTTCAACAACAAAAGCCGAATACATTGTTATCACTGAGACTAGCAGTGAGATGATTCAGCAGCAAAACTTTATGGCAAAATTAGGCAAGAAAAGGAGGATTAGACAGCTTCATAATGACAGTATGAATGTTATTTATATAGTTAAAACACTGTTTTTCATTCCAAGACAATATAGTCAGCTGAGGTATCATTTTATTCATTTTTTCCTAGAAGATGGGTGGATATTCTTAGAGAAAATACATACAGCTCAGAATCCTACAGATATATTAACTAAGTGGTCACTCTCGAGAAACTAAAGCTATGTTTGGCTTTAGTGGGAGTTCAAGAATGTTGGGAACGAAGGTGAGCACACTATAGGACAGCGCTATGAATGGTAGAAATATGGAGGTGCATGAATTGGATGCAATCAATCTTAAGTGAGAGATTGTTAAGTGTTGTTAAGTGTTGTGTAGCTTGATAGAAAGCCAATGGAAATAACAAGCACCCAAACACTAAAATCAGAGTGGCGTCTGTGCAACCGTTTCAGGCACGAATCTAGAGGGGTAGCTCCCCTATGCTATATAAGGGCACCCGTCTGCCATACTTCCTTGAGCAGACAAAGCATTGGGAAGTCCAACGCCTATTCAAAGTGCAGCAACGCTGCAATTTTAATTTTTTACAGGTTCAAAATAGAGCACTCAGAATTCCAAAGCTTAGGATCGGCACGACAGAGCCCAACTTTGTAACTTAAATCCAAGTTAACGAAAATACATTGAGCGAGAACAATGCTAAGTTGTCAGGAGAGTTTGTATGCAATTGGAATTTAAGCCCTCGTTTCACGAAGGATTAGTCTCTTGTGTGGTGGTGAATTCTCGACAGTGCGTAACAAGTGCAAAGTTGCGTGGAGTTGAGGGTGGATTTTGACAAGTGCTTTCTTTTGTGAGATCATGAGAGTAATAAGTGTGAATTGTTATAATTCCCAATGGTATAGAGAGTGAATCTGAGTAGTGCAATTATGTTTATTTTCATTTCATAGTGAAATGTTGGTGTAGTATGGTTTCGTGATTTTTCGTGTTATTGGATTTTCCGCATTAAATGTGTGTGTTTTTTTTTTTTTGTTCTCTTTGTTGTGTGCTTTTATCCAATTTATTGTTCTAAGTCTCTCAAATTGGTGTGTTTTTCCTTGAGGTGATATGATTATCAAATCAATCAAATTCCAATTTCCATCCCAACACTGGACATAATGCATTAAATTGTTCAAATTAATGTGTTATGTTCTAGTGGAGAAAGCCCCACCCTAGAAAGAAAATGAAATAGAAAACCTTGACCTTGATAAAAGCAATGATGAACAATTAGTACATGCGAAGGAAATAAAATAATCATTCAAAAGTATTGAGCAAATTATAAACCAAGATTTGATTGGTGGAGACAACATCTTTCATACCAGGTGCAGCATGAAAAGGAAAGTATGCAATATGATCATTGATTAGAGTTGTGAAAATGTCCTCTCTTAACGTTTGGTAGAAAAATTAAATCTATCTATCCAAGAGCATCCTACTTATAAACTATCTTGACTTCATAAAAAAAAATTAAATTAAATAGGCGAAAAGATATCTAGCATAATTTCTACAAGTATAAAATTACTAGAGGAGACTTGGTTTGTAGTTCCTAACTTTCCCTTTCATTTTGGATAAATATGGTAATATAACAGCCATAATCTATGTAACAGTTATAAGAATACTGACAACAATATGGGGACAAAAAGATGGTTTTGATGCCCATCAAGAAGGAGATTTAAAAAGGTATTGAAACTAATTCAATAACCACTAAATCACTATTCTTGTGAGCAATGTCAATTCTCCATGTATGAGTGCTCATAAGATTGAAAGAAAACTAGAAAAAGTATATACCAAAAAATGTCAGTTTTTATTATAACCAACCAAGATATTTTTCCTACCATTTATGATTATTTTCATCATTACAATATAAGATGAAACATAATCGAATGTTCAAATTTAAATTACTAATACCCTAATTTGAAAATCATTTCTCATTAGTTCTCCCCATTTGAAATCAGTTCCAATCAAGATGATTAGTGGAACCTTATTCTAAAAAAGGAGGCTTTTACATCAAGAAGTTGTTCTATGAAAAGTATCAATATGCCAATACATTTACCCTACAATGTATGAAAAATATTTAAGACATCGAGAACGGAAGTTTATTTTTCTTAATAAAAATTATATTGAAGGTTTATCATTTTTCTTGAGAGGAGCAGTTTAGTAAACAGAGAAATAGATGTATATGAGATTACCTATAAATACCAAGTCTTATGTTAGAGAAGAGGACTTTTGGTGAGTTTTTTTCAAGTTAGTCCAAAGAGGAGAGAAAATTCATGTCCTTGGATTTTCCCTAAATTTGAAAGGGTAGTAAACAGAAATGAATAATGAGGTCTAAGAACTTGTCAAGATTAATTTGCTTAGATCTCTTTGTGTCGAGGTCTATCCCAAATGTTCAAGTCCAAAAACAACCCAGTCCGTGTAGTTGCCCACTTATCTCAGTGTTCAGGCTATACTGTGAGTGGGTTTTGAAATTTTCTCACATCTAACATCAATTTTAGACAACTATAAACATATCCCCGGAAGACTTCTTCTAAATTTTGCATGTGAAACAATGCCTTCAAATCAGCAACCTTACGAAAGATATTTGATATACACTACCCACTCTTACGTATTTCTACAGGTTATGGAAATTCCATTCAGCAACCTTACAAAAGATCTTTTCTTGGAAGAGCCAAGATTCACATTCCCAATTTGGTAAACAGTTTAACTCATGTTCAAGGTTGGGAACAGGCCGATCAGGGCTTTAAGGACAAGATCAGGGATGCATACGTGGCAAATAAAAGGTTTATGTAATGTTAATTTGTATGCAGTAACTTCAAGCACTTGTTTCTAATCGAGGTGTGATTTATAATTAACAATCAAGGTATACATTATATTTGGAAAAAGTTTAATTTTCTTTGTTGGTATTTTGACATAACAAGGATTTAAACAGTGGGTATGATCATGTCTTTAGAGCTTGTCTTTTAAAAGTATTCTTGACTCTTCGAGACACCCTTGTGCCTTTCTATCAAACACCCCTAAAAAATTATTCAATGTTTAATGAATTTGGAAAATTAAACTAAACTCATTAGTCAAGGTGAACTCACAAGAATCATACTAGACTCATCAAACAATGAAGCTTAGCATAATCACAATAAACTCATCATTCATGATGAACATGATACAATCATACTAAACCCCTTGATCATAACAAACTCGCTTGAATTATATTGAACTCATCAATCAGAATAAACTCAAAAGAGTCCTAGTAAAATCATCAATCATGGTGAACTCAACATAATCATACTAAACTTATCAGTTACAATAAAATAGATAGAATCATACTATATTGGCTAAAGTCATGGTAAACTTCCTTGCATCTCGCTGTGGTCAAAAGGTTCATCTAATTTTCGGCAATACCATCTACAAATTGCGATCGAAACTACCAAGTCAATTACCCCTTCTATCAACTTGTCAAAAAATTTGTTCATATGTACTCATCAAATTTCTAATGATTAAGGTTGTGCATCTATAGTCATCTTGTCGTGCAATTTTTAAAATTTCTAACATGTAGTTTTCTTAGTGCCATCTAGAGTCCTAAAAATAAAAGCTTAAAAGGCAATTTTCACACAAGAAATATCATTGGAGCAATTAATTATGTTAGCAATAGAAATTTCATGACTTTTCTCTAGAACCTTTCTCTTCATCTCTTCTCTTCTTCTTCGTTTTCATTTTTCATTCTTCTCTTTACTTTTTATTTTATAAAACCTTACAAATCCTATAAATAGGAGCATCATCCTGAAAAAACTTGAAGCCAAAATCTCACAATGTGTAATGGCATTTAACTGATACTAAAAACCAAAGGAGAAGCACTACATGAAGAATAATAAGAAAATGTATCAATATAGACAAGAAAAAAAATCAAAACATAGTCACCAACGATAACTAATCCAAGGAATTTGATGAGTACATGAGGACCTCATTTTTGGAATTCAACAATTACTCAAGGAACTTATCGTTATAATCTAAGAGATACTCATAAAACGCATCCATCATATTGAAGTTATCGAAGGACGAGCACCATTCATCTAGAATTTGAAATCATCAAAGCGAAAGTTTAACTCTTACAAAAATTGATATTGTTTTAACTCTTACAAAAATTGATATTGTCAAAGGGAGACTTCAACTAGTCAATAATTTGAAGGCTTCAAACGAAGTGTTTAAACATAACAAAAATTTTAGCTCATTCAAGAGAAAGTTTAATAACTTAGGAAAATCAAAGTCAAAAAATTACATGTGCATGTTTCATAAAAAAATATTCTTTTATTAAAAATTAAAATATAAAAAGTGGCAATGAGAAAACTTTTTAAGAAATTATATCTAAAAATATCAAAAGTTAACTTTTGTACTTGAATTTGACCAACATTAAGTTAGAAAGTAACCATATTGATAATTAAGACCAACATTGTTAATTGTACGAGCCAATGATGTCCTTGAACTTATTTGATAAAAACAAATACATATTTAGAAGTTCTAATTATTTACACTACGTAATTCCATGATTAAGTGATTGCATTAAATTTAAATTATAAAATAATATCAATCAATTGGATGATCAAGATAGCTAAAAGATGATCCAAAAACTTAGAAGATGATCAAGAAAATATTAAGGAAGCACGAGATTATACTTTAATTTCACAGAGTTATTATATTTATTAGGTTTATAATTATAAAATATTGGCTCAAGCTTTAAAAAATAAAATTTATAGATCCAAATAAACTTTTAAATTATTTACAAATATTAAGTCTATCATAAATTTTAAGAAAAGTCATTAAAATTTACCCAAAGAAAATAATGACACTTAATCATGTTATTTGAAAGTAATAAATTTATATAGTTATAACTTATTTAGTACACTTAAAATTTTTAGTTTGACAAAATTTTTATGCTGAATTACTAACATATATGTGTTTCAATATAAATTATTTCTAAGTATTTGGAAGTTATTTAATAAATCTTAAATTATAATAAATATATTAAAATTAGTAGTTATACCAAATATCATCATATATTCATCTAATTATAATTTAATTTTTAATCCACCACATTCAGTGGTTTTTCTTAGATAAAATTTGATAGGTTATATAATATGTATTCGATTAAAATTAAATTAACTATGACTTTACAATTATTAACAATTGGTAAATGTTAAAATTTAATTATAGAACTTTGATTAGTCATTGAATTCTCTTTGACTAGCTATTTTATAACCATTTGAAGATTAGTTAAGGAAAATTTTAAATCTTTTTAGTATATTTTAAGATGTTATGGATAGGAGAAGTATTGGTAAATTAATGATGGAATGAATTTAAAATTTTTCTCTTTTAAATTCTCTTTCAAACTATATAATTTTTTGAAATAAATCTTAAAGGCTGATCTAATTCCCTCAAAAAAATTAGGCTTAAATTTTCTTATATTTTTCTTCTAAAGCCTTCAATAATTTCATATGTTTGCTATAATACTTTTTTAACTTAGTTTTGAGGATGTTATTACTCGTTAAGAAAATGAATAGATTGTAAGAAATTTTTCTGCACTAATAAGATTGAGATAGTAAAGCTAAGATGATGGAAATTTATGAGAGGAAGTAAGCAAAGGCCGAACTTCATAAAATTTTTTGTGTTAGCACATGTTAATTTTTACTTTTAGATTTTTTTTAATTACCGATAAATCAAATTTTTAACTCTATACTCATTTAAAAAGATTTCATAATTTTCAAAAAGCACAAATTCACCTGCACTTGGTTGTGCCATACACTTCAAATAAAAGAGAAACTTATTTTCAGAATAGTGCTCAGCTAATTAAGAAAAAAATAGTCTAACATAGTTAGAGATCAAAGTGAGTTTAGCCTAAAATCAAGTTAAATACAAAACTACTCACATTTAGGTTGAAAGTAATTTCAAAGTCTTCAGTTTGTGCCAACACTAACAAGATTTAATTCAATTTCAATTGAGAATTCGAGAATTAAGTACTAAAGGTTTCATCACAAAAAAAAAAGGACGAAGAGAGAGAAAGATACCATGGCAAGTAAGGACTCATACAGCTGACTGTCAAAGTAGGTGTAAGAGCTGCCGCTATCGAACACCAAGTTTTGCTTATATTTCAGTTTCTGCTTGCCGACAAATACGGTGGCCAACCCAGGCGAGTAATATTTGCTGCAAGCAGAATCAGGTGAAAAGGTTAGTCAGGACAACATACAAGGAATCGACAACTAGCGAGCTTTGAAGTAAGAGAGAGAAAACTACGCTTCTGCNGAGTGCATAAATTTTGTGTTAAAATATATCCAATGTACTTCAAAACATTCAAGCTTATTATGAAACAAAATGAGAAATAAAATTTGCATCCATACAATCAACAAATAATCACATTTTAATATATATAAATTATTTATTAAAAAAAAAGAATACATACATTATTTAAGCTCACATTTAGCTTGAAAGTAATTTCAAAGTCTTCAGTTTGTGCCCACACTAACAAGATTTAATTCNGATTACATCATTATATTTATGAGTGCATAAATTTTGTGTTAAAATATATCCAACGTACTTCAAAACATTCAAGCTTATTATGAAACAAAATGGTAAATAAAATTTGCATCCATACAATCAACAAATAATCAGATTTTAATATATATATACATTATTTATTAAAAAAAAAGAATACATACATTGTTTAAGCTCACATTTAGCTTGAAAGTAATTTCAAAGTCTTCAGTTTGTGCCCACACTAACAAGATTTAATTCAATTTCAATTGAGAATTCGAGAATTAAGTGCTAAAGGATTCATCACAAAAAAAAAAAGACGAAGAGAGAGAAAGATACCATGGCAAGTAAGGACTCATACAGCTGACTGTCAAAGTAGGTGTAAGAGCTGCCGCTATCGAACACCAAGTTTTGCTTATATTTCAGTTTCTGCTTGCCGACAAATACGGTGGCCAACCCCGGCGAGTAATATTTGCTGCAAGCAGAATCAGGTGAAAAGGCTAGTCAGGACAACATACAAGGAATCGACAACTAGCGAGCTTTGAAGTAAGAGAGAGAAAACTACGCTTCTGCACTGGACATAGGCACCCAAGTGAAGCCATTAGGAGAAACAACATCGTCGCCGATGAAAAGAAAACCATGAGAATTCTTGCTGAGACAGTGTCCTACAACATTGCGGCAGATGCCGAGGTCACGGAGCTGCGAGAGGATGCCGATTTTTCCACTACCAAGCCCCAGCACGCCGTCTGTGTTCGAGGGCCATCCCTGCTGGTCGTAGCCGCAGCCTAAGGCTAGGCTAGGATGGGAGAGAATTTTGTTGATGAGTGGGAGTACGAAAGCGTCTGTGACCAGGACGCCGAGAGAGGAGCCACTGTCCTGGTATTCGATCTTGTAGTCGCACTGGCTGGGCGTCTCGCATCTGCCCTCGTGATGCGTCGACTCGTGCATAGCTTGGCACNCCGAAAGCGTCTGTGACCAGGACGCCGAGAGAGGAGCCACTGTCCTGGTATTCAATCTTGTAGTCGCACTGGCTGGGCGTCTCGCATCTGCCCTCGTGATGCGTCGACTCGTGCATAGCTTGGCACAGTGGGGTTTCGCAAGGCACCAGCCGGTTCTTCATCGGCTTGTACAGGGGATGCGGGCTCTGAAAATAAGAATTGAATCGATTACATAAAATCGGACATGTAATTTGATAGGTCTATGGATCCTGTTGATTGATGAATGCCTTGGAGCAGCTGTGGCAAGGAACGTCGCATTGAAGCCAGGTGACATCGCTCCCAGTGTCGACATCGAGAAAGTAGGGCTTCGGTGGATTACCAATGTTGATAGACACATAGTAGATCCTGCGCCGAGTAACCCAAACAACTATGAGCAAACTTGTAATCGATCCCAAGAAATTTACCAAGTTGGAACAAATGCCCAGTAGATGATTGGACTTCCTACCCGAGAGGATACACGTTGCCATGCACGCGAAAAACAACGGAAGAAAAGGAAGATTGCCGACGCTCGCCGTTGACACTCCCGGTTGTCGACGCTGAGGAGGACACTGACACAGATGAGGACGTCACAGGCAAAGCCCTCGGCTTCCAGGTCGAAGTGGTGCTGGTATTCCCGGTGAAGACATCAGCGGAGCAAGAGGGGATTCCAATAACTAGGAGGACAGCAACGAGCCCGGCAAGGAACACTAATTTACCGTTTCGTCGCTTTCCCCGCTCCATCCCCCTGGTATGCCCGAGGACTGCGAAGCGAACACGAGAGGGTGAAGCGCTCTGCTTCTCTCCCTTTCGGTGTTTATATACTTAGCAGCAACGAGACGCGAAAAGCTTCCGTTAAAAAGTGCTCGCTTCGCAACGGGTTGGGGCTTCGCCGGTGGATGGGTAAGAGGCACCAGGTCCGTAGCGACGACGACCTCGTTCCCCTGAGTCTTCTCAGGAAACAATAGATTAATATGAGAAATATAGGCCGAGATAAATCCCGTCATTCGTGACCGTTGGATCATTCCAGGTAGTAAGATGTCGATCTGGAGGCGGACCTTGTCGCATGACGTCGCGAATTTCCAGAAGCTCTTGGTTTCTTTTTTTAAAATTAAACTTTTATATATAAAAAAGTAAAAGAACCAACTGGTTGAACCGAAGATAACATGAACAATATTTTAAAGAATGTCACACTTTCTGAATTAGCTTGGGAAAATAGAAAAATAATTTCACTTGAAGCCCAACATAAAATTTTAATTTTAAACTGTCTCCTATTAAGCAACTGTATTCTATACGTTTACAATTATCCCAATTTTTTGCCAAGTATTAGGCTTGTTCAAATGATCATTGTTGAATTTTAATTTGTCTATGAATTTCACCTCAGAAATAGAGCATAAATAGGAGGGACTGAGTGAGGCAGAGAGGAGTAAACAATAATGAATAGTAATTATTCTGGATTATTCTTGTGCATCTCACATTTTTATGGTTAATTCCAATAAGCTTAATGATGTTAATGATAGTGATATCATGGGAGAGGAGTCATAACCATTATTGTGTTCCCTCGATGGTGCATATTACAAATGTGATGAATTGAGTGATTCATCAAATGACATGTGACTCCTTTGTTCATAAAAACAGTTGTGTAGAGTCTTTGGTTAAGTGTTCCACTTTGGATGATCCTTCAAAATCCTTTAGTGGGGATATCCTGCAGGTGCATCTAAGAAGTGGTAAAATTCTTCATCTGAGAATGGCTGAGCCTAATTTAAAAAAGAAGAGGAAGGCTATCATTACGTAAGAAGTGGATGATCATCCTGGAGTTCTTGATCGGGATGAAACTAAAAATCCTTCTGATATGGTGGATCACGACATGTTGGCATACCTCAAAAAATTGTTCATGTCTTTGAGCATCTATGACACAACCCCCTTATCTTTTGAGCAAAGAGAGATTTTGGTGAGAGCACTTCTAAAGCCTAAAATCTCCTACGCTAATTATACTGAGGAGAAGGTGAATCGTAAGGCATAGTTTCTTGTCATCTTCTCTGAAGAAGGCTCATTATTAGGCACTACAGATCATAACCATGCATTATATGTGACGATTATGATCTACAAAATACCCTTGAACCATATCTTTGTCTATTGTGGCTCTTTAGTGAACATAATTAGCTTATGTTCCTGACCCGACCCACTGTTACGCAATTATTTAATTTCAAAAATACGACCAAAATCTTGACACAATTTATATTTAGCGGCTAGTGTGCAAAAATTAAATCTTATATATAGATGACAATAAGGATTTACACACTAGCAGTACTACACAAGTATATGTATCGTTTCAAGTAATATAAGATTTTCTTTAAAAATCTCTGTATCGATCCTACGGGGAAAAGCCAAAACTCTTATAAAATTGACTTTAATAAAACCTGTTATTGACTATAGAAAATTTATATAGAAAATGATAGCAAGTTTTTGAGAAATATCTAATCCTATAGTATTAAAGGAATGCTAGTATGCTATGCAAATGCTAAATGTAAATGCAAAACTATTTAAAAAGGGTTTTAAAATGAAAAGTTACGTTTACTGTAAATTAATAATGTATGAAGAGTTCAAATTTGTATAAAACATACTTCCCCTTGTAATGAGTTTATAATTGTTGTAGGAAAACAATTTTAAAATATAACTAAGGTATTATGTCAAATAGGTGCAATTCTATTTTATACCCTCAGTCAAGTGTATAAAGAACATTGACTAATCTGGTGTTTGGACCCTAAACCCGTAGTTAGACTGGGAAGACACTAGCTTTCAATCTAGAGTTCCCACTTCCCCTACACGGGAGGCTAAAATCTAGCATTAGTTTCCAAACATCTTGACCAAATTGGGGATTTTAGTCTGTCACTCTAAAATCTCCAATTCTACGCTCATCAAAACTTATTTCCCTATTTATTTGCACTTAACCTCAAGAACTACATTCTCATCCATGAGACTAAATGTGATTCTTACGATGTTGAAACATAGCCCATTTTGGGCCACTACATTTTACAACAAATTTTAACAAATCAATTGGCCGGATTGACAAGTAAATGAAGCATAAAGTTTGAATCATCACAATTTATGAAATTTTAATAACACTTCTACTAAAATACATTCTTACACATAATTATTCCTCATTGCAGGGAGAAAGATAAAGGAAACTACTCATATCTCATTGGAAAGAAGCAACAACACATGGATTTATAGATAAATAAGATTTTACAAGACAAGACAATGTAAAATAAACAAAGTACACTACTTTTCTTAAACTCTTTCCCAAGCAATCATTCAAGTTCCTTTGAATCACTCACTCTCCTTACAATTCACTCCAAATTTACTAGGAATCTGTAGTGAAGAAGATATCTCTCACTTCTCCTCTTCTCCTCCAAAACCATAGCAAGCCTTCAAGACTTTCTCCTCTCTAGGAAGAATCCACTTCTCTACAAAAGTCTCCCTTTTCTTTCATCTCAAAGATCTGTCTTTTCAATCTCAAAAAATCACTTTAAATAGTGCTCTCAAAATCCCCAAGTGTCTCTTCAAACACCTCTTCAAAATTCCTCCAAATTAAATGGATCTTCTAGATAACCGCCGCTGGCGCCTAGGCGTCGTGCTCTCTGTTGTATGGCACCTAGGTGTTTGATCAACATTGATCTTTTTACTTTATTTAACTTTAATTTGCTCCATTTTTGCTCCATTTTCTCCATTTTCTCCATTTAGTGTACCTACAACCAAAAACATCAAAAATATGTTTCATTAAAGTGCAATATCATTAAAAATAGGCATTAAATGTTCAAATAAAAGCTTTTTTATGACATTAAAAATAAGCATCAAAATCCTTCAAAAGGTAATTGTTACTTGTTCTCAAATAACTTATTTCTTCAAAAAAATACATTATCATTTTTTAATATGTGGTAGTGGGTTTCATTAAAGACCTCTATAATTTTGTCTTGTGAATGTGGTAGTCATGACTTTAGGAAAATTTTAATAATTTAGGTTAGAAATAAGACAAAAGAATATTTTGCAATCAAGTTTAGGAATTCTAATTCTTCTACTCATTTCAAAAATTAATTGTAGTTTGAAAAACATAGGAATCTCGTAAAAAAATCGATAGAATTTGAGAGAACTCTACTTGTAAAGGTAAACTAATATTATAGAAAATAAATGCTCAAAAATGTAATTAAGTC
The DNA here is from genome assembly GCA_002079205.1 of Phalaenopsis hybrid cultivar. Classification (NCBI taxonomy): domain Eukaryota; kingdom Viridiplantae; phylum Streptophyta; class Magnoliopsida; order Asparagales; family Orchidaceae; genus Phalaenopsis; species Phalaenopsis hybrid cultivar. The sequence goes on from JXCR01145930.1 coordinate 146,509, forward strand.
CCTTTTATTTAAAATGATTTAAGTGAATCCAATTTTTAATTAGACATCTCGTCATGCTTCTCCTCACTTTCACATATACTTTCCTTTTCTTTCTTTCTCTTTTTTTTTTTCTTTTCCTTTTTACTTTCAGGGTCATTTTCAATCATTTCTTTTCTTTTTCTTAATGAGAATTGCTGATCCTGAAACAGCTTATATGCAACAGTATAACAATGAATTTAATGATCTTTTCCACTTATGTAATCTTACTTTGCAACAGAACTGAAAAACTGATCCTGGAGAAAAAAAAGAATTTAACTTTTTAATTTATATATATA